>CARXXK010000002.1:26556710-27156710 GCA_949089665.1 Macrosiphum euphorbiae
GGGCGGACTGTTTTGTTCCGTCCGCGTGACTACCTACTACTACAATTGTAATTAAAGTAATATAAGTGCATAATAAAGTAAACTCGTGTGTTGTTCTTCTGAGTCACCTACATTATCCTTTACCACATCCGGTCAACCGTGTCAGTTGGTACCACGATATGACAGAGTTCTTATCATGATTGGGATAACTGTATCTTGCAGTGCACGCACGGTATATTTTTAACTAATCGGTGAGACGGCGATTAACTATTTCGAAGAATAAATCAAAATTACAAGATAAGATATTGTTGCAATGAATGCAATTCATAAGTAATAATTTATTATAATAATATTGTTTCTATTTTTATTATATTGATGTTCAAAATAAATAAAAAATATCTTCGATGACTATATACGGTATAATGCCATGCCCTATCCCCCTATACTCTATAACAGTACAGTTCTATGTACAGTACTCTATGTACAGTACTCTATGTACAGTTCTATCATCGTTAATGAACGGACGTGCGTTACTGCCTCGCTCCGTTATCAGTGAAATTCTAAGTGTTTTCGCGTGCGTTAGTCTTGTCTCTCGCGTACTGCGTGGAGGAGTCGGAACATCGTTTGTTCCTAATATTCGCAGCCGTTCTCTTACTGCCACCTACTTTCCGCCAGTGTATCATTGGTTGCAGTCTATTTTCTATTTACGGCGCTATTCATTATGCCGCAGAAAACGAATATCTCTCCTCTCTCCCTTACCGGTACTAGTAGTAAACCGGTCACCCGGAGTGCATTGTCGTCTTCTCAATCTGATGATATTCTCAAAGCCATTGCTAAATTGGAATCTTCTCACCAACAACTTCTAAAATTAAACCAGCAAACAAGTGCTCAACAATCTGCTCAGTTCGAAGAACTCAAGTCAAACCTTGGTAACATTTCAACTCAAATATCCGATCTGAAAGCTGAAAACTCCAATCTACACCAAATACGTCCTCCCCTCAACCCCCTCTACTTGAACTCATCCAAGAACTCTCTGAACGTGATAAATGTAGTTCTAATGTAATTGCCTATGGTTTCACTGAATCCACTTCACGCACGCCTCAAGAAAGAATTGCTGATGACACGAAATCCGTCTCTGATGTATTCTCCAATCTGTCATTCAAATTCCCTACTGACGCTAAACTATTCAGGCTAGGAAAAAATGTCACCAACACCCCTCGTCCTCTAAAAATCATCCTTAATTCTAAGGCTGAAGCAGCATGCCTCCTGTCTTCGCTTAGTGAAGCTAGAAAGAGTCATGTTAATCTTCCCCCCGGCATCAAATTTGTTCGAGATAAATCTAAACTCGAACGTAAGTTACTACGTCAACTTCACGAAGAGCTAGATCATCGCAAACAAAATGGGGAAATTAACTTATCCATAAACTACATCAACGGAATTCCACAAATCATCTCTTCCATCTCAAAAAACCACACCAGAGAGCGTCTCTCTCACACCAGTCAACTAGCCGCTTAAACACATCCTATGTCAACGCCCTCACTGAATCTTTTGGTTTCTACCAGAATTGCAGAGGATTAAGAACTAAACTACGCAATGTTATTTGTAATGTATCTAGCTTTAATTTTATATTTATTTCTTTAACCGAAACATGGTTACATTGTAATATATCATCTAGTGAATTAGGATTATCTAATTATTTTGTATATAGATGTGATAGAAGTAACCTTACGAGTAACTTAAAAAGGGGCGGTGGGGTTCTCATTGCTATTCGGAAAGATATCATATCTTACCCAATAACTGTCTCTAATAATTCAGTAGAACACCTATTTATAGGGTTCCACTACAAGAACACTAATTATGTTGTCTCCAGTGTATATATTCCTCCTTCTAGTCCCTCTCTCCTATATGAATCTCACATGGAAACGGTTGAATCCTTAATCAATGCGAACCCTACCTATACATATTTATTCTGTGGCGACTATAATCTACCTGGATTATCTTGGTCAAACGACTCTGATGGACTAACTTTTTCTTCAACCTCTGGTTCTTCTGGCTCCTGTGTTCCCGAAACCTTCGCTTCCTTAAACTTTTTCCAGCATAACTCTGTCCTCAACTCTTCTCAATCCACACTTGACCTAATATTTTCAAATATTGCAAATATCTCTGTTGAAAAGAGTCTCAACCATCTCGTTCCCTGTGATTCCTTTCACCCAGCTTTAGAGATTTCACTTTTAAACATCCCTCATATACCCTTTGTAAATAACTCCCATACATTTTTTGACTTTCGCAAGTCTGACTATCCAAAAATAATTTCTTTCCTAAATTCTTTCAATTGGTCCTCAACTTTACTCAACCTTGATTCAAATTCTGCAGCTTATTGCCTGTATGATGCCTTACACTACTCTATACTCAACTTCGTTCCCGAAATTCGTTTTACTCCTTCAAAGTTTCCTCCCTGGTTCACAAAGGAATTAAAAACATTAGTGTTCACTAAAAAACGAGCACATGCCACTTTCAAAGCTACACACAACCAGCAGGACTATTCTGCATTCTCTAAATTACGTGCACAATTTAAATACTTGTCCAAAAAATGTCACAATAATTACCTAACTCATATTGAATCCCAAATTAATAGCAACCCAAAATCTTTCTGGAAATTAGTACGCAAAAGTCGTTCAAGCTCTGGGCTACCTAATGTCATGCATCTAGACGCTCAACAATACTCAGGTAAGGAACAAATAGCTAACATGTTCTCCATTCACTTCGCTTCCGTTTACAAACCATCTAGTAGCTCTGCCTTACCTAGTACCCCATTTCTTTTTCACCAATTGCCTAGTAACTGTCACTTTTCAGTTTCTGATATAGAAACTAAATTAAAAACCCTATCAAACACTACAAGTGCTGGTCCGGATGGTATTCCTGGTTCTTTCTTAGCTAATATCAAATCTGTAATTTCAGTCCCCCTATGGATAATTTTTAGGCGTTCACTTGATGACGGTATCTTCCCTGACATTTGGAAATTATCTTCCGTCACTCCTATCCACAAAACCGGAGATCGTGATGACATCCGTAATTACAGGCCTATATCTGTTCTAAGTCATCTTGCAAAGCTCTTTGAATACCTAGTTGTCCGTAGTATTCAATCTCCAGTTAACTCTATTCTTATCGACGAGCAATATAGCTTTCGGCCTAATAGATCCTCCACTCTCAATAGTATGGTATTTAACAACTACACTTTACAGGCGTTTGAAAACCATTCTCAAGTGGATGTAATTTTCACTGACATCTCCAAAGCTTTTGACCAAGTAGACCATTATATTCTCATTGACGTTCTTTACAAAGCAGGCTTCGGCGAACCGCTACTATCTTGGTTCAAATCATACATAACTATGAGAAAGCAATGGGTAAAAATTTTAGATTGTCGCTCAAGTTTGATAAACGTTACCTCAGGGGTCCCTCAAGGTGGTCATCTTTCTCCAATTCTATTTGCTATTTTTATTAACGGCTTGAATTCTGCTCTTAAGCACTGCCGTTTTTTGGCTTTTGCTGATGATGTTAAATTATTTTCATGCGTCAACTCCATTGATGATTGCATACGCCTTCAGAGTGAATTCAATTGTTTATCCACCTGGTTAGAGAACCATGGACTATACCTCAACATCAGCAAATGTCAGATTATGTCCTTTACTAGACGCCAAGCTACTATTCTATTCGATTATTCTCTTAACAACCATTCCATAACGCGAGTTACTGTAAAGAAAGATTTGGGTATCCTTCTAACTTCCAACTTAGACTACCACTCCCACATTGAGCACGTCACCTGTAAATCTTTAAAGACATTAGGTTTTATAAAACGCTTCTCTTCTAATTTCAATCTAACCTATTCTCTCAAAAATTTATACTGTGTGCTTGTAAGGCCGATAATAGAATATGGTTCCATTCTTTGGGATCCTTATACAACCTCTGACTCTTCCCTACTTAAGCGTGTTCAGCGTAAATTCCTTAATTTTGCATCCTTTTGTCTTAATATCCGTCATGAACCTCACGATTATTCCCCAGTCTTACACCACTTACAACTTAGTAGTCTTTCCGATAGAAGAGTATTTGCCAACATTATCTTCCTAAATAAACTTACGAATGGTACCATAAATGCTCCCGAGCTTCTCGCTGAGGTAAACTTTCGTGTTCCAAGTAGGTCTTCCAGGCTAACGGCCCCCTACTACGTTCCTCGACACACCACTAACTATGGCCGAAACCACCCTATCCACCGAATGATGCGTTTAGCAAATGAGAACCTCTCGAGTCTTTAATCTTTAGTCTTTGTTTTATATCAATATTATTATAATGTTTTGTCTGTATCTTATTCCATTAACTGTACTTTGGGCTAGTCCCGTAATGTAAAATAAATAAATAAATAAAATAAATAACAGCGGTTCCCAAACTTTTTAAGTTCACGCCACCCTAAAAATTAAAAAAAATAATTGCGCCTCCCATAAAAAATTAAATTACAAATTTATAGTATTTAAATATACAAGTTAACAGTAAATATTATTAAACTTCAATTTAAAGTATTACAAAATGCAATGAGTATTAATATTTAAACTTAATGCGAACAATGTGCTTGTTTTCTGTTTAATAATTCTTCAAAATTAGGTAGCAATGTTGTGACAGCCACACGCATTTCTTTTTCAATATTACGTTTTGATCGATATTTTGATTTCAATACAGCAACTGCAGAAAAGCCTGCTTCGCATAAATACGATGTCGCAAATGGTAGTAGTACACGCAAAGCTTTGTTGGATATTTCAGAATATTCATCTTTAATGCTGCTCCAAAATTGTTTAGTGAGCTCATTGGTAATTCAAGATCCTTATCTTCAAGAAAACTTTTTAAAAATGAAAACTGGTTGATTGTTTTTCTAATTGTTCACGTTGCCTCACAAAATAATCACGTTTTTTATTAATTAACGATCCATGATTAGTTTCAAAATGACGCTTTAATTTATTTGGAATCATACTATCGGCAGCTAATACTTTTAAACAAATAACACATTTCGGACGTTCTTCGTTGTCTATTTTAATGTAAATAAAACCAAAGTCTAAATAACTATCATCGTATTTTCTGAACTTACGTTTATTTTCTTCTTTATTGTTGTCTTCATTTAAACGCTTGGTTGTACTCTTA
Source organism: Macrosiphum euphorbiae (assembly GCA_949089665.1). Classification (NCBI taxonomy): domain Eukaryota; kingdom Metazoa; phylum Arthropoda; class Insecta; order Hemiptera; family Aphididae; genus Macrosiphum; species Macrosiphum euphorbiae. The sequence goes on from CARXXK010000002.1 coordinate 26,561,874, forward strand.
ATATTAAGAAATTTTTCCAGAAAAGATATAAAACACGAGTTGATAATGCGCAATTCGAAAATGACGAATACACCTTACGTACGGTTCATTCACGACGACTACTGCTGCTATTGAAGTGCAAATATATTAATATTGGTCATTACTCATTACAATTCTACACTATTAGGTAGGTAGGGTAGACGCAATAATATTCGGTTATCGATAATGCGATAATGCTGTAACGACATTTACGGAAATCACCGAATCAAGTATATTATTGTACGAATATAACGCGACTTTAAGTAATACCATTGATTTTATAATACATAGTTAAGCAATTCTATAGAGTAATTTGGTTTATTATTATTTTTTTTCATCAGTATGAAATATTTGTTTGCAATAGTTATGAGTTATGACATTTCAACAAAATTATTGTTGATTCAAAAATATCAATATTTACCACGCGGCTCGCGCCTCCCCTGCCAAAAGCTTGCGAATCCCAAGGGAGGCGCGCCTCACAGTTTGGGAACCGCTGATCTATAATCTATACAAATACGATAGTGAGTATACTACGCAACATGACAGTTTAGGACATCTAGGATCTAGGTTATTACTTATTGACTATTGTTATATTTCATTTATCGTGTTTACTTGTTCAACGTGAAAGTGTGAAGCACGAAACTAAACGTAATACGTTTATTATGACGAATAAAAAACTTACTGTAAAGCGTACTATAAGAAAAATAACTACTAGGACTCTAGTTCAAAATCGGTGGTCCAATCGTATTTTAAGGTAGGCCATTGATTTATTAGTTATAATAATTTTTAAAATTGTACCTAATTGTACGCAATAGCTCACATTATTATATTTCCAGTATTATAATATTATCATAATTAATAAATGTAAGTAATACTATTAATTTGCATGGAGCTATTGTTCGTATATATATATTCTTTAGAGAAGCAGCTAGTACGTCAACAGACGATGTTGAAAGCGTACACGCTGCAGACTTTGTTATACCAACTATGTAAGTAAAACTACTAAAAATGATTTATTTTTTATACAATACAAATGAAATATCGTTGGTCACAATTTTTTTGATAAGCGTTTAAAGTTCAAATTTTTATAATAATATGCCAAAATCGCAAAAATTATAAAGTAATTTTGTAATTAAAAATGTTATACACCTATTATATATTATTATATTATAATATTTAAAATACATAATATAGGTTGACGCGGTCCCTCGCAAAATTTGTTTGAATTCAAACAGCCTTTGCGAGGAAGCCGCGCCCTGGCTTCTCAATCAAACCGCCAATCGACGACGGACGACGCCGGCGCGCGACATCCGTGCCTGGAAACGTCGACCGGCCGTTTGATGAACCGGCTCGGACAACTCACTCGTTTTCTTCTCAGCGCCCCGGACAGACCTCCGCACACGTCCCTGTAAGTCTGAAACCACTACCATAGTAGTACACTTTATCCGATACCGTTTCTCGATATATTTATTGAATGATTTTGTACATCAAATAGAAAAAAACTGAACTACACCAGTGCGTCGTTGTTGTTTTTTTGTGTTTCTTTTGGTTACCTTCACCATCCACGCGGCACCCCACAGGTCCGCATCAAGGTACACTATTTTTTGTATAAGTGTTTGAAGTTACAAGTTATAATATTTATCAGATCCTTAAAAATTACCGCGTATTAGTAAAAGAAACTTATAATTACATAGTGTCATAGTTAATAAATTTTAAAATGAATTAATTTGTTAATTGGCAACTTATTGTTCCTATATATAATATATTCTTTAGAGAAGCAGCGCTAGTACATCAATTAATGATGTAGAAAGTGTAAACGCTGACTTTGTCACACCAATCCTGTAAGTAAAACTATTGAAATTGATTTGTTTATAAACAAATCAAATAGATTATTTTAATTTTTATATTTTTATCCCATTAATATAATATATTTATTATACCTATGCTGTTATTATTTTACAGTTTTACTAAGTAAAGTTTTACAGTATTAAAAAAAAATTTTTAAAAACCTAATTAATTATATTGTTTATTTATATTAATTATAATTTTTTTATTATAAAATGTGTATTCATAAATGATAGCTTTACGTATTCTCCGATATGTACTGAACAGTTTGAAATAGAGAATTATAATTTAATTAACCTTGTGACGAAGATATATAAGTATCTATATTCTATCAAAGTAGTAATAGGGGCACTTGAGCACACTTTTTAAAAAGACTTTTTGGCCCACCAAATACAATTTTAATTACTATTATAAAAAAATAAATGTAAAATAATTTAAAACTGAAAATTTCTGTAATCAGCTCAAAACGAATTAAAATATTTTGAAAATTTAATGGTATGTAGAAAATGCCAATATAAACATTCTTTTTTAAAAGTGTGCTCAAGTGCCCCTATTACTAGTTATAAAAAATTACCAAATGGAGTATCAAAAAATGGTCAAACAGTTAAGTTTGTAAGTATAAATAACTAATTCTAATAAGACGGAACTTAATAATTAATTACGATTGGTTTTTTTTAGATTTTACATCGAATGTTTACTCCCAGAGTTGGTAATGCCTCAATATGGTAAACGGTTATTAATCAGTGATATTCGTGAACCAGATCACATTAAAAATTAAATAATTAAAGCCTAATAAACTTGATAAATACCTAGTTTTTTTTTTTTTTTGTTAAATTCATCAATAATTTTTTTTATTAGTTTTTTGTTATGATTACTATATATGTAGAGGGAAATGTGAGATTAAATTTAAATTATGGAATGGTATTTTTATATTAATTAAGAAGAACAAGTGAAGAAGATCTACTCAAGCTACAAATATTACACAATTGTTTATTGTGTTTTTTGTATTTAACGTATCAATATTGATAATGTAACTAAGTTATTAAAATAATGATGTACATAAATAGTTAATTGAATTTTAAACATTTTTTTACTATCTATGTACATAGCTACACATGACTAATAAGGTAGAAAAGCAATTCTCTGTATATAGAAGTCTATCTATCCATTATACATTTATGCGAGTTGTGAGAGCACCCAGGTAATATTGTGTAGAAACGAAACGCGAGATCCTAACGTTACGATCGCCAATACAATAATAATGCACCACTCCGTCACGATAATACTCGCGCCTCTCTCGGTGTCCACACTACGAGAAAATGGATGGGGCTGACGACCCCGAGACGGCGTGCAACGCCATCTCTGGAGCGTTGCATATGTTTTATTTTCATCCTCTTAACAATATTTGTATTTTTTTTGTTCATAAAGAATTAATTTTAGTTGTAAAAATGACTAAGTATTTAGTTGAAAGAAAAAAAATGTGTTTAAATTAAAAATCAAAAATTATAGAAGTTGGTCAATAACTCCGGATTGGACTGGATACATTTTTTAAGATATATTGCAGCTTCATGATAATTCTTCAAATACACTAAATCCAGTTCCAAATTGAAATCAAAGTTCTCAGGCTTCAGGTTCAAAAACTTTTTGTATGTTCCAACCCACAATCCTGCAAAATGTTTAAAGTTTCTGTACACTCTATTCTTAAATTGATTTATAGATTCTTTTATTTTGTTTACTTTTAATATTAATTTTCCATCCTCATTACATACTTTATATAATTCGAATTTTAGACTTAAAACACGGACATAAGCTACTTCAGCTGCGATTAAGTGTCTGAAATAAGAAATAGGCATAATCTGTCCGTGCACCCACGTGATAAGATTTTATTGTACATACTTTAAATTAGTATTCTTTTCCTACATTATTTTCTGATTTTTTTATTGCAACTATTGCAAAGTTACTTAAAAATTCGGCATTTTTGTTATTAATATTTTTTTTAAATGTTTTTTTTAGAAAAGTGTTTTTAAAAAAAAAAAATTATTTTTTTATTTTAAACATTAAAAACCATACCAAATTAAATATTTTAATGTTATATTTATTTATGCAAATAGCAAATTAGCAATTAAGTATCAAGAAACAACTACTTACATCACAAAATTAACACTTCAAAACTGCAATCAAAATAATATGTTAATATTATTTGTCCTATTTTAATATGGCCCTTGGGTCATAGGTCTTTGTTCATTCCGATCAATGTACCGTGTGTGCCCGCTTGTGTACCATAAAATGTCTATTTACACAGAATTACTTGTCGCGTAAATCATACGGTTTTTCACCAGAGTGTGTGCGTCGATGTGTCGTCAAATTGCTACTATAACTGTCACATATATCACATGCGGACGGGCTTTCTCCAGTGTGCTTTTGTTTGTGGGCCGTCAAATTGCCACTTAGGCTCTGTACACACGTGCGTTATTTTGACGTGTAAAATTCTATTCAATTTCTGCTTTTTAATGAGGTAATATTAATATTAATAAACTACAAAACTTATGTTTTGAACTATACAACTTTCTGTATATCTAACTATTAATCTAATTTTGTATTTTTTTTATCATGTGTAATTAAATTATTAAATATACTCTCTCTGCCAAGAGACGCTACCAACATCAGATACAAAATAATTGGTAAACAAGTTGCGAATACGAGTTGATTGCAGAGTAGGTCTAGTAGTTGCTGTTCTGATTCCCTCATTATGTGCAAACTCTACACTCATGGCGTCTTCAATGTGAAATCCATCTCTAGTCCTCACATAACTATGTAGTTATGTAGACTGCAACATTTTTTTATAATAAGTTTAGCTAAATCTAAACATCCGTTAATGGGTCTATGGAAAATTTTCCATTTGTTGGAAAGTATACCAAATGTACTTTCTACATTTCGGCGAGCACGGGACAATCTATAATTAAAAATTCTTTTTTCTTCTGACAATATTTTTCCACTGTAGGGCCGCATAATGTGTTGAGAAATGGAAAATGCTTCGTCACCGACAAAAATATAAGGAAGGCTTAGATTTTCAGTTCCTGGAAGAAGTTGACTAGTCGGAATATTCAATTCATTATTTTCTAGTTTCTTAAAAAATTTAGTTCTTTCAAATATAGTGCTGTCGGCGTCTTTTCCGAAAGAACCAACGTCAATATATATAAATTTGTAGTCCGCATCAGCCATAGTTAGTAACACAATCGAATAATAATTTTTATAATTGTGAAACAGCGATCCACTTAATTTCGGTTTGATTATTCTGACGTGTTTCCCGTCAATCACGCCTATACAATTCGGAAATTGGGTTCTCTGATAAAAACAATCAGTTATATTGGTTGCTATTGGTTAATCTGGCATGTTTGTTGATTTGTATTATTATTTTTTGTCAATATATCTTATATATAAATGAAGGTTGAACTTTGGATTTTGGGTCTGGGAAAAAAAACGCGAAAAAATTTCTAAGTCCATATCACATCTATAATATTATCACTACAGCAATACTCTGCAGTGTTGCCATAATAATAATTTTATGTACCACAATAATAATTTTATACTACGTAATAATCACAAAAGTATTCTAAGTTCAAAATAATCAATTTATTCACTCGTTCATTTTCCAAAATATCGCTGCTCAAATTAAGTCCAAAATAATATTTCAAAAGTGCCAACTATAACGACCACCTAGGCTTTCGGATTTTTGATTTTTCCATTTTCCGACCGCTTTTCACGGATCTACTTATAGCTTATGGGTCTGGGAAAAAATGTCGAAAAATCGAAAAACGTGTAAGAGGTTTTATATTCGTATGCCGTTATAGAAAAATATCCTGTAGTCGGATTTTTCATTTTTCGATTTTCCAACCACTTTTCACGGACCCCCTTGGCTTTTGGGTCTGGGAAAAAATGTCAAAATATCGAAAAACGTCCAAGAGGTTTTTTATTCGTATACCGTATTAGAAAAATATCCTGTAGTCGGATTTTTCATTTTTCGATTTTCCGACCACTTTTCACGAAGCCCCTTGGCTTATGGGTCTGGGAAAAAATGTCGAAATATCGAAAAACGTCTAAGAGGTTTTATATTCGTATGCCGTTATAGAAAAATATCCTGTAGTCGGATTTTTCATTTTTCGATTTTCCAACCACTTTTCACGGACCCCCTTGGCTTTTGGGTCTGGGAAAAAATGTCAAAATATCGAAAAACGTCCAAGAGGTTTTTTATTCGTATACCGTATTAGAGAAACATCCGGTAGTCGGATTTTTCATTTTTCGATTTTCCGACCACTTTTCACGGACCCCCTTGGCTTTTGGGTCTGGGAAAAAATGTCGAAATATCGAAAAACGTCTAAGAGGTTTTTTATTCGTATACCGTATTAGAAAAATATCCTGTAGTCGGATTTTTCATTTTTCGATTTTCCGACCACTTTTCACGGACCCCCTTGGCTTTTGGGTCTGGTAAAAAATGTCGAAATATCGAAAAACGTCTAATAGGTTTTTTGTTCGTATACTGTATTAGAAAAACATTCGGTAGTCACATTTTTGATTTTTCCATTTTTCCACAGTTTTTCACGGACCCCCTTGGCTTTCGGGTCTGAAAAACGAAAAACGTCTAAGAGGTTTTATATTCGTATGCCATTATAGAAAAATACCATGTAGTCGCATTTTTCATTTTTCCATTTTTAATTAATTATTTTTATTATTAAAACGTAATAACGTAACGTAACGTTCTTCGTTACATAAAAATATTCGTATTTGAATTGCATTCGCCTTACTTGAAATTATTTTTATGACTAGTACGTTACTTTCCTTTTTCATTTAAAAAGTAGAGCTCCACAAATATCGTTAATTTTTAAAAATTAAAAATTACAACTGCCCACGAAATGTACATTATTTATTTTATTAAATATATCAAACAACTATAATATTATTGTTGTATTTAATAAATATATTGTTTATTTTAATGTCTTATATCATATTTTTTTTAAATATACAATAATATATTTATTTAATATGATATAATCATAAGAACTTTAAAATGTGGTGGCCCTAAAAAGGGCCGTTTTAAATGAGTGCGCTAATCACGCAGCGGCGGATCGTCGAAGTTATCTGTGGAAATAAAAATTTAATATTATTGGTTTTTTATAGTTTATATGCACCTAGAGTGGAAATTTATCTGTGGAATTAAAAACAATATTATCGGGACATAATATTAACCTAGGTATACAAAATTATATTTCATAACATTTTTTTTTACCAAGGTAGGTTAGGTTAGGTACCTCTAGCATTCTGGACAGTGACAATCGTCAATGTCCCGTTTCATTGGTTCGTATCCAATGCCCGGATATACCCTTGCAATGTCGTTCATAAACCTTTTGAAACGGTCGCTGGTTGTTGGAAGGCGGTTCAGTATATTGGTCCGATACATCCATGTATGAATCCGCCACCCGCTTGCAATTGCATCTTGTCAAGATGCGTTTTAATTCCCTCCACGATCTTTCTATATGCTGCGTGTGGTAGCGGATTGGTTCTTGGTTTGGTGGCCGAACTCCTTCCCACTGCTTATCTAAGCACTCTTGGCTAAATCTGCCAGTCCCTACCCAAATTGGTGGCTCATTTTTTGGAGGCTCTACAAAGTTGATTGAATGGTTTACCACTCCATGACCACTAAAATGAATTAAAAATATCTGTTATATTAAAAAAAAATGTACTGTAGGTTTCAATCCTGAATATTATGTTTTTTTAAATTGTATTTGGTTATTATTTTAATAAATTTATTTTATTTATTTATTTTCATTTTTTTAATACTATACTACTTATATATTACTTTATAATATTTACCTAAATACATTACCACATTGACCATAAGCCCTCCACATGTCACTACATATAAATGCATCATGATGAATGTATTTTTGCATCAGCAGAAGGAGCGTGTCAGTTGACCTGTCCGGGACTATAGTACCAAATACTTGTTTGGTAGTACGACTTATACCACCTTAATCATTATATTACAAATTTCTGTATTTATTATCTCACAAATTATGATTTATAATTTATGATTTATGATTTTTTTTTTCAATTACCAAATAACCACACAGCATTCCATGCCATAACACGCCCGACGTTGTATTTAGCTCTGAACAAATACGTCTCATCTACTTCCACGATATCGTGTTCATTGCCGATCATTAGGTAGTCGTGGTTCATTATTTTAGTGGCTACGTCCCTAAAATATTCAGTATAAGCAACCGCTGTTTCTGTAGATATATTCACCTAGTATTCAAAAACATATTTATTTATTTATTTAAATTCCGCGAAAATAAGTAAATAAATTACATTATTCACAAAAGTATTATCAAATTGAAAATAATAATAATAGTAAAATTATACAATAATAATAATTATTATAGTTATTGACATCGCGCGTTATATCATAAGCGCAATTTCAATAAAAAAAAAATATTTATTTCTTAGGTACCTATCTTTTGCTAGATTAGTTACAACTTACAAGTTATAAAATGTTTCTACTTGGTAATTATGTATTATAAAAATTAAAATGAATTTACCTCTTGTTGGATCGTTGCTGTGTCCGAACTAATTAACCACAAATAAATCATTTGCACTATTTTATTGCAGCCCAACTCTCCAGCAGTATGTACATACTCTAAAAAAGTATTTTTGGTTGGATTTATTTTATGGCCACCCGCGCATTTGAACCTGTAGCCGAGTTTCCGACTAGAATCATTAACTCGATACATTGGTCTTCCACATCGACATTCAGGCACATCAAAATCACTCGGAATTATGCCAAAATAGGTGAAGATAATTTCACCTTGCCTCCCAGATAAAATACGTTGCTCTTCAGTTATACTAGGTCCTAAAAAGGCACCCAATGCAAATACTGAGACACAATCTGGTTGAAGCAACGTGTTAATATCCATAGTAGTATAGTATAATAATTAACAAAAGTACAAAACACTACTTTACGACTAGAAAACTAAAATCGAAATGACGACTTGAAGGGATTTCAGCGAATATACGCCCAAGACGGCTAAAATTAAACACGTTGTTTTGACTGGATCTATCATGCACACCCGATAATTTTAATAATAAATTATAATGGTTAGTTGATAGTCTGTTCCTGGTAACTTGTACTATTAACGTATTTTATTACAACGTTTTAATAATAATAATTTCATTAAGACAACGTCAACCGATACGCTGCTACCAATCATGCAAAAATATAATATACACCACGATACATTTATATGTATACTGATATGTGGCGAGGGTATGAGGATATGAGCAATGTGGCAATGTATTTAGGTATATATTGCTATTAATATTATATTTGTAATTTAATAATTAAGCTGGTATAAGTCGTACTACTGACGGTTGTCACTGTCCAGAATGCTAGAGGTACCTTTTTTAGGGCCACCACATTTTAAAGTTCTTATGATTACATCATATTAAATGAATATATTATTATATATTTAAAAAAATATGATATAAAATAAACAATATATTTATTAAATACAACAATAATAATTATAGTTGTTTGATATATTTAATAAAATAAATAATGTACATTTCGTGTGCAGTGAAAAACTGTGGAAATATGGAAAAATCAAAAATGGGACTACCGGATGTTTTTCTAATACGGTATACGAATAAAAAACCTCTTGGACGTTTTTTCGATATTTTGACATTTTTTCCCAAACCCAAAAGCCAAGGGGGTCCGTGAAAAGTGGTTGGAAAATCGAAAAATGAAAAATCCGACTACAGGATATTTTTCTATAACGGCATACGAATATAAAACCTCTTACACGTTTTTCGATATTTCGACATTTTTTCCCAGACCCATAAGCCAAGGGACTTCGTGAAAAGCGGTCGGAAAATGGAAAAATCAAAAATCCGAAAGCCTAGGTGGTCGTTATAGTTGGCACTTTTGAAATATTATTTTGGACTTAATTTGAGCAGCGATATTTTGGAAAATGAACGAGTGAATAAATTGATTATTTTGAACTTAGAATACTTTTGTGATTATTACGTAGTATAAAATTATTATTGTGGTACATAAAATTATTATTATGGCAACACTGCAGAGTATTGCTGTAGTGATAATATTATAGATGTGATATGGACTTAGAAATTTTTTCGCGTTTTTTTTCCCAGACCCAAAAGCCAGAGTTCAACCATAAATGAATGATGGTGTGTAGATTAGACCTATGGGAAGAAGATACGCTAATTTAAAAAGGGTTAAATTTGGTTTTTTTATTCATCGGATTTTAGTACGGTTAGGTCAGGTTAGGATTTATAGGTATGTGGAATTAAGTAAAAACGTCAAACTTGGTATAACTTTGGTACTTTTTGAGTTGAATCATACACTTACGTACAAACAGCACGGGGTCCGCGATCTACCACAGGTAGATTGCCTACCTGATAATATACTGCTGCGAAACAGAATTTTTATTCCGGGCAACAGAAAAGTTAAGATAAATATAGAACATCATACACCGAATATTAAATAACGCATTGAATAATGTTTGAGTCATATAGAGTTGGTACATTTAACGGGAAACGAAGTGCACGGGATCAGCTATTTACTATAGAATATTGTATTCAAATTATAAACAATGAATATTATTATTCAAATAAAAATAAACGTAATAATATACTGCTTTTACTAAGAATATATTCATTAAAACTGTTATTGCAGCTGGTAAAGAAAAAAACAATTTACATTAGATAATCAAAGCTAAACAAAGTTAGATTAACATAAATTTAACATAAGTCTATAAAAAATGCTACTTGTATAATTTGTGTGAAAACTTATCTTTGATTATTAAATAAAATCAGGCACTCGTCGTCAGTAACAACTTCAGCTTCGTTAACACTTGATGATGAAGTAAGTGGAGGTGACACACTGTATTGCGATGCATTGTTGAAGTCGACGTCCTGTGAAGGTGGAGAACGCACATGGCTTTCGGTTGTCATATGTTTATTCGAACATGATTTACTCATTCGAGTTCCAGATGACTGTTGAATATATGGTAGCAGCTAGGCTGGCGGTATTTTCGGTATACCGATAAATACCGGTATTTAAGAAATACCGGTATCCGGTATTTTCGGTATTTCAGAATACCGGTATACCGTGATTCGGTAATTACCGTCATTACCGAAAATACCCTACCCCGGTAATTACCGAAAATACCGTACCCCGGTATTTACCTAAAATACTAGCATATATATTCATAATGACATAATATAATATTGTAATTTTCGTTATCTGTTATCTAACATTATACTAAGATTATAAGAATGGATAGGACACGCCTATACTGGCTTCGCAAGACTAGGTTGCGGTATTTCACCGGGCAGTTTAAGGGTTTAAGTACTAAGTAGGCCTGTGCTAGGGGGAAATACGATGAAAATACATAGCGCTAGCATTTGGGCTTGCTCCACTTTCCTGCATTACCCCCGCATTACCTCGTTATTTTCGGTAATTACCGTGGTACGGTATTTTCGGTAATTACCGTGATACGGTATTTTCGGTAATTACCGAAAATACCGTATAACCGGTAATACCGTAAATACCGGTAGTAAACAAATACATGATACCGGTATCAAAATTTTGAATACCGTCAGCCCTAAATTACGATTCATGTAATTGAAGATAGTTTTGGTGAAGAGGTGGAAATGTTTGATTATTGGTTGTTGCAATCCCAGTTGGTAATTGGCTTGATTGAGTTGGAGTTAGTGTGCTTTTTGGTATTAAATAATGTCTGAACAACTTCACCTTTTCTATTTTTTTGAATTTCTAGTGCACGTATATTGTTATCTCTACTCACATGTTGTGTCACAGTAAATTTTTTTTCGGCTGCCACTCTGACCTCACAAATCTTACAAAAAGAATGCTTCCATCGGTAGAAAAAATTGATTCCCCTTATTGTTGAACGTATGCCCGCAAACGACAAACATCTGAATGTTTGGCTTTAGGCTTTTTGAAAAACTTCGTGAAATAAACAAACTAAACTAAATACATCTATTATTTTTTTTTTAGAATGAATGTTGAAAAAATGACTTAAAAACCATAAAAATGTCAAAAAATGCTCTAAAAATGTAATAAAGTCTTAAAAATGCAAAACAAAAGTTACATTTTTTAATTCCTTGATGTATGAAATGAACTTTTTGCTTGGAAACCAATATTTTCGGACATTCAGAAAAAAATTCTAATATACTAATATGTATAATAATAATAATAAATAATAATTGTATCAATAATTAAAAAAAAATAGGTATTATGTTGATGAAGTTCTTGAAATATGATGGTACTTGCCCTTCTTGAATGAAACAATTTTTAAATTTGTCTCTTACATCAAATCCTTCAGTACCAGCGAAACCTCCTGTTCTGGATAAATCATCAAATTATGTTGGCTGTGTTGTATCATGTTCATAATAAGATTTTCCATTTTTTTCTAAAATTGTATCCCTAAGCAAATTATGTAAGCCAACAAGCCACCATTGTTAAATCATCACAAACTTCTGGATCTACCATTTAAACTTCCATTTAATTATTTCAATCTTGCTGGAAATACTATATGCTCAAAAGTTTGATTACCTACCTGCTAGTCTTTGAACAAAATTAACCCATTATACAACGAATTACAATGTTAATTGCTAATAGCTATTAACTAACACAATAAGATGTACTCAAATTGTAATTACTAATTTGTTGTAATTTAAATAATACACTTTATACTATTATAATATAATATTATAACATCCTAATGTTCAGCTATCGGAGTGTAAAACACTCTAAATACTTGCGACCATAAACCAAAAGTATTTTCAGTTACCCTCCTACATCTGCTTAATCAATAATTAAAAATGGTCTTAGATCTGTCTCCTTGTATTGAACCTCTTGAATATGGTTTCATAATATTCTTATGAAGCTGAAATGCTTCATCTCCAACAATAACATTTGTACCGGGAAGAGCCTTACTTCAGGAAAATTAAAACATCCTTGTAATATTTGTTGGCCTATTGTTGTCTTATTGAAAATTACACTGTCACCTTCCCTTCCATAGTAACCAACATCAATTATTAGGAATTTACAGTTAGCATCTACAAACGCCAAAAGATCTATGGAAAAATACTCCTTATAGTTAAAGAATAATGATTCTGTTTTTTTGGACATTTCATGGGCCCCGTTTAGGAAATTGAAATATATTCCAAAATTCTAGTGCTTTTTTATTAAATTTCCTCAGTAGGACTTGGTATAAATATTGAGATAAAGTTCTTCACTGCTTTAAGTGTATTTTATAATAATGCTATATAACTATGAGAAATTCTAAATTGAAATGACTATGACGGTAGCTTTCTCCACTGCAAGATATCTGTAAGCATAAAATTAAGCAAATTTTGTTATGATGTATTTTTTCAAAAATAAATGATGTTTTAACTAGCTGATATATTTTAGATATATTTAAAAAAAAAACAAATTAAGATATATTTAGCCAAGGTCAAAACTAAAGTAGCTACTCAGATTTTATTAGGCCAAGTTATAATATGTAGACTTACCTATGTATAATTTAAATATATTAAATAATGATTTACAGGAAATGAATGTACAAAAGATTTTAAAATCTAAAAGATTCCTATAGGAAATACAAAATGGAAAAAAAGCAAGGAACTGGGTCAAGTGCATTAACTAAACCAACAAAATGCTCTTTAGCGCCTTACTTGAGTTTTATAGATAATATTCCTCAAGAAAGAAAGTACGTTATAATAAGTTTGTTGCGCTCACCCATCTTACAGGATATGGTGACAGGATAGGATGATGGTAGAAGTGTCAAATGATCAACAATTTGTAGTTCGATGTTTATTTATGAAAATTTAAAAAAAAGACAAGTTGAATTTATACTGTTTAGATTATTCGAATTAACGAAGGATACTAATGCCCTAGAAAATAAGTGATTGTTCGAATATTTTCGAAGTCCGAAATACGCCGTTAACGAAAATAATCGAAGTCTGAAAGAGAAAATAGTGATTACCAAAATCGAAGTGGTACGGTGGCAATATCACGTCTGAATAATGGGCCGCTCCCAGGGCTCCTATATAGTACTATCCCATTTCTTTACTAGATCCCTGGCGGACTGCGTCGTTGGTTCTCACAGGCCATGGGGCCTTCCACAATTAGATGGTTGACTATTTCGTAGTGCGAACACTGACCTATGACTCAGGGTGTGCAGATATGCCTTTGGTCGATGCGGGGTATTGGTTGAGTATACCCACGGCCGTCTTGTCACAGTGCCAAGATCTAAATCATAAAATCGACTACGCGTCGAGGAATTCCCACAGATATCTTACCAGTTCAAGTTTTGTCATATGGCTGTTGACGGATGTTGAGACTGTTGCTAACAATTATAATATTCCACTCCCAGGGTTTGTGTGCAACATCATCTCAACTATATATGTGTTACCATAGTATATTATATATAGTATATTTATAACTATGTGTAGGGGCGGAGTAGAGGGGTCCGTAAGTAACAAAATATATTTTCATAAAATTATGCAAATTTCTTTTCAATACTTTATGAAAGTATATTTTATTAAATTGAATTGATCCTAACTTTTGTAACATTTTGTAATATAACAGTAGTTTTATTTATATTTTTTTTTTTAGCTCAACCACGAACTTCTGTGATGAGAACCTTGAAATTTTCAAGTTGAAAATGATTTTATTGAAGATGAAACATGTGTTAAAGATGTTCAGAGAGAAGGCAACATTATTATAGAAATTCTCATTGATACACATAAATAACCTCATTGAATAAAGACAATAAAATAAAATATACAACAGACATTTTTGAAAAAAGATCTAAAGAGCGAATGTACATAATTTCTAAATTATCTGATGTAACCTCGATATCAAAAGAGCCTCAGTGTTCTGTTGATTTTTTTTTTAAGTTTGGCCTCGACAGTAAAAAAGTTACCATTCAATTTTATTGCACAAGCGAAACTAAAGCGTATGACTTTAGAATCTAATACAGTAAACTCTCGTTATGTCGAAACTAAAGGGACACTGCAGTTCGAGCTATCGAGTGACGAGTTACATTGCGATGGTAATTATTTGAAGGGGATTTCAATTGAGTTCGGTATTACGAACAATTGAAGATATCGACATAATATAATAATATGAATATTTGATGTTATGAAATAATCTGAAATTTGGTGTTTACTTGGGTAGTTAGGTACCGATGTATCTCAAGCCTCATTCCTATGAGATAAAATATTTCACTTTATGTTTGTAAAACCCATTTACCCTATGTAAATAACTGGGAGCTCTTTTGAATAGAAAAGCGACCTTTTACAACGGTACACCTGGATCAAACCGAGACACTGTCTCACTCACGGCGCCTACCTATTAATAGGTAGTAGGTAGTATTTTTTAAATTAATATACTCCTATATACTTGTACTCTGCTATTTAAACACTTAAACTTAAGGGTCCTACTCGTGGCTTTAATAAGGGGCAATATTTAAGCAATATCCACTTTCATAGCTGCTGCCCATGGCATTTGTATTAGTCGTTAATGATGATTAGTGAGTGTAAATGTATGCGGATACCGAGCTATCTATTCATGCACTGTGTGTGCACACATGTCAACGGCACCGCTGACCAAAAATAAAATGCATGATTTTTTGCTCAAAACACGCTTTACAATAAAATCTCTCACGCATCGTAGAATGCTCTGATTTGATTAAATTTCTACAGGGAGCATTGAACTTTAATTTTTAATTTCGTTGCTTAAAATAAGCATAGTAAAAATAACAAAATCTTATAAAAATTGGTCATATTCAAAGTCGTATTATATGGTTTAGAAAAAGAATCTTGAAAATCCAAGTTCAATAAGCACTGTAAGAAGCGTTCCTCTTTCAAAAAAAAAAAAAATTATCGAAATCGGATCACTCTACGAGGCGTGAGTTTTCCTGTAAGGCATTTTTTGAGTAAAAAAACAGGTCACGTGCAGGCCCCTTAAAAGTAGATACGTTTCTATATCGCATACGATAATGCGGTGACATTAATTACTATAGTAGGTAATTAATATTTAGCCTAATGTGTATTATAGATATGTATATTATTTATAAAAATGATATGCGAGAAGTGACCAATGAATTGTG
Source organism: Macrosiphum euphorbiae (assembly GCA_949089665.1). Taxonomy (NCBI): domain Eukaryota; kingdom Metazoa; phylum Arthropoda; class Insecta; order Hemiptera; family Aphididae; genus Macrosiphum; species Macrosiphum euphorbiae. The sequence goes on from CARXXK010000002.1 coordinate 26,577,953, forward strand.
AATTAACTAGGTATACGGTATATCTATAAAGTTTTCAATGAACAATTATTATTGATTTTAAGGGTGACATCCATTCCCCACCTGGGCATGGCAGATACCTACGGGAGCCCATTTAAAAATTCTGCCAAAACAAACACACACGTAGGTATCTGCCATGCCCAGGTGGGGGATGTCGCCATGTCGGCCTCTCTCTCCACACACCGTGACTGCCAGAAGAAAAATGCCGCCCGTAGCCGAATTCGAACCGGCGATGGTGCGCGTCGCAACCGACACCTTAGTCCACTCGGTCACTCCGTCCCCCATTAAACATTTATTTGGCACTTATTTTATTATTTCCAGTGGTTATAAATGAAAATTGCATTAAACACATATTATGCTTAAATCCAATTTTTGATTTACTCTAACTTGGTCAGTTTTTAAAATAGAAAAAAACTTTTTATACAATAAATGTTTAAAAAAAAATACTCAACCCGAATCTGCAGACAAAACTGGGATTGCAATTTAAAAAAAAAGTAGTCGTTTTGCGCATGCGCGTACCGAGTGAGCTAAAAATTTGAAACTGGTCTGAAAATATGTATTTAAGTGCTTCCCGAAAACCCCATTTCAATACAATGTCACCCATCCGAGATATTCAGTGGTACCTCTTAGCGTGAACAGACTGTAGGTGTTATATGTTACGCCGCTCGGGCGATGATTTTAACGTCGGATATATGCTATCGGTCAAGTCATTCAAATTTCAAAGTATACTAACAACAAGATTAAACCTGTTAGCTACTTTATCAGATCAAGGAGAAACCAATGTTGCTGCAATCAATATATTAAAACGTGAAAGATCAATATCATTTTTAAGGCAAGAATTAGATTACTGTAATGAAGGATATATAATAGACGGACATGAAGTTGTGCACAGTGCCGCAATAACCGGGTGTGTTGCGTGTGTCAAACACACGGGCCCAGGGCCCCAACACATAATGGAGGGCCCAATGATAAAAATATATAGAAAGAAATAAAACAAAATAATTTTGTAATAATAATAATAATAATTATTATTCATACAGATTGAACAATAGATCGGTTTTGTTATGTGCACAACATTATCCTACATTATTATTATTATTATCATCATACGTTTCTTATGCGGCCTGTATAACCGAAATTAAAAATAGTTTGGTTGCAACTGATTAAAGCGCGTCATGCAAAGTAACGCGCATTTTGACTGGTTTAGTGTGTGTGTTTACGCGTCTCAATTTATTATTGGTGTCTATTTTTGTTATGCGGGAATCGCCTTTCGTCATGCGGGAAAAACGAGACCGGGCTCGATTTTATATTGCACGTTCTAAAGACGGTATCTTCTACGGTCGTCGGTCGGTGTTTGTAGTCTGTCAACAAGATATCCATTTTGTTTACATCTGTGAAAACTTAGTTGCGACAATGCGACTTACGATATTGATTTGAATAATTAAATTTATAAAATAATAATTATATGATTGCCTACATAATTAACTTTTTTAATCGAATGCTCTGACTTCTGATACCCTTCTACAATAAATTATGGCACCGAAAGCTCTAAGTGGAGCAGCCAAAAGAAAAAAGAAACATCAACAACAGTGTAATATTTTAAAAACAAATAAGAAGATTAATCATTTTTTTGAATGCAGTCAGTTTAATGATGCTAAGTACAAAATTATTTTATGAATATAATATATTGTTGACCATTAAGGTATTAAATTAGAGATGACTGAAATGTTGTTATTTAACCTATTTATTAACAACTTGACTGCCATAGTAGTATAGTACCTAATACCTATCATGGCCCATTAGATCTCACAGGATTTAAACTCTCTGCTACTAGTTTTTAAAAAACTTTCTTTGATTTTTTAACTTCAGAAATGTACACATGCAATGGTAGCACATAAATGTAGATTTTTTCATTGGCTTTTGTATTTATAATCCATGTGATTCCGTTAGGGTCTCAGAGCACAGTAAATTAATATTTTGGTTATTATCAAAATATATATTAAATATGGGTTGCAGATGAAATCTCAAAACAATTCTTTACCTATTTAAAATATAACCATATGCATTTACAAATTTAACCATTAAAAATTAAAATCATGACTAAAGTTAAAGGTGTTATAACAAACATTTTATTTCAGTATTAACATCAATCAATGTGGTTTATAATAAAAAATATTATTATCAATATTAAAACTTAAAAAAACAATGAGGATTATACCTATAACAATATTAAAATAATTGTAGATATATTGTTTGATATAGTCATATAAAATATTGGTATAGAAAAAGTTCGGTTATCAAGCAGTCGCAGTTTTCAAAAAAAACTTTGGCAGCCAAATTCTTTTCAAATTCTATGATTAATCATTATACCTACTTAATATGTAATATAATAAATAAAACAATAATAACATATTTAATTTTGTTTTTATAGTTGTGGAGTGTGATGTAGAATTTAAAAGTGCTGGACAAATATCTGAAAATGATCTGAAAAGTATTTCAGATTCAAAACAAGATGGACACGACATAAATAATACAACCGAGAATGAGAATAATAACTCTCCTGATGTTAGCACTTCTACAGGTATACACTAGCTCAAAAATTGATTTTTGAAATTTAATGAGTACATATTATATTAATAGTATTTCATTGTTGTAAAATATTTTTTAATACCTACCTAATGTTTTTGATTTAAAAACTTCTGTTTTATTCTATACTATAATTAATATGTACACATTTTAATAGTTTTAATTTTGATTTTTTTTGTAAACACAAATTTATTATCTTTGTATTGGGTATGCTTTATTAAAAATTATAGATTTGAATAGTATGCTGAATCTCCAAGATGATTTTCCTACAGACATAGCCACATTTCCATGGACTATTACTGATTCAAATTTAATAAGAAGTTTGCTATTATATGGACCATGTAAGCCAGATACTAACTTTCCAGTAAACATTAATGGTAAACGTTTTTCATCTAGTTATTATTTTTTAACAACTAATTCTGGTACAAAAATTCTAAGAGATTGGCTATGTTATTCTTATAACTTAGACTGCGTGTATTGCCAATCATGTTGGCTGTTTGCTGATAGATCTTATAGCAAATTTAAGTGGGATTGGATATATGGTATCAATGATTGGAATCACTTGTCACAAAGTATTCAAAGACATGAATCATCTATTCAACATTTGGATGCTGACAAAGTTCGGTCCATTTGGATTAAAAATGAAACCATTGACGCTAGTTTAGAAAAACAATATACTGACGAAGCAATGAAATGGAGGAAAGTATTGAAAAGGTTGATAAAAATTATACTTTCCATAACAGCAGGAAATTGTGCTTTAAGAGGAAATGAAGGAAGCCTTAAAATTAAGAATGCCACCGAAGGAAACTTTTTAAGAACAGTTTGATTACTCGCAGAGTTTGATCCTATTCTAAATAGTATTTTACATGACGAAAATCAAAAAATTAAGTATCTAAGTTGGTCTGTTCAGAATGAGTTGTTAGACATTTTATCTACAGAGTTACGCCATTTAATTTGTAATAATATACGATCTAGTAGTTTTTTTTCTGTTATATTAGACTCTACTCAAGACATAACCAAACAAGACCAAGTTAGTCTTGTAATTCGTTATACCACATTAGATTTTGAAAAGAAACAGATACAAATTAAAGAGTCATTTCTTGGTTTTTATTTACTATCCCATCATGGTGCAGCAAATTATGTGGAACTTTTACAAAATACTTTAATGAAATTGGATTTAAATATTATGAAATGTCGGGGTCAAGGGTACGATGGGGCAGCAGTGATGAGTGGTTCAATAACATGTGTTCAAAAACGAATTTGTGATATTGTGCCCAACGCTACGTTTGTTCATTGCTGTTCCCATAATATAAATTTAGTTTTATGTGATGCTGCTAAAAGTTCAAGGAAAATATAATCATTTTTTGATAGTGTGCAAGACATTTATAATTTTTTTAGCTCAAGTTCACCAAGATGGGCTCAGCTAGCCTTTGGTGAAGAGTACGGGATGAAAATAAATAAAATAACTTTAAAAAAAGTGTGTCCTACTCGGGGGGAAGCAAGACATAATGCTTTAATTTCATTAAAACATAGGTTTGTTGATGTTTTGAAAGCTCTTTCTAATATCCAGCTTTCAAGTTCCAAAAAGATGAAATAAATATGTCTACAACTTTAAAAAAAAAAATGGAAAATGCTGAATTTGTAATTATCCTATGTATATGGGAACCCATTTTAAAATCTTTACAAGTGGCCTCAAAGAGTATGCAATCAGTAAATTTAAGCTTACAAAGAGCATCAACACAATTAGAAAGTGCTATTTTAATTATAGAAAAGTTGCGGAATCAATATGACCAAATATTAGAAGATTCAAGAAATTTGTGTATGAAGTGGAATATACCCTTCAAGTTAAGTGAAGCACGTCAAAGATATGCTAAAAAATATTTTGATGAAGTAGACAGTGATCGCAGGCTTACTACAACTGATGATAATTTTAGAGTTACTATCTTTTACCCAGTTGTAGATACAGTACTATTACAGTTAAGAGTTAGATTTAAAGGAGTGAAAACTGTGTGTGATGATTTTAATATATTAATGCCTGAAATATTAACGTCAATGGCTGATGAATTGATTGTTCAGTCATCATATGACTTTATTACCAAATATAAAGAAGATATCAGTTCTGACTTCACTCGTCAACTTATTATAATCAAGGGCTATTTATCTTCCAAATATCAAACCGATCATTTAATAAATATGTCAATTCATTATTTAGCTGATACTATTGTCAAGGAAGATTTGACATCAATATTTCCTGATGTATTTATTGGTATTATTATTTTTTTGACTATACCAGTGACTTCTGCTTCAGCTGAGAGATCTTTTTCAAAGCTTAAACTTATCAAAAACTACTTAAGGAACTCAATTGGCCAAGAAAGACTTTCAAGTATAGCTTTGCTTAATATTGAAAAAAAACAAACAAATTATATTAACATTGAAAATATAATAGACAATTTTGCTAACAAAAAAGCAAGAAAAATGAATTTTTTAAAGTGATGATATATTTATTTTTTTGTAAATAAATTACCTACATTTTTTAATTATGTTTACCTTATTTTGTATAAGTATTGATTATTGAGTAATAACTCAAAATTCAAAGTATGTTTTAAAATTTGGAAAAATTAATTTTACAATAGTGAATAAGTCAATTTTCAAGCGGGGGGGCGGGGGGCATCCATTTTATTTACACACCAGCCAAAATGGTGTAGTTGCGGCACTGGTTGTGCATGTATATGATTCACCTCATTTTCTAAAGTGCATTCGGAATAATCTATTAACCGAATATGTCACATTAAAATGTTACTTTAAATAACACTGAGTATACGGCATCATGGAAATTCATAGATATGGGATATACAGGGTGATCCATTTAAGTGGGTACACTCATTATTTCGAAAAGTATTAACTTTTTTTTATTTTTTTTTTTTAAACTGTTAGATTTATGCTTTTCTAAAACTCTATACTATTTTAAGTTTTTTCACCCTTATATTTAGTGGTGAAACCACTATCAACTTTTGATTTTCAAATGGTAACATGTAATAAAAAGGTCATGAATTAGTAAAACTAATTGTATTATGAACTTGTGCGTTAAAATTTTTATGTTTCGTTGATTCGTTTGCGAGATCAGTTCCTCAAAATGTTGGTGGTTGAATGAGGGGTTATAAATCATAATCAATACCTCTGCAAATATCGTAAAGACCAGGAGCTATAACTGATAAATTCTATACCATTCGACCATAGTTCGACCTAAGGTAACAAATACCAATTAATAAAATGTTTACTATTGTACTTTTTACCTATATTATTTTAAAAACAACTTAATTCAAAATTGCAAATTCCACATATTATCCCATTTTATATTTATAATATTGTGAACCACTTACATAATTTAAAATTATTTAATAGTGAAAGACTACCTATGAATAGTTAAATATTTCAAATTTAAATTTATATAATATTATGTTTTTTAACAATACAATAATTATGAATATTGTTACAAGCAATAAGGTAATATGTAAAAAACAACTTAGCTATTTAAATTTGTCGTGACTGAAATCACCCCATTTTATATTTCTATTATTATGAACCACTATAAAAGGCATCTGTATAGCAGGTGATCTACCAATTTACTAGAAGTGATCCACTACAAGATTTAGGTACCTATAATAATATGAACATTGTACATACCTATTAAGTTTAAAATAAATTTCACCATTAATAATTAAGATATTTTTTTATTTAGGATTATCAAATCAAATAAGAATTCATTCAAAAGTACACAGCTTACCGCCATTGATTAGAGCTACTATATGAAAATTATATTTCTATTATTATCAAAATCAGGCGTACCTACATTATCGTAATAGTAATACATTATAGTTTTCGGCTTAAATTGAGAAGTATGTTGTTGTGTTGGCGACACTGAGATTGTACTGCGTATTGTGCGGTAACGATAATCTAACACACACAAATACATCATTCGGACACAAGTCGTTTTTTACGTTATATCATGCACCTTTGAATAAACTATGTTTTTGTATTGTTCTGTAATAACTAAAAACGTGCCATCATGTTATATGAAATTATAATAAAAGTTCTTATACTCAGACATATTGTTTTGTGTTAAATACTCGAGACACAAAATATGTAATAAGTAATAACTATAATAATTAATAGGTAAATAATAAAGGAGTAGAAGCCCACTTGATCGACTTTACAATTACTACTATGAAAGAAATGCACATTTATAAAATTTGATAGAGCACCTGCTAGATAAACACCCTTCAAAAATGTTACCATAATATTTAAAAGCCCAGGACTATGATAAATCTATTCCAAATTAAATGATACAGTTAGATCAAAATATTCGTTATGCAGTAATGCAAAATATGAGTTAAGATCATAACATGTATTCAAAAAAATTGAAACGAACTCAACTTAACCCCTAACTTAAAAATATACAGTAAAATTTAAAAATAGGACTAATAATATTTTAACTTAGATTTCGTAGGAGGTAATAAATAGCTAACAACACCAATCAAACAGAAGAACTATTCAGTTGCAAAACACTAAAACAATATAATTTTAAATACAAATATTTTTATGATACATAAATATTAGGATTAAGACATACCTACTACCTAATATTATAACAAAGTAGTTATTAAAATTAAATATTTAATAATATCAGTTCTTATCTACTTCTCGTCAAAGCCGGTTGTGCGTTATAGTGTGTTCGTCGTATATTCGTATTATTATGCCGTGCGCTAAATGTAATATTAACATATCTCCTAAGAAAACCGTAACTTGTAAAAGTTGTGATTTTGATTTTCATGTGAAATGTACAAATCTTGAATCACTCATTGAATATAATAAGATTAGTGCTAAATGGACTTGTGAATATTGTAATTATAATAGTAAAAATATTACGCAAAGAAAAAAATTGAATAATATGGATAATTCAAGCCGGGATGATGAGGATGATTATGATTTTTTATGATTTTGGGTCAGTAAAAATTGATATGAAAAAAATGTTCAGAAAAATTGAACTACTTACTACTAACGTCACATCAATGGAAAGTTCATTAAATTTCTATGGAGAATCATTTGATGAAATCAAGAAGAAAATGGACACTGTTGTAAACATCGTTAATGGTATGGAAAATAGGGTAATGGAAACAGAACTTAGATGCTCTAAACTCGAAAAAGAAATTGATTACCTCAAAATTATGTTAAATAACAAAGAACAAGCTTCTCTAAATCAATCCGTTGAAATTACTGGTATCCCGAAAACACCTAACGAAGATATACCTCATATAATTACATCAGTAGCTAATATCTTAAACATTAGTATTAAAAACGAAGATATTGTAGATACTTACAGATTGAAACCGTACAAGAATACTGATGGTAAAATTATAGCTAAATTCAATTCCACGATTCTAAAAGAGTATTATTAAATCGATAAAATTACGTTATAAGAATAAAAATCCGGTAACTGCAAATAATTTATGTACTAACTTTCCCGAAGTTAATGTATTTATCAACGATCAACTCACAAAGGAAAACAAAATATTATTCTGGTTGGCAAAAGAATTCTCAAAAACATGTGGTTATAGATTTGTCTGGTCAAATTCTGGTGGTGTATACTTAAAAAAACAAGAAGGGGAACAAGTTATTAAAATACCAACTACACAAATTCTTCAAAATCTTGATACAGACAAAAAAGTTAGTGCACTTTGGGAGTAGTGTAGTATAATATTTTTTGTTGTTTAAATTAAGTTACTAATTTATTAATTTATCTTTATTTTTGTTGTAATATTAATTTTTTTAGTTTAAGTTAATGATATATATGAATAATTATTATAAATCCCGTTAAAAACTTTGATTTTAATTTTCTATCTAATGAAATAAATACTGATTATCAAACGTTTGTTATTAACGACTGTAACAAATTTAGTGACCATAATAATGATCTTACTGTCTTTTCACTGAACATTAGAAGTATCAGAAAACATTTTAATGAATTATTAGTGGTTTTAAGTTCAGCTAATTTTAAATTTGATATTATTATGTTATCTGAGACATGGTTAGATAATAATATTGGTAACTTCGTTATAAAAGGTTATAATTGTTATAATCACTGTAGCTCATTAAATATATCTGATGGAATAAGTGTTTATATTAAAGACTCTATTATAGTAAATAATATTATAATTGGAAGTATTAACCACTGTAGCTCATTAGATTTCTCAATTTCCTATAGTAATATATTAATTAAATTAACATGCATTTACAGATCACCCAGTTTGAATAAAATTGATTTTATTGATAATCTAGAAGACTTTTTAAACAATTACTCCAAATTCCAATCACATATTATTTGTGGAGACATAAATTTAAATATTTAGATCGAAGACATCATTTGTATTAAATACCTTAATGTACTTAGTAGCTATGGATTTAAATCATGTATTATGTAATAGTAACACATGTATTGATCATATATTCATTAAAAACAAACAGGCATTTAATCATATATGTGGATACATTTATCAAAGTGTTATTACGGATCATTACAGTACTATTGCTGTACTATCTGTTGAAATATACAATTAATATGTAGTATATGTAGTCAGCCTTGACACGTGTGTACAATATAGTAACTAGTTATGTACGACTCACTCTCTTTACGGATGTAACATGACCTCGGTCGTGCATATATATAGGGCCTTTGATGTATGTAATATTCACTTGCACAGGCGTCGTTGTACAGAGCGTATACGATGTGTGTGTACTGTCACAGTTTAATTGTCCAGTTGTACGTTATTATATATTATACTTATACATAATCATATTGTCGTGTTATTACTTATTATATTAATGCTAACATCATTAGTCCGTCAAGCTTCACTTTCAACAGGTTATGGGCCCAGTCAATAACCAAGACATACAGTCTAGTGGATTCGTGATCGAAGTATTTTTATATTTGTATTAACGCAGAAAACTACAACCAGTCGGAGATATCCTGGATTTCGGAAAACGGCGGAACAGTGTACATAGGTAAAGTTTTGTTATAAATTGTTATACAGGAAAGTATACGGGAAACCATCGGTCATGGAAGACACGGTGAAGATAACAAAATTATGTGCGGAAAACTGGTCGTTATGGAAGTTCCAGATGAAGGTCATTCTAAATACCTTGGAAGTAGGTGAGATAGTTTCAGGAGAATGGACGAAACCAAGTCTACCTATAAAAAAGTCGGCAGGAGAGACCGACGAGGAAGCCAAAGCACGTTGGCAAAGGCATACTAGCGCTTGGATAAAAGCGGACGGTAAATGTCAGAAAATAATAGTTACCTCAGTGGACGATGGTCCATTACAATATTTGATTAACTGTGAGACTGCATTGGAAATGTGGGAGAAACTGCTGAGTATTTACGAGCAGAAGTCTGAGGCAAGTTTACATTTGCTTCAACAACAATTTTTCAGTTATTCAAAGGAGTCGACAGATGACATGTCGACGCATATTTCTAAATTGGTCAATTTAGGAAGGAAACTGAGAGTAGCGGGTGAACCAGTTACGGATAACATGGTTATGACAAAAATACTAATGACATTACCAAAAGAATATAATCATTTTTACAGTGCTTGGGATTCAGTCCCAACGGGAAGTAAAAGTATAAATAATTTGACTAGTCGATTGTTGATTGAAGAATCACGGGTTATCCAGATCAAAGGTGAAGTTGGTGAACAAGAGAAATCGAGTGCATTTCCGGCCAAATTTCAAAACAGATCTGATGGAAGAAACGGCAGTCGTAATTATGGAAAAGGTAAAAATCAATTTACTAATAAAAGTAATATTAAGTGTTATTACTGTGGTAAACTAGGTCATTATAAAAGAGACTGTAGAAATTTTCTACAAAGTGTACACGGTGGTAAAACCGGTACGATAGGTGCGAACTTGAACGCATTCGTAAGCGAGTCAAGTATAAATAATATTGCAACAGATGCGTGGGTACTAGACTCGGGCGCTTCGGATCATATGAGCGCAAATCGAGAGTGGTTTTCAAGTTATGAACCACTGGACAACACGCAACAAATCACGATAGGTGATGGGACGAATCTTTATGCAGCAGGTAGAGGTAATATTAATATATTATCATACATAACGGTAATTGGAATAAAAATTACATGGCAAACGTGTTGCACGTGCCGGGACTAAAATTTAATTTATTTTCGTGCGGAGCCGCGATGGATAAAGGTTTAGTATTGACGTCAGATAGTAAGACGTGTATGTTAACTAAACAGGGGAAACCCGTATGCTCAGGTAAGAGATGCGGAAGGTTGTTTGAGTTGAACATCAAGGTAGAAGTACCGACAAACGGGTACGCGACTGTAGCTGTCGAAGACTGGTTGTCTGTTTGGCACGAGCGCATGGCACATCAGAATTTGCAGTACGTAAAAAGTTGTTTGGCGAAACACGAAATAGTATGTTCGGCCAAGGACGACGAATTCATGTGCAGCAGTTGTATAATAGGTAAACAAAGTCGTAAATCATTTAGTAAAAGTAATACGGAGTATCACAATGTCGGTGATTTAATTCATGCAGACCTATGTGGACCAATGGAGGTAAGCTCTATAGGCGGTTCAAAATACTTCTTGTTATTCAAAGACGACTACTCGCATTATAGAACGGTATATTTTATTAAAAATAAATATGATGTTAAAAATATTTTTGAGACGTTCATAAAAAGTGTTGAAACAGAAACAGGTTCTAAGGTCAAAATATTACGAACGGATAATGGATTAGAATTCGTAAATAAAGAAATTACGGGTATTTTACAAAAACACGGGATTCGACATCAGTTAACAGTTCCCTACACACCACAGCAAAATGGAAAAGTGGAACGGGAAAATCGTACAATAGTAGAGTCAGCGAGGACAATGATTTGTGCGAAAAATTTGGATGTATCACTTTGGGCGGAGGCGGTAAACACGGCTGTTTACACGCTTAATCGAACAGGAACCAGTTCAGTTAAAAATAACTCACCATACGAGTTATATTACAAGGTAATGCCAGACATTAAACACTTACGAGTTTTTGGTACTGTCGTATATACACACATACCAAAACAAAAACGTAAAAAGTGGGACCCTAAAAGTGAAAAAGGAATATTTGTTGGTTACTCGGATAATACCAAAGGTTATCGTGTGTATTATTCGAAAACAAATAGAATTTCAATGTCTAGAGATATTATATTCGAAAACGAAGGTAATATTGGAAAATATAATTGCAGACAAATTAGAATTCACAGATACTCAGACTCAAATCGAGGACGCTCCGGTCAAGGTCGAATTGACGACGGTCGACAACAGGAGTGGCATGGTGCTACGTGATCGGAATGCATTAAAAGCGCCGATCAGGTATAATGTGTCGTCGTTCGTCGCCAATCTCGTTGAACCACTAAATCGTGATGAAGCGATAGCTGGCCCACAGAAAAACGAGTGGGAGCACGCTATGAGTGATGAGATTACGTCACTACACAAAAATAACACTTGGTCACTAGTTAATTTGCATCAGGGCAAGGTTGCGTTACGTAACGCATGGGTGTTCAAAACCAAATATAAAAGTGACGGTAATATCGATAAGTTTAAGGCCAGATTGGTCATTAAAGGTTGTTCACAGAAATACGGTATAGATTACCATGAAACATTTTCGCCAGTGGTCAGATACGAATCAATTAGGGCGATATTCGCAGTAGCAGCTGTGGAAAAATTAATACTACGACAATTCGACATCAAGACAGCATCTCTGTACGGAGAACTACAGGAAGAAATTTACATGGTACAACCACCAGGATACGAAGATGGGTCGAATAAAGTATGTAAGCTTCAGCGTAGTTTATATGGCTTAAAACAAAGTCCAAGATGTTGGAATATACGCTTTAAGAATTTTTTGAATGCATTTGGTTTACAATGTACCGAAGCGGATGCATGTGTATTCAATGGATATAATAGTAGAATTATTCTGGCAATATTTGTGGACGATGGTTTAATCGCTGCAGAAAATGAAGAAATAATAAATAAACTTTTAACGAACTTGGAGAAAGAGTTTGAGGTTAAAAAAGGAAACTTAGATTATTTCCTAGGTATGCAGGTAAATATAATGAAAAATGGTTCATTATTTGTGCATCAGACAAATTATGCATGTAGCATAATTAATAAATTTAATATGCTGGACGCTAAGGAACTTTCAATACCAATAGACAAATCACATACACTTGAACAAAAGAAAGATACGGAAATATTGAATGAAGATATTCCTTATAGGCAGGCAGTAGGTAGCTTACTGTTCTTATCACAGGTAACAAGACCAGATATAGCATATGCAGTAAACTTTGCTAGTCGTTACTTAGCAAAACCAACTAAAGCTCATTGGAACTTGGTAAAACGGATTATACGATATATCAAGCGAACATTTAATTATGGCTTGTACTTTAATAACAAAACAAAATTGTCATTAGAAATATTTAGCGATGCAGATTACGCAGGTGACATTCAGACATGATGTTCAACGTCAGGATTTCTATTCAGGTACGGGTCAAGCATAATTTCATGGACATCGCAGACAACATTGTGTGTCATTGTCATCGACAGAGGCTGAATATATTTCGGCCAGTGAAGCTGTCAAAGGGATCTTGTGGATTACACGGTTGATAACAAGCTTATCAACAACAGGTGACAAACAACCAATTTTATTTATAGATAATCAGAGTGCTATACGTTTAGTTAAGAATCCGGAGTTTCATAAGAGGACAAAACATATAGACGTACGGTACCACTTCATACGGGAGAAATACGAAGAGGGACAATTCCAACTACAGTACATTGGAACAGAGGACCAGATTGCGGACATCCTAACCAAGCCTTTGGTTAAGGAACGATTCGAGAAGTTGCGGTCAGCCATAGGAGTGACTACAATTAAAGAGATTATTAATTGAGGGAGGGTGTTGAAATATACAATTAATATGTAGTATATGTAGTCAGCCTTGACACGTGTGTACAATATAGTAACTAGTTATGTACGAGCATAAGACTCACTCTCTTTACGGATGTCACATGACCTCGGTCGTGCATATATATAGGGCCTTTGATGTATGTAATATTCACTTGCACAGGCGTCGTTGTACAGAGCGTATACGATGTGTGTGTACTGTCCCAGTTTAATTGTCCAGTTGTACGTTATTATATATTATACTTATACATAATCATATTGTCGTGTTATTACTTATTATATTAATGCTAACATCATTAGTCCGTCAAGCTTCACTTTCAACACTATCTACCCCACGAAACAATAATAATATAAATACAGTTGATAACAATACCGATAATCATAATTACAATTTTACTAATATAGACAATTTAAATAATATATTAAAAAACATAAACTGGACAGAAGTTTTAAAATCAACTGATGTAAATGTAGCTATTGACTTATTCACAACTATTATTGAAAATAGTATAAAAAAATCACAAGAAACTAAAATAAAAAAGATACCAAAAAATAAAAAACGATTAAAAAACTGGATAACAATAGGAATTATTAATTCTATGAGACATCGGGATAGATTATATGCAAAATTAAAAAATCAACCATTTAATATTAAATTGCAAGAGATTTATAAAAAGTATAGGAATCTACTAAATGTAACCATAAAAATAGCAAAAGACGTATATTTTTATAAACAAATTTCTAATGTTAAAGGTAATACTAAAAAAATATGGGAATTTATAATTGAAGCCTTAGATAATAAATCTAATAAAACTAACTTTATACCAACAATCCTAAATCGTCAAAATCAAATTGTAACAGATAATATTAGTATTGCAAATGAGTTCAATTCTTTTTTCGTGTCTATAGGTACAAATATTTCGAATAAATTGAATTCACATCTAAACATAATAAAATTTACATTTTTAAATGATATTCCAGTAAATGATAAAAGTATATTCCTAAACCCTATTTCAACTGATGAAATTAAAAAATATATATTAAATATTAAACCAGCATGTTCATTCAATAGGTGGGAATTAACAACCACGATTTTAATAGCTATTATTTTTAATATTCTTACACCATTACAATATATTTTTAATCTAGTTCTTACTACTGGTGTTTTTCCACATTCATTCAAAAATACTATCATTATCCCGTTACATAAGAAGTTAAATAAAAGTGATTGTACAAACTATCGACCAATAGCACTTACAATTACACTATCCAAAGTCTTAGAAAAGTGCATCAAAGATAGGAACTTCTTAGAAACTTGTTCGATATTTTCCTGTAACCAATTTGGTTTCAGGAGAAACAAAGATACCGATAAAGCTTTAATGACTGTAATTAGTCCCATTTATAACAAACTAGATATGAATAGAGCAGTAATAGGACTTTTTCTAGATGTTAAAAAAGCTTTCGATTCTGTTGACCATTCAATATTGCTAGCCAAATTAGAAAAATACGGTATAAGGGGCAATGCAAATAAACTTATATGTAATTTTCTAGAAAATCGTATTCAACAAGTAAGAGTAAATGACAGTTTAAGCGATTATCTGATATCAAATCATGGAATACCACAAGGTACTGTATTGGGTCCTCTTCTTTTTATTGTTTATATTAATGACTTATTGAATATTAAGTGTCACGGATCAATTTTCAGTTTAGCTGATGACACCTCAATTATTATAGAAGACATAAATAAAAATCATATTCAGAGTAAATCGACACATGTATTAAGTATCGTCAAAACATGGTTTGATAATAGCCTCCTAGAACTTAATTTAACAAAAACTTGCTTTATGAACTTTAGTATAAATAAATTGGTATCCACTGGAAAAAATTATCTTAAGGCGCACCTCATAAATTGTAACGAATTTAATATAAATACAATGTCTGCTATTAGTAATGACAGTAAGTGTAATTGCACTTCTATTTCTTCAGTACAACAAGTAAAATATCTAGGTATTACTATAGACGCTAACCTTAAATGGCAAAACCATATTATTAATACAACTAGAAAGCTCAGACTGGTTGTTATATAAATTTAAAACTATCAGCAACATACTATCACCAATCACAATGAGAATGGTATTCGTAGCTATGGCTCAGTCAATTTATTCATACGGTATTGGGAGTTGGGGTGGTGCATACGATATATATCTAAATTCACTTGAAACCACTATAAATTCTCTTATTAAAATATCTTTTAAAAAACCCTATAGGATGAGCACTGTATTGTTATATAAAGAATGTAATCTTTTAAATTTAAATCAATTATATTACACGACATTTATTATTGAATATGTTTTTCCTTGATGTTCAAAAATTTAAATTTAAACATAACCACTGTACAAGAGCTAAGCAAACCAATATGTATTTAATTCCTAAGTGTAGAACGGAATTTGGAAAAAGAAACCCCTTGAATGCTGGAATTAAGATGGCTATGGAATTAAATATTGACGTTGGTTTGTGTAGAATCTTTAGATTTTATAAGAAAATGGTAAATGAAAAAATCAAATTGCTAATATAGATAATTTTTCTGTATTCATGTCAAATTGTTATATTTATTATGTATTTCTAAAATATTTAAAAATTTATATTCATGATGCTTATTTTCACATAATTAACTATGATCGACTTATAATGTGTTAATTTAATTATTTAGTAAATGTACGAGATATTTTTAAGAACCTTGTCTCCACAACAAGCCTAGCTTACGGAGACAATCATTTATATATAATGCCAAATTATAATATGTATAAATATTTGTAATTTTACATGTATGTATACATTTCTGTTTTAAATGAAAATAAATAAATAAAATAAATAATATCATGTATAACAATGAAGGTGAATAATTTATGATTTTTTTTTTTAATTTTCTAGAAACATACATTTTACCACCCATTTAAGTATCAATGATTGATTGATGTTGTTAGCTAAATTAACTTAATTGTATAATATTTGTTAAAATTAAAAAAAAAAAAAAACATTAGCATGTACTATTTTCATTTAACATATTTTTAGTTTACTATATTATTGGGATTAAGTTTTTTTCTGGAATGCAGATTGTCAGACTTGATTTTTAATCTTCTTTGCAATTAACTTGAGTAGTTGAGTATTTACTATCTAATTAATTAAAAAAGAATAAATATAACCAAATTATTTAACGGTAAAAAAATATGTTTACATACTTAATTCATTTTGTAGTGACTCTCAACTATTAAAATAGTATATGGGAAACAAAATTTTTATTTGTCATTGTTCTCGTTTGGAAAATGTAATGGAAGATAGAAAATTATGTGATTCCAATATCTATCTCCAAATCATTTGGCCAAGTATATTTGTAGTAAATACAGATCAACTTAGTTCTTAATAATAACTACTATGCCAGAATGTAAAATTTGAATATATGCAACTTATAAGTACTTCTGAACAGTGAACATTATATTTTTAAGTATGTATATGATGTGGATAGGCAACCATCTTGTTGTGTCCAAGTAGATGGTAATAAGTAAATGAGTAATATATGAAGTTGTATTAGGTTTGTGGTATGGTGTATTGGTGTCGGCCAATAATTTTAAGAGTATAACAAATTTTTTTTTATCAAACTTTGAATAACATTTATTGGTGGTGTAACTGAATGAAAAAAACTGATTTAACTGAAAATAAAATTTAAATAAAAACTGTTAAGACGTCATAATAATGAATAATAATCTATGTGCAAATTAATGTATTAATCATAACAATTTTTCTACGTATACATTTTAAGAAAACTTACCAATAAAGTTAATGGAGATACAAATGTTGTGCTTTCCAAGTGGTTGGTATTCATGTATTATCAAATTTACATCACACTTCATAATATAAACTTAACTACATATATTTTTGATTAAAATATCAAATAAAATACATGAATATATCCCAAATTACGACTTAGGTATAATGTAATTTTAAGTTCAATGGAATATTTTGGACAAACTTAATGATTCAACAACTATTTTGTTAGGTATATTATGCTATTAAAGAAATTTAAACTGTCTGTCTACTTATAACGGTTTACAACATAAACTAACTATACATATAATAGTTCAATTATTAATTACATTATAAATTTAATATTTAACTATTTAAGTAATAGTGCTGTGCTGCATGGCCACATGGTTTAGTATTTTACTTTACAAGTTTTAAAGTTTATTATCAATAATCAGTATTCACTATTCAGTTTATTACAATCATAGAACATAATACCTATGACAAATAAACGAAAACCTGATAAGGATACATTAGTCCGGCTTGCGACTTTCGAAGAGTTAAATGAGAAAATGACCATAGTGTTATCTATAAATTATAATTAGTAGTTGGTAGTACTGGGAGCAAGGCATACTCTCCTTGCTACAAGTAGTAGCCAGTCATGTCATGCGAGTGCGTTCGGACGAGCCGACGATAGTCGCTATACCTACCTAAACATTTTGTTAATGTGTATTTAATTTATAGTGATGTGAAATATAAGAAAGTGCCTTAAATAAATCCTGAGTCTTGCGTTTCTTTTCTTTTAGCTTATAACATTTCAGAAATTGGGATTGACCGTAAATCCGCCTAAAGTCGAGTGTGTTCGAACCGCCGAATCACGAGGTTTCTAGCATCTAGTTACGAACATAACCGCTAACCGTCAACCTGATACCACTAGAGAACGTAACGATCGCGTTATCATAAGTTGTTGCTTGATCAAGAAGATAGAGATAATACATTGTGTAGAGAATTGTGATTTGTGATGCGTGTGATCGAAAACAATACAATGGGGAATAGCGATCCAAACAATCCGAACGGGGAGGAGTTCAATGAGAACCAACTTGTGCTTACGCTTCTAGAGCAGAACAGGCTGCGAGAAGAGCAGATGGACAAAATCATTAATAAGTTGATGGATCAGAGAACAGTGACACAACAGTCCTCACCGATGCTACTAATCATTTCGCAAACAGTATTTAATGGAAAAACCGGCGATACTGACGTAGCTAAGGAATGGCTTAACGCGCTTAAAGCCGTTGCATTAATGAACAAATGGTCTGATACATGCATACTGGAAACTGGTCGCTCACATTTGGATGGAGCCGCCAGAAATTGGTATTTGAGTCATATGAATGAGTTAGATAGTTTTGCGAAGTTTACGACTGCGTTTGAAGAAACATTCACTAGTCAAGAAAGTGTAACCGATACCGGGAAGAGGATGAATGGACGAGTACAAAAACGGGACGAAACGGTATTTGCGTATTTCCATGAGAGGCGCTCAGCGCCAGAACAGCCTAACCCACAAAAGTGAAATTGTACAGGACGGGCATTTAAAGTTTAGACTATTTTTCAACAATTTTTTTTTCTTATTAAATCCACTCCAAGAAAAATAACAATGACTCATTAGTATGTATAAATCCTTGCCTTTTTAACCATCTATGTGGTACTGGTCAATTTAAAGTTTGTAAAGTTTTAATGTGGGTTAGGCCACCATACATTTTTAAAATTTTTAATTAAATTCAATTTTCTGTGGTTTAGGCCAACTTATTGGAAATTTGTTATTCTCTTTAATTCAGACAAAATGAAAATACCAAGTAAATAATTGTATAAGTTTATTTGTAACTTTTTTAATATAATATTGTAATAATGTTTAGTACATAATGATTATTAACAATGAGATTGTTACTAAATTTAACAAAACAAAAACAAAAACAAAATTAACTTTTACTAGTATAACAATAGTTCAGTTTAAAACTTTTTACTTTTAATAAATTTGATCAACTTGCAAAACAATATTTGGTATTTATACATATTTTTTAACATTACAATCACATAGGTAGGTAACACAGTCTTTGGTAAAGAATAATATTAATAAAATAAATAACAATATTATGATTGTTACTAATCCTTACAAATTAAAATAAAAATAACTTTTAACACTATAACTTAGTATAGTAAATAGTTCAGATTAAACTTCATCTTCCTCACTTTCATCAAATCAATTGGCATGTCATCAATGATGTTATTGCCGTCTGTTTGTAGACTTTTGTAAAATTGATGATTCATCGGTGGTATATAGGGAAGTAGATCCATTAAGTCTTTTTTTTTTAACACTGTTATTTTGTGGCCTGTTGGATATAATAGATCTAAATCTTTTATGTATTCTTCAAGTTTTGATCCTCTTTTGCATATGCTTGCAAAGTTAAATTGAACTTCTGGAGTGTTTGAATATTTATAATTTATCTGAAATGGTTGTTCTTTTTTAAAATTTAGCCACTGAATCTTGAGCCATTCAACTTTTTCACCATACTCATTTTTTTTTCTATTGACAATTTGTTTTTCCAGTGATTTGGTAGAAAACAAATTGTCTCTAGTCATATTTACAATACGAAAGGGTTTTTTTTTTTCTGGCATTTTGTATAACACTATGCCAATCATTTGGAACAAATATGCTACTGTGATTTTTTTTTTGTTTTTCAATCAAACCAAAATCTTGATCGCACGGTAAGAAAGAATGGCCACTCACTAAAAATTTGTGATCAATTTCATTTACACAGAATTTGTCATTTGCTACAATAAAATTACAAAGAGTAGCCATTTTGATGTTTCGGTTTTGTCCTCCGCACTGATCTGAATACATAATTAATTTACTTGCAGTGACAAAGTTTTCAATGTAATGTAAAATACATGACCCTATTTCTTGAGGTCCCCTAGAACCAACTGATTCATCCCAGACATACATTTTTGCAGTATTATTACTAATGTTATGCATCCCAAGACAGTATGTCCATAATTGGCGCTTATAGTAGCATACACCAGTTGACAATACTGGAGTAGGCAACGTTTTCATGAAATCAAAAGCGATACATGAAACATTATTATTTTCTTTTGCTAAAAGCCCATCTATACGCATACCTTCACGGGCATTTTCTGCTTCTCTCTGATGTAAGTCCCTTTCAGCGTCAATTTTTTTTTCTTCATAATTTTCTGCATATTTCATTTTTATATTGAAATTATCACATTACTTACAACTATCAGATACAGGGGGATGAAAATGCAAGTTAAATTTTTTATTGAAAGTATCATGAAACTTAAACAAGGATACTGGGTCTTCAGTCTCTTCTTTATACAATTTGTACATGCAATTAATATTAAGATCTGGAGCCAAATACTTTCTGTGTACACTTTTTTCTCTAGAATAATGAGATTCGTATGAAGGGAATCTGTTTATAAAATCTACTACTCCCTGTATTTTTAAGTTACTAGTTTTATTATGTGGATCATGTTTACCTCGTTTATCAACAGGGGGAGTAGTAGAAATATTTTTATGTGCCAAAATTCTTGCAATTCTCCCGTCAGAAATACTTAATATGTTTTTAAAAAAAGATTTACATTCTCTTTCTTCTTTCCCATTACCTATGGGTAAATAATAAATCATTGTAAATTTTTTTTGACTATGAACATTTTTTGTATAAACTCTTTTTTTGTTTATTTTTTTGACCAATCCACTTATAAATGCACTTTGTAAGTCATGATTTCCTAAATCATAATATTGTGTATGCAATTGTTTTGTTTTGCCTCATCAATCAAGTTATGGCATTTTCGTAAACAACTACATTCATAAGGTGTGAAGGTCTTAGAAGGCACACATTTACCTGTAGTTCCAATATAAGCTTCTCCTCTAGCCCTTTTACTTTTTCTCACATTTTTTTCCCAATTATTTTTATTTAAAAGTTTCTTACGTGTTTTTAAATTAGTCAACTCTGTATTTTCATCTGAAGCAGTGTCTTGAGTAATTTCATTGTTATCAACTTCTTGAGTAATTTCATTGTTGTCAACTTCTTGAGTAATTTCACTGTCACTACTAGATGATCTGTTAGATCCATATGGCAAATACTCTGAGCCAGAATCTTGAAAACTATCATCATCAGTATCTAAGGCATCAATATCGGACATCAGTATTAATAAAATATACCTAATAGTAAATGTATATAATATTATTAAAATGTATAAAGTGACTTACCATTTTGTAAATATTCGTTTATTTGTTCAGTGTTCATTATAAGAATTAATAAAATAACATTTAACAAAATTAATAACAACTGACAGGAACTATTTTGTGATGGATATGAATATATTATAATATTGAACTAAATTTCGTATTTTGATAAAAAATGATAATGTTGCATTAATTTTTCCGGGAAGTATTATCAATATTAATATTATATTCATGGAGAAAAATTGGTCTAATCCAATAGCATGGGGTTGGGACACTCTGGTTCTGAAATTATCAGTTATTTTCTTAGAGGAAAAAATGGCATAATCAACTAGCATATTGATGGGCCACTATGGTTCTGAAATTATGTTTCATAATATCAGTGCCAAAAGAAATAATGTGCTGCCATCTAGCGAATAAATTTTTTTGTGGAATAGGCCATAGTGGATTTCAAACATCTTATCAATCTGAAACGTTTTATCACATAAAACAGAATTTGAAATTTTGTGGGTTAGGCTGTTCTGGCGCTGAGCGCCTCATGACAAGGTCAGAATGTGTAGGTGATTAGGATTATCAGCCATAGAAATAAAGAAAATGATTTGTTTTCGATTATATTCACGCGAATTATCATCCGCATTACTTAGCAACGGACACACACTTGAGACCGAATTATTGGCTGATATCCGAATGTTCAACGACGTGGATCTTAACCGAAGTGAGAGGTTTCACAGCACGTCACAACCAAAAAAAAGTCCAAAACCTATGACTGAGAAGGAACAAGCGCCGATGAAGTCCAGGGGAGTCAGTAAATCCGTAGACACCGTACCCCCACGTGAACGTCCGCTCTGCTATAACTGTCAAATGTTTGGACACGTGGCCCGAGACTGCACTCAACCACGTAAACCATTTAAGTGCGGTAAATGTAAGCAAGAAGGGCACAGTAGTAAGTACTGTCAAAGCGAATCAACTGATGTTAATTTGGTCAGTACTCGACCAAAGAAAAGTGCAGTACTTTATATTAAGGAAGTATGAATAAATTATCATAAAGACCTGATACACGGATTGGTGGATACAGGTAGTGCGGTTTCAATAATAAAAAAATCGGTTGCTGAACGATTTGGCCTGACAATCAACACCAAGAAAATAAACATGTGGGTGTATGGCAAAGCTCAACTGGTAATTAGTAAAGGCGAAACTGAAGCGAACATATGTGTTGACGAAGTGAAGGAACATGTCAAGTTGATCGTAGTTTATGATGAATTACAACAATACGACATAATCATCGGACGATCCTTTACCGAATTGGATAACGTTACCTTTATTAAGGCGAGCGATCAGCTGATCTTCGGCTATGGTATGGTATCAAGAAACTGATGTTCCAGGACAGATAACAAATCGACATGCGGTGAGAATAAAATGTTAAACAGAGATAATGCCAGCGGAGAGTGCCAAAGTAGTAGAAGTACTTGCTGACAACGAAACAATCGAAGTAATGATTATAAATGATGGTGAAAGCGAGCCGAGGTTACACCGCGGCGATCATGTTGGGGTATGACGTGAACAACATCCGTCAAGACAATCAATTATTGCACCGCGAACACCAATAACTGCAAAAATGGTGCAGCATGGTCCAGATTTTAATCAGGAGGAAGTGAATAAACTGGTTAAATTATTAAATGATTATCGATGTTGTTTTGCGTTTAATTTAGGTGAACTGGGCTGTACTACAGAGATCCAGATGGACATAGTCGACAACGGACAACCGGTGGTGTGCAAACTGTATCGTGCCAGTGCTTCGGAACGCGAAACCATAAGTCGCATAGTACGTGAGTGGAAGGACGAGGGCATAGTAACCGAAACTAAATCGTCATATGCGTCACCTGTGCTATTGGTCAGTAAAAAGAACGGTGACGCTACACTTGTTGTGGACTACCGGAAGTTAAATTCACAAACTGTGCGTAAGGTATTCCCAACTCCTAATTTGGACGAACATCTTGAGAAGCTGCATGGTGCTAAAATATTTACGATTTTGGACCTTGCGTCAGGATATCTCCAAGTACCACTTACTGAAGCTTCAAAAGAAAAGACAGCGTTCACCACACCCAGTGAATCTGGGAAATTCGAGAGAATGGTGTTTGGCCTGATCAACGAACCATATGAGTTTTCGAAGTTGATGTAACGTGTCCTGCATCCTTTGAAGGACAAGGTTGCAATGTGGTATCTTGATGACATTCTTATACCATCTACATCGTTTAAGGATATGTTAAGTCGATTGCGACAAGTGTTGGATGCATTGAAAGAGGCAAAATTAACACTCAAGTTAAGTAAGTGTTACTTTGGCTATCCAGAGGTAGCATATCTAGGGTTCATGCTGTCAGTTGGAGGCGTGCGGCCAGGAGAACAAAAGATTGTGGCAGTTAAGGAGTTCCCAAAGCCGAATAACAAACATGAAGTACGTCGGTTTCTCGGTTTGTGTGGGTTCTTCCGAAGATTTATACCACATTATGCGATGCTAGCACAACCTATGAGTGATTTACTAAAGGATAGTGTGTCATGTGTGTGGACAACGTCACAAGAAGCAGCGTTCAATGAGCTGAAGAACAAGTTGATCTTGCTGCCTGTACTTCAATTGTTTAACCCAAGTGCAGAAACGGAACTACGATGCGATGCAAGTAGTATGGGTCTAAGCGGGATGTTACTACAACGAGGCAGAGATTAGAAGTTACATTTGGTACATGCGGTATCTAAAAAGACGACTTCAGCAGAACGGAACTACCACTTGAGTAAGCAAGAATTGATGGCTCTAGTATGGAGTATGAGTAGCCTACGACCATATCTGATCTGGATTAAGTTCTTGGTGATTACGGATTATCAAGCAATAGTTCACCTCAACACCCAGAAAACCCTGAATCCACAGATAGCACGATGGGCAACATTGTTGAGTGAATATAACTTTGACATCAAGCATCGCCCAGGTGCGAAAATGGATCATATTGATGCTCTTAGTCGGGCCCCAGCTAGTATGCCTCAAGATACAGAAACAGAACTATTGGATGAACATTTAGAGGTGTTTATCACAATGACAGAAGAAGAGCAGGTGATATCAATGCAACGGACCGACACCAGACTTAAGGGAATAATGGAGACTGTTAGTCGAGAACCGTCGGGACGTTCTGCAGTTGCTAATGAAATTGTTAAAAACTATCAAATAGAAAAGGGCATATTATATAGAACAGTTATTGTCGAAGGTGAAGCTAGACAGTTGTGGGTAGAACCCAATGCTATGAGAAAAGGTATAGTCATAAGATTTCATGATCTAGCAGGTCACTTTCCGGTAGACCGAACTGTGAACAAAATCAAAGTTACTACTTTCCACGGATGCGTCGGTATGTGCAGGTGCATATCAGGTGTTGTCCTGAGTGTGTGTTAACCAAGATACCTCGGGGAAGACAACCAGGTGA
The DNA here is from genome assembly GCA_949089665.1 of Macrosiphum euphorbiae. NCBI lineage: Eukaryota > Metazoa > Arthropoda > Insecta > Hemiptera > Aphididae > Macrosiphum > Macrosiphum euphorbiae. Next base: position 26,603,081 of record CARXXK010000002.1, read on the forward strand.
GCTCCACCCCATAAAACCGGGTAAGCGTCCGTTTGAGATAATTAATATAGACCACGTGGGGCCCTTTGTCAAATCAACAAATGGAAACAGTTATATCTTAGTGTTAATTGATAATCTAACAAAGTATGTGCAGTTATTTCTAGTCAAAAGTTGCGGGACAGAGGGAGTGATACATAACCTCCAACAATTTATAGTGACGTTTGGTATACCGAAGCAAATAATTAGTGACAGAGGGACAGCATTTACATCTAAAGCGTTTGACGCTTTCTGTACACAGTATGGTGTGAGACACATACTAAATTCGTTAAGACATCCGCAATCAAATGGTCAGGTGGAACGTGTAAACAGTAGACTAGTTCCAGTTATGCAATCAACGATGGAGAACAATAGAACCAGGGATAAAACAATCAAGGATATAGAGTGTCACTTAAACAACGCGCATAACAAAACAATAGGTGATACCCCATTCCATGTACTTTACGGATATTATCCTAGTTTTAAAGATGGAACGTTGGGCCACCCTACAACAGCTGAGTCATGGGACTCAAGTACACAGCTTCAAGCCAAAATAAGAGAGCGCATAGACAGAGAACATGACATGTGGAAACAAAGATATGATTCCAAACATGTCAAACCAGTGCAATATCAAGTTGGAGATGTGGTATTCATCCGCAGACCTACTGAAGTTACAGGAGAATCAACAAGTGAAGTATCGAGGACCATTGGTGGTCACCAAGGTACTACCAAATTATGTATATAGAGTTTCCGAACTACATACTGAGGATAAGAGATGCTACGCGACCACTTTTCATGTAACACATATCAAGGGTTACAATATTCCAGAGGATGAAGAGGAACCAGATGAGACATAGTCAATACCAACGGAGGAGAAAGAAGACCACCAGGGTGGCATACATCATACCAGATGTAAATACAATCACTATGAACAGAAAAGACTGTATTACTGTTTTAATTGTTACTACTCACTAGGTTATATACATATATAAATATTGTTATGTTAAAAGTTGAATGGAATTTTTTTTAATTGATGTAAATGTTAATATTAAGTGGGGACCCTTAATTGTCAGGATACCCGAATGTTATCTATGAATTATAATTAGTAGTTGGTAGTACTGGGTGCTACAAGTAGTAGCCAATCATGTCTTGCGAGTGCGTTCGGACGAGCCGACGATAGTCGCTATAACTACCTCGGTGTTTCCGAATTGCGGTCAAAGTGACAAAAACCATGTGAGTTGCGGACGAAATCTAAAAAGGTAACATACGAATTGCGGACACAAATATAAGATACTAATTGCGGATAATGTTACAATATTCACGTGGTGAAATCAGTAGAATATCATATATACAGACTGTTTTAAAAACTATGGCAATAATTAATAATGACGATAATCTATAAATATTTTATAAACAATTTTTTCCACAAAATTAAAACAATCTATAATTCAACAACATTTTAAAAATAACGATTGCTCTTTTGCAAGACACAAATATTTTTAACCCCACCTACCAATTTTTTTTTAGCTATTGTCATAAGTCCTGAAAAAGTGGTGAAGGGAAATATTTGTGTCCACAACTAACGTAGTTTTTATTAAAAAAAGCTCTGTACGCAATTAGTATTATGAAAACGAAACTCGTGTCCGCAATTTTTATATTATAATTCCTAACCTGAATAATTCGTCCGCAACTAGTATGTGTCCACCTACCTAAACATTTTGTTAATGTGTATTTAATTTATAGTGATGTGAAATATAAGAAAGTGCCTTAAATAAATCCTGAGTCTTGCGTTTCTTTTTTTTAGCTTATAACAATAGTAAATATAAAATAATATGTTTAACAAATCAATATGTTAGTAGGTATATCGTGGTTTATTATAATAGATAATACTATTAGGTATACGTATTATACAATACATATATAATATATATTAGGTATTTTAATATACAAAAAATGGTGAGTACCTACAAAGTTTAGCTTGTTATCACATAATTATAATATATTTTTAGCAAAAACAATATAAATTTACAATAATATATGCAAAAAAAAAAATGTAGAACACAAGTTTGCAACTTAACTTTAAACATAATCTTGCTGAAAACGGCGACAGCGGACTTCGAAATGGCCCCGTGACTCGCAAGTAACTGAGCGGCAACACAAAACGGAAACAATATACTTAATTACTCGAACGTAACGGTTCGATGAACTCGAATAAAGTTATAGAGTTAGACGAATATAGCAAAAACAACGAACGGGTTGATCGGCGACTGACTTCCGGTAACACAGCCGCGACCTCTGTGGTAACTTAGCTTACTGCATGTCCACAAGGCTACTGCAGAAACAAAGTCTGAGCGCCGCGTTTACCAAACCCTTCCAGATGAACCGTCTCGATCTTGTAAACGCGGACTTGCGGCATTCAGACCTGGCCGGTTTCTGCGGCATTTCCGATGGTTCAGGCTGGATGGTATTCACTCAGTCGTACAACACGGGTGACTGCAGACTTCTCAGCTCTGGGCGCGAGTACACGGGCGAGTCAATATTGAGCTCGGGTGCCGACCGGAAACTATCACCATAATGTCTGCGCCTCAACGGGAAACAAACGGCCTTGATCCTACTATCGACTGCCAGATCGAGTGTGTCAACTACACATCGATGAACCACGCTGGCACATTCGCACGACCGCTGCACGCATGTAGAAATTCCCAAGTCCATCTCTGTAATAATATATTATTATCTTTGTTACATTTCGTATTAATTTTGTATTACTTAACGCCTGTATTGTTATTTTTTTTTTTAATTATGTATCTAACATAATTTTGTTGTTGAAATTTAAATGTAAAATATATTATATTAATCAACAAATTGTGTATTTTTTTATTAAAAAACTAAAAACATTTTACAAAAAACTTCTACAATACTGTAGACTATAATAGTATTAAAGTCTATACACATTATTACACAGTAATTTGTTATAAATTATAAATTATAATACAGGTTTATCATAAATTCAGAAATGTATTATAGTTATGGATGGGCCGATATCACTTTTAACCGATAACCGATAATCCGATATGTTATGCAAATGTAAAACCGATAACCGATTTACTCAAAACTTTGAATTTTTACCCAAACGCATGAACCGATATTATAAAATACCCGATAATACTTACCGATAGATACGTGTTTACAGTTATAACCGTGCGCAGAATTGATAATATTAGACGATGTTGGCAATATCGGTTTTATTTGAACTAATATATAAAAAAAAAAAACAATTTATCATAATATGTATCGTACTGTTTTTTTTTTTTTTTATATCGGTTCAAATAAAACCGATATTGCCAACATCGGCCGATAATCGATATCGGTTTGCAAATCGGGCCAGTCCTAATTATAGTGTTATCATTCCCTGTCAATTTCTCACAATAGTTCGGAAGATAGCCACCACAGCGCTGTAATCGCGGAACGAATGTTGCTTATCTATTATTTTCTTTCTCTATGGAGATAAGCTAGACTGGTCGTTATAGTGTTTGTACATTGTACTTGCTACTAATGCGGGCCGCGTCAACCGACCACCGAGCATATGCGTTACGCCGAACGTACTTCCTACCGTCTCTGCCATAGATAAGTAAACTAATAGATGGAAAACTGCCACGGAGAAATTATTGTCATTGCATACTGCGCTCCAGGTGCCTGATGTATGTACTAGTGTTCAAACAAGGGTTCTTATAGTCTTCATGTTCATTTCAGGGCATCTAATTTGTTTCCATGTATTATTAATTACTAACATAATTATATTTTTATAGTAATTTGTTTTTTTTTTTTTTGAGCTTAGATATTTAAAAATAAACACGAACACATTAAAAAAATAATATAATAATGTAAAATGTTATTGTAAAATATGTAATACATTTTTTTAAATACAAATATATAATGAATACATGATAAAATATAGTATTATAATTAAGAACTTTTTTATCTATTTACTGCTGCTAAGTAATAATTCATTCCCACACAGCAGTAGTTTGTTATTTAATAATGAAAGATACATTTTGCATTTAACGATTCCATGAAAGTTTTTATGCACAAGAGGATGTCACAATCTCAGTTGTCCCAGTCTTAAGAAGATGCTATCCATGCATTTGTTGTCTCAGTCTTATACACTCACGACATTGAAAATTTGTGTTCACTAGTTTCAATAGCGTGCTGTAAGTTTTGATATTAAAGTGAATGTTATTACCTAGAAGTTTGATAATAGGTAAATTCACTACAATAGTACAATAGCAAAACTAACCTTGGAAACTAGTGAAAGAAAATTTGCAATGTCGTGAGTGTATAAGACGGAGGCAACGGAAAAGTTAAATTCTAATTTATCAATTCTTACTGATTTGGTAATTTTTTTCTTTTTATGATAACCTTTTTCAAAATGTCAAATATTATATTCTTTTAGCCTTAAGTTTAGATAACCAATTGTCAGGAAAACTTTATAAATAAAAAAAAAAAACGGAAAAGTTAGGATAAATTCTGAACACCAAACACCGAATATTAAACAACGAATTGAACAAAATTTTAGTCGTATAGAGTTCGTACATTTGACGGGCAACGAAGTGCACGGGATCAGCTAGTATATAATAAAAAATATAAATTGGTTAGTATTAAATATATATATGGTTGCCATGGTAATATGGACACACACACACACACACACACATTCATTTTTATATATAAAGATAATAGAAATAATATCATAATAGAAACATATAATAATATTGTAGATACTTAGCAAATATTTGTATTAAAAACACTAACTGGGGGTGTAGGTAATTGATTATGATAATACTCCTCATCATTTGAATCACTTGAACTAGCTGATACATGTAATATAGTGTTTCTTGGAGTATATGTTTTGTCATTATCACTATCATCTAGTTCAGAACCACCCGAGAAACTTTCACCATCACTAGGAATATCAAGCAGGAAACCTTCAATGTCATCATCATTTATAATATTCATCTACAAAATATGTTTACAAATTTATACTAATATATTAATATATTATACTACCTACCTACTAGTTACTATTACAATCAAAATTGTACGGTGGTCTCTATAGAAACCACATTTACATCAAACCAATAATGAACCTAATTAATGTTATTTACTTACCGTTATCGTGTAAATAGTTTTAATTAATACTATTTGTTGAGTATTTTAGAAAAAATTAAAATTTGATTTTTTAATTTTGATTTTTAATCAATATCTCTTTACCATAACATTTAGTACGTATATCAAAATATTGATAATGATAATAAATGATGAAAAACGCTGGAAATTATATCAGACCAGCGGCAGTGATATTGTTTGATGCATGTATAAGATGATAATAAGGTTATTGGTATGCTGACCACCATCAAAAAAATATTAAAAATAATTTTAAAAGTGGTTAAAATAGTAACCACAGCACCTGAACGGTAAAAAAAAAATGGTTAGCATACTAACCACGGCCCCTCAAAGAGTTAAACTGTACCGTATACATGTGTGTGAGTGCGTGCGTTACTTACAATGTAGATACAATTTATCTGTGATAGGTACAATATGATAGTATATTCTATTAATAACTTAAGTGGGTATTATATGTGAAAAGATATGGGGACATGTATACATCTTGTTGGTTGTTAGATTCGATAAGATAAAGCAATTACGTCGATAATTTTTTTTCTTACTCTCATTATATTTTCACATTTTACTTTTATTCAGTACGATTTCAGTGACCAATAGCGAAACAACCGCTCATCAAATTAAAAAAAAAATTAAATAAGTTCATTTAATAAAATACGATTTTTGACTATGGAAAAAATGTGTAGCTCTAAATTGGTCGCGAATAACGGTTTTAAAATAATTGATGGTTACAAGTTTGGATATCATAAAATGTTACGTAATAACAATTTTCGATGGAAGTGCACGAACAAAAGCTGTAAAAGCTATATGAAACTACATGTTCATCAAAATGTAATGAGTAATCCTACTTCACATACTCCATATCACACTCCAGACGACATCACTCACCTCAATCGACAAATATTAAGTAATTCTGCAAAACGAAAAAGCCTATCGGATCTTAGCACAAGACCATCGAAAATTATTTGTGCAGAACTTAGTGCTAATGACGCTATTAAATGTACAGTTAGTGATATAAATTTAGTACGGAAAAACATTTATAATGCTCGTAGATCAATCCTACCAAAAATTCCAATGAATAAAGAAGATGTACACAACGTATTACAAGAGCACCCTGTACTTACAGCTGAAAATGAAAATTTTCTCTTAGTCAATGACCGGCAAAATAATATCATATTATTTTCTTGTGATAAAAATATAAGCTTGTTAATAACATTGAAAACAATTTACGTCGATGGCACGTTTCAATACTGTGCAAAACATTTTTTACAAATGTTTACAATTCATGGACTCATTAATGATTATTATATACCATTAGCATTTTTTTTACTTCCCGATAAAGAAACTCAAACGTATATTAAAGCATTTACGCACCTAAAGGAAGAGTGTTCAAAGCGAGGGTTTATATTTTCACCAGACATTGTATTTGCTGACTTTGAAATTTCAATACATACTGCAATTCAAAAAACTTGGACAGAATCTAAAATTAAAGGATGCCGCTTTCACTTGGCCCAATCCTGGTAAGACTTAACTAGTATATGAAATTAGTAATAATAAATAAAATTCTACTTTAATAATTAATTAATCCGTAATTTTTATAGGTGGCGAAAAATTCAAACTATTGGTTTAACTAATGATTTTAGAACTTCTACGGAAATCGGCAAATTTTTAAAGAGCTTTTTTGGACTACCTTTTTTACCACCTGAAATGGTTTGAGCTTATGGCCATTGCTCCAACTGGTTGTGAAGAATTTACCGACTATATATTAGATAACTATATTTCTGAAAATTCTAAATTTCCTCCTCATGTTTGGTCTGAATGTTCAAATAGTATACAAGGAACAACAAATGCATGTGAAGCTTTTCACTCGAAATTTAATTCATATTTTTACTCTAGTCATCCACATATTTTCCAATTCATTGACGTCTTAAAATCATTCCAGATTAATACATATGTCTTAATTAATAGCATTAATATTAAAAAGAAAGATTATAGAAAAAAAAAAACATTTAAAATTAGAATACTTAAATAAACAAATCGAAAGTTTTAAAAAAAACGAAATTTCCCCATTAAATTTTATAACTAACGTTTCATTTAAATTTCAACCAATATAACGTATATCATGACATGGCATATACTATACCTACTATATTTTAATTATGACTATTTCAATTATTATTTTGATTATCTTGACAAAATGTAAAACATGAATTTTTATATTATGACTATTGCAATTATTATTTTGAAATGTAAAGCATGAATTTTTATATAATTATTATTATTATTATTTTGAAATGTAAAACATGAATTTTTATATTATTATTATTATTATTATTATTGAAATTGAATTGAACTGATAATTTATTATAACATGAATTTTTTTATTATTATTATTATTATTATTATTATTACTACCATGACAAAATATAAAACATATGAATTTGTAATTTTATAAGTTTGAATTTTAAAAAAAAAGCGTGAAAATTGAATATATTCTCCTGAAGTTGAAAAATATTCGTTCAACTTTTATAGCTAAGGATTGAAATATACTTAGAATATCATAGGCTGACTGACCGTTTTCGCTCAGAATAGTTTTTTTTATACTTTTTTTTTTACATTTTTATATCGATTAGGTATATCGATATTTTTTGGGGACGCAATTAGGTCATAAAAAAAGGTGTACTGGGACGCAAATCGGCTATGACCTTTTTGAACCTTTTTTTTGCGGGACGCAACTCACCTACTGATAATAATTTCGGACGCAAGTAGTATGCTCCCCACCTTATAGTAATGCTTGTTCCTCACCTTCTCCTCTTTTTATTTTTATTTTGGGTCAATCAATACATGTATTATTATTTTTGTTACAATATTATCAGAAAAATCATATTTTAAAAATGTAAACATTTAAAGTTTATAAAAATATCAGGTCACCGTCACCTCCAGCATGGCAGTGTGTAGGAACATTTATAATGAATAATATTGCACCTAAATTTTATTATTTTTTCATAATATTTTCGAAATTCCGGAAATTATAACGTCGATTAGTGCTCGTCTGCGTGCATTTGTGTCGGAATCTGGCGACGATATTTTTTCTTCCGATAAAACAGAGTATGTGAAGTAAAGATTCCCTCAGAAACAAAAATCCCGTATAAAACATACAAATGGTATAGATCGCAAACATTTAAAACAAAGTCAAAGTTTACTTACTACGTCATCAAAAAAATCTACTTTTAATTCCGATTTATGTCAATCCAATTTTCCTCTACACAAAATATCAAATAAATTATTCGGTACTTTTTTGGAAAGATAGGTACATGCATAAAAGTATTCCTGATGAATCAATGCTAAGGAAAACCTATGTTGCTGAATGTTTTTTTTTTTAGTTTTTTATCCGGAGATCGGGTTGTTAACAAAATGTTTTACAATGAATTACTTCTCTATTTTTCCCTATCATTTGCTATATTCTTAAGTTCCTTGTATGACGTGACTGCATCCTGCATTATTTGACTAATGCATCTCGTCCTAGGTCTTCCTCTTGATCTTGTACCCTCTATCATTCCTTCGATTATTATACTATGCTGTTCATCTCCATGCCTTGACGTGTGTCCTATCATCTGCCATCTCCTTCTCTTTATATTGTCTATCAATGTCTATTATCTATTGTCCTCGGGATGTCTTCATTTAATCTTCTATCAATCCAGCTTATTCTCTCCATCTTTCTCCAACACCACATTTCGAAAGCTTCTAACATATCTTTTTCTCTCTTATTAACTGCCCAGGTCTCACTTCCGTATAATGTCACACTCCAGAAGTATGTTTTTATGAGCCGTTTCTTCGTTACTATGTTCATATTTTTTGATGTTAGTAATTTTTTTCTTTTTGGGGAATGTATTCTTTGCTTGACCTATCCTGCTTCTGATTTCTTTAATTGATTTCCCGTCGTCTGTTATAATGCTGCCTAAGTTATTTGAAATTGTCTACTTGGATAATTTCTTTGTTTTCTAACGAAATATTTATAAATAGTATATTTTCTTGTAGCATACTAGGGCTTTGGTCTTTCCTGCCTTTATTTTCAGACTATATTCTTTGAACTTAATATTCATTACATTTAATGCCGCTTGTAAGTCTTCCTCAGATGTTGCAAGAGCGACTATATCATCAGCGAAGCGAAGCATTGTTATTAGTACACCTCCTATTTTCACTCCAATTCCTTCTTGTTCTAAACAAAGTTTTATGACATTTATTGCTTTTTCAATAAATACATTGAACAATGCAGGTGAAAGTGGGCACCCTTGTCTCACACCTTTTTGGATTTTGGCAGTCACTATTTTTGTATTAATATTAATAATGGTTTCTTGTTGTTCATAAATCTTATAGAATATCTGTCTTTAAAATCTATCTCTGTGACTTGTCCAATTACAAAGATTTTATTAACAAAATAAGAAGTTATTGCGAAAATCTAAAGCTATGGGTTTCTATAGACGAAACAACGGATTCAGTAGAACGGTATGTGGCAAACGTAATTGTCGGTACATTGTAAGCCAGGAAGCCGGGAAAAATATTTTTGCTCAATTCAGAAATTTTAGAAAAAGCCAACCATCGCCAAATTTTTAGGTACATCTCTACATATTTTATGGCCCCAAGGAATAAAGCATTAAAATATTTTGTTGATTTAAGTGATGCCGCTCCCTATATGATGAAATCTGGCAGATGTATAAAAATCCTGTATTCCATAATAAAACACGTAAGTTGTTTGGCCAATGGATTACACAGGATTGTGGAAGATATTTGAAAACTCTTCCTGAGAGTACATCAATTAATATTGAACAAAAAAATATTTTTGAAATGTCTATCTAATATTTTTCTACCACCACAACTGGCATTAACAAGGGGTACATGGGGTACACAGTTAAAAGCTGCTACTTAATTTTCTGAACATTTTGAAATTGCAAAAACTTCTCGATTTTTTTTTAAACGAAATAGTATGTCACGGAGATGATTTCTATGAAAGAAAATTTTAGGAAAATCCACCGGTAAAGTATGAAATCCGGATGTCAAAAATACAAAAGTGGCGCCATCTGTCCAGAAAATAATAAAAAGAATTAGTTTATTGTTTCAGATTAAAATAATAATAGTGTATTATAATATATTGTTTGCTATTGGTTAATCGGGCATGTTTGTTGATTTGAATGATTCTTTTTTGTCAATATATATATACTAGCTGATCCCGTGCACTTCGTTGCCTGTTAATAGCACAAACTCTATTTGTAACTCAAACTTTGTTAAATTCGTTATTTAATATTTGGTGTACCTATGGTGTTCAAAATTTATCTTACCTTTTCTGTGGCCTGGTGGCTGGAATAAATAAAAATAGCGTATTATTATTAGCAGTGATTACACGTTTTACGACACTCGTCGCTGCGCTCCGAAATAGTGAACTTCATTGGCCCATAATTTCAAAGCTAAGTCCCTTAAACCAAATTTGGACTTCATTATCGTTTTCAGCGTACTTAACTACAAAATTTCAGAAAAAAAAAAAAAAGGTGCCCAGTAAAGAAGAAATATACCCATATTTTTTGTACAGCATCTTGTTTGCAATTACAATGGCTACAACAGTACTCACCTGTTAGGTCTCCTCTTTCGCAAGCCTTCATTCAATGTTATATGACTTTTAATGTTTAACTCAAGTTCATAAAATGTTAATGTAAAAATTGATGTAAAATATTACTCGTAAACACTTATAAACAAGATGATCCCGCGCAGCGTACCCACCTACCAGTGCAGTAATCGTTTTCGTAATCGGGCAATCATATTGTGGTATAATTATAACTATATAATAACTGGAACACTCACCGCCTATATGACTAATGTAAACACAGCTATAGATAATAAACTAGATTGCAAACTAGTGATAACAGCCGTCTCCAAAAAACGTCATGTTTGTTGCATAGAGTAATATAGAGGTGCCGTTTTTGCTAAAAAGTGAAGCCAAAAACATAGACACAATTTACGGCACTACCAGTTTTATGGACTATAATATTGTACAGATGTAAACAGTTTAGCCAACCTATCCAAATATATTTATTGAGCCATAATAATGTCGCCGTAAATCGTAGTTAAAAAATCAGTTTTAAAATTATGGCAGTTAAACATTTATGTAATGTTTTAAAATATTGAGTTAAAAAAATATAGGTATACTTTAAAGTTTTAGGAATAGCATACCAAAACTGATACTAATTGAAATTTAACATAATTTATTAGGTACTATTATAATATTATAAGACATTACATATTATATTTATATTATAATTTATAGAATTATACATCACCTAAAATTAATGTACAATGAATTAATACTAATTAATATAATAAATAATAATGGACTATATTACAATGTTTATTAAATATTACAATAGAAAAAAAATAAATAGAAAATTTCACTGTCCTTTAAATAGTGTCAATTTATTATACCACTATCTTAAAGATGGGGTTTCATTTGTTGACTTTAAACTATAGTTTACTTTAAGCTTGATTTAGATGGAAGCAACTGATTTTATTAAAAGAGTTAAATGGTCAGCTAATGGACTACTGATTTTTAGACTGTGTGATTTTAATGAAATGAATATATTAGAGTTGTAAAAATGATTGAGAACTCTAGTTTGGAGATATAATGAGTTCACAGGTTGATTTTTATAGTTGAATGATTTTAATAATTTTTCAGTTTGCATACAAATGAAAATTACATCGTCGCTGGGATAATGTAGTCCTCCTTTATTACCTCCTTTATTTTTAACAGCAATTAAAGAGTTACAAAAGGGTTCTCGGTTTTTTGAACATAAGGATTGTTGGCAAGTATTACAGTTAATGGTTGACAACAATTTATGCACAACAAATAATGCAATATAAATTATCACCTCCTTAGAGAAATTAGAAAAATCATACACATTTTGATGACAAATATAATTATGGTCATTTATAAATGAATCGACCTCTTCAATATTTTTTTCAGAAAAAATAATATCTTTATTATTGTTGAATGTAGAACTATTTATTGTTTTAATTGGATCAGTACTGGAATAATGCAGTATGTCAATATTTTCCAAAGGAATGCAGAGTCCAGTACTAAAATTACCAACGTTATGTGATTGTATTACCAACTTCTTGTATGCGGATTGAAATTGGCGTGATGAGGGATTATTGTTGTAACCACCCATTGCTCATACTGAACCAAAAACAACTCCAAATGATCTTGACTTATTTTGTACATTATAATTTGGTCTAAGATATTTGAATTATTTAAAGTTGAATACAAGTGTAAGGTAGAATTCAAACTGTTGCATATTCAGCATTTACATTGTATACTAAACGTTTATATTAATAATAATAATCATAAGTATCATATTACGATCGGTGGGGATTGTCCATCGGTCATTAGCAAGTAGACAATTTTATATGTACGTCAGTTCGTTTTATACTTTTCACAATAAAAGACTATAATATACGTTTGTGTTATTATTCATATTAACAATACACAACACAAACATACAATGAATCCTAGAAAACCAGTCTTTCTACTTGATTCTAATACAGGTACAAATACACCTTTATCTTTCACTTTCAGTCCTCTTATGTAATCAGTCATTAACTTTGTAAATTCAAACACTTGTTGAAAATTTTCTTTGCAAATAGCTTTTTTATTTCCAATACAGTTGATCCATCTAGAATTGAGAATAACAAATTAAACATCGCGATAAACTTTACTGTTCTATCTACATTTGAAAATTCTTTAAGGCCTAAATTATGCTTACAAAATTTTAATGATTCTGCCATAGATTGTCTTAAAAGTTGTGAGACCAATTTTACCTTCATTATCTGCTTGAAAAAAATATATGACTTTTTCGTAAATTGTTTGCTAGGTGGCAGCCTTCATCCTCCTGAATCAAAAATAATTTTTCCACTAAATTGAAACATATTTGTTTACCATTCCCATCAATAAATTCTCGTTTCTCTCCAAAAGCATTCCGCACAAGCTTGACCATATGAGCTGGATCCATAAATACAGCGATATTATCAAATATACTATTTAAATTATTTGCAAGCAAATCACAGCCTAATAAACGCGCTATTGTTAAATTTGAAGAGCAACCATCAAATGTTAAGCTTGCTATAGAAATTCCTGTTCCTTTCAATAGGTTTAAGGCGTGCTTCGTAAGTTCAGCTTTTTGAGCACCAGTTAAGGAAGAAGCTTGGAAATACCCAACAGGTATTTTCCAGTTTTCATTCATAGATACAACCATAAACACTAAACATTCTTTAGCCAATTCCAAAATATCATACTCTAAGCCAGTTCCAAAATCTAATCTCCCATAATAATTTTGTCCATCAAAATCAAGCTTCTGACGAATAGCCATTTCATCAAGCATTAAACTACAAATTACTGGTTTATTAGCAAACTTTACTTTTAAGGTAAGCATATTTAAAGCTTCACTAGTGAACCCTGGTTTAGCATCCACATGCGAATACCATTTCGATAAAGTTCGAATATGTGGTAGTATGGTATTAAATTACTTTCTGACGTAATTATAAGCTTTAGCTGATAAAACATGCAAGGAAAAAGCAAATTGCCTTAAAGCTGGGCTGCATTTTTTGGGTACATTTTCGTTATTATTTTTCTTAGACCAATTAGTAATTAAATCTTTGTATTTACCAAATGAATCTAGTAAGATATCTGTGGCGTCGTCGTTTATAAGATTTTCTTTTTTCAACTGAAGTATTATACCTTTTAGAGATGCAATTTTTTTTCTTTACTCCTTAATGTTTGTTGTAGTGTTTTCAATTGTTTCCTCTTTGTGGCCATTTGTTTTGACAATTTATGAATTCCAAGCTTCAAACACCGTCGCCTTGGAGTATCATCAACAGTAATGCTACTAGAAGCAGCTAAAAATGAAGGATTCACATTTTACTAAATAAAATATAAGTACAAAATGTTAAATCATAACATTTATTAAAAGTAAGAAGATTGCATTTGATTCTAAAGAAAATTACTTCAACCGTAGTATTCAAACTGGTAGAATTAGATAACACACTATCATCTAATAACGACACTCCTTCGCAGTCAATATTTTTAGCAGATACCTAAATGCAAAATTCAATGTTTTAATGGTTAATTATAACTTATTAATATTATTATGTAAATATATATATATAATTATATAAATAAAATTACTTGAATAGAACGATTCTCAACATAACTAGTTGGATGATTTGAAAGATTTATATAAGATGTCATTGATACATCCAACTGTGGAAAATCTTTGTGTGAAGTGATTGATCTTTCACTATCAATTCTGCTGGTAGATGTCTGAAAATTGCATAAATGATTAAATAGTTTAGATATACCTTAATTAATTAATATACATTATATATATATATAATATGTATTAAAATTTAAATAAATATATTACCTTTACTAAAGACTTGTTCATATCAAGAATGGGAGTGGCAATACTTGCCAAGCAAACCTTTTTATTAGATTTCATCGATACATCCAACTGTGGCAAATCTTTATCTGAAGTGATTGATCTTTCACTATCAATTCTGCTGGTAGATGTCTAAAAATTGCATAAATAATTAATTCATTTAGATTTTAGATATGACTTAATTAAATATCACATAAATATATATAATAATATGTATTAAAATTTAAATAAATATATTACCTTTACTAAAGACTTGTTCATATCAAGAATGGGAGCTGCAATACTTGGCAAGCAAAGCTTTTTTTCAGTGTATCAATTTCAGGACAATCATACAGGTTAATGATGGGTACTTTCAATTCATTTTAGTGAACTAATTCATGTGATTCAGCTCATTAAAATGTCATTGAATCAATTCATTACCGTAAAACCGGGTGAATAGAAACACTTTTCAACTTCAAAAGTTAATAACTTTGGAATGGAAATAACAAAACAGCATATTAATACCTTAAAATTTGGGTATTTAAACACACAATACAATCATTAAAAATTAAAAGAACTAAATTTCAAAATTGATATTATATATATTTTTAAGTATGCTGTTTCTATTCATACTCATGTATGGGTGAATAGAAACAAATATATAAATGTAATATGATTTGTTAATCACCCTGTTTGATTGTGAATAGAAACAGTTTTTGAAGTTTGAAAAAAAAAAAACAATGTTTTTACAATACAAATTATATATTTTTTTTTTTTTTTACATAATATAACAAAACAAAATTAATTATTTACTTTTTAAATATTATAACAAATTACATTATAAATATTCAAATAATAGGCCAAGCAGTGTTTTCGTTGCTTTATACAAATTTATAATAACTAGTCTTTTGGTTCATACTTACATAAAATTAACAAAAATTATAAAATTACATTTATAATTAACAAAAAAAATAAATTTAGTCTGAATCTTTTAAATAATAATAATTAACAGTCTTTATGTTGCATACGATTAAAAATTTTAAATATTAGGAATAATTTAATCATAATGACTTGTAATTCAACTTAAATTTATACAAACCTCTCTTATAGACTTCAGGATTAGTCAATTTACCAATTATCTGGTCAAAATGAAAATTACATTCATCTCTGACATTTGGAAAACCATAAATAAATCCATAGTGGTCTCTAGAATTAATATGTCTCTAAAAAGTTCCATCAAAGTTCTTCTGTTGTATGTTACAATTTATAAATCTAACAATATAATATTTATACACAATATTGCTGTTTGAGGCTTTACTTGTCGTAGTTTCAAAACTTACTAGTAACCAATTATCCTTTTTGATTTCATTTGGTCCATTTATTGGAAAAACGTGGTCAAATTGTTTATTATGTTTAACCAATTGTTGATAATTTAAAGAACATTCAGAATCATTATCATCTTCATCTGTATCAGAAACAACAGCATGTGTAACATCATTAACTTCATCATTAGGTTCATCTGGTTGGTCCATAGTTAATGATTCAGAATTTGAATCGTCATTGTTTTCATCAGAATCATTTGTGGCTTCAACACTTTGACCTGGCAGAACGTTCAATTTTTTCCTTTTTCGGCGAATCACTTTTGTTTCGCTACTCCTCATAGTTTTAAGAAAATCTCAAATTGAACTATTCACATCATCAGTTGTATTTTCATAGTTGTCCTCACTAGGCAACATATTTAAAACTTTATCTCGATTTAACGGATAAATGCCACATTTTTCAAACCCAGCTTTTAAATTGTCAGTAGATTTCTCGTTAATGGTTTTCATTAATATATTAAGAAGCCTAGGAAAGCGGTCTTTTGGTACACTACATTCATCCCTTCCTTCTCCTTTTTTCCAAGTTTCAAGAATCTTCCTCCAGTGACATTTTAAAGGTTTTAAAGAATGCCACATCTAGAGGTTGAGTAAGATGTGTAGAATTAGCTGGTAAAAACACAAATGAAATATTATATTCTTGACACAATTTAATTGCATCTGTGGATATATGGCTTGATAAATTGTCTCCTATAAAAATTTTTCTACCAGGTAATTTTCTCAAATAAGGAATGGCAATACTTCTTATCCAATCATCAAGCGCATAGCTATCAAACCATCCTGACTTACTAGATGCATACCTAGAACCTTTTGGACCGTTCATTCTCCAACTATTGGATATTGTTTTAGCCTTGTAAACTTTATAAGGTGGTAAAAAAGTTCCATTAGCTGATCCAGCCAACATGATTGAATTTGAAGTCTTACTATGGTTCATTATACGTTCTGGATATTTAGTAGGTACCTCAATTTGTAATAATTTTTTTTGCATCCAGGATCGTCGGTTAGGTTTGTCTCATCATAGTTTAAAATATTACTATAAGGTAACCCATCCAAAGAAATTGCAAGTTTATCAAAATATTCAGATATTGTGATTCTTGATATACCTGCACGAGATCGTTTTATGTTTTGGCACATTCTTACAGCTAAAATGTCTTTGTTCTTTTTCAAAAAACTATTGACCCAATCCCATCCCGGCATATTTCCATTTTTTAAATTATTAATTTTTTTTACCCCTACGATCTAGATACCCTTTAACTAATAGTCTAACATCAAATTTATCAAATAGATATCCCCATTCAGAACACAGTAAAATACCTGCAATTATTAAATTCCCTTCCTGTTTTGTGTGTGAAGTTTGTTTTTTCATACGTGGATTCATACGTGGATTTTCTTGTATATAACAGAATGGTGAATACCATATACTTTTGCAGCCTCTCGGTACGACATTTTTTTATGCTTAATACACATAACAGCATTTGCTAGATCACATTTACTTGGAACTTTATAACGGTTGCTCCGAGGTTCTGGATTATATTGATTGGGCATGTTTCTATTCACCCTAAAATTAACAAATCTAAGTTCAACAATTTATTATAAATTGTATAATAGTTATAACGAGTTTATACTTACGTTACATAAATTTATACAAGAATTTTTTTTCTTTGTAAAATAGATTGAGTGGATTTAAAAATTGTTTTGTGATAACGAATTTGCGCTTCATTTTTGGAGGCAAAATATTCTTATCAAAATAAATATTTTAAAGATAATAATTTTGGTTTGGAGGTAAAAGTAAATACTGTGTACCGTTGTTAACAACATTACCAATTATTTCATGGAAGAAAAATACACATAAATAAAAATCATTTCAGGATACCAATCATTAAAAGTTATTACCAAAAAGTGTTTCTATTCACCCCTCAGTTTCTATTCACCCGGTTTTACGGTATATTTACATTTTATAATTGTAACCATTATTTTAAACCTAAGGGCTAATAATTATTTATATATAATTTATATCTTTATATATATAATTTTACTGTACGTGTGTTGGTAAGTAAACTCCCCCTAAACGGCTGGACCGATTTTGATAAAAATTTTTGTGTGTGCTTGAGTAGTTGAATGGGCCTTTGAATGGTTTAGGTTCACAATCGGACCCGGTAGACCCATTCCGGGGAGGTGCTCAAACAGGAATGTTGAGATTTACGGTGGATATTTTTGTTTATAAATTATTGCCATGGGTTTTAAAGCTATTATAAAAAGAAATATTGGTTGAAATCAGAAATAATTTATAATCAACGTTAATATAATTAAAACCAAAGAAAATTTTAAAGTTTAAGTCATATAGATTTGGTACATTTAACGGGTCAAAGTACACGGGATCAGCTAGTTTACATATAAAGTCAAATTGACAAACGTTAAGTATAATATTAAATTAAAAATGAATCACTGTCACTGTATTATTTATGTGTTAATAGTTTATATTTATTTACATTGAAAATACAAAACATAAAATGTATAATATGTTGTGGTTGTTTTCCCTTTAATTATATTTAATAGTTATTAGGTATACCAATAATAATTATTTATTTATTTTTTATTATTTATAAAATCATAAAACCAAACAACAGTATGATTTTTTGAGTACTAAAATGAGATTGGAGACGGAATAACTTTTTGTAAATTTATTTGGAAAATATACAATACCAGTTTTGCAACAATTGTTTATATTTTTCATTTACTAAATTAGTATAGTATAATATAAATACTATATATATTATCGTAAATATTATATTCTCTGGTCGTCTTATCTTAATAGCATCAATGCCAATATATATGATTTATCTGTAAAAATGTGCTTCTAGTTTTTTCTATATATTATTTATATATATGATAACAAACGCGATTTTCAATTCACGATTGTGATTGGTCGCGCAATTTTGCTCCCGAGACGCTCGTAATAAAACCGAGCGAGTGTATTAGAAAGAGATTTCGTACCTTTTTTATCTGCATTCTGCAGTATATCAGTATATTATACATTTTATAACATCAAAAATACGAGAGATGTAGGTAAGTGGCGGGCATCAACTAAACTTGAGTGGCGGGGGAATTGCCTTCCTGGCGGGGAAAAGGGTTGTTTTGACGAGTTAAGAACGCTGGTGCAAAAAAAATTTGCGGAAATTATTATTTTGGAAATTATATCCTCCCAAAGTTAACGATTTTACGTTTATACGCATGCGTGCAACACTACTTTATAGTATTATTACCGTGCGGAGGACCTCGAGATTTTTATTTTAAAAGTTACAAGTCACATTTTGTTTTATTATGTTTAATTTTTATTAATTATTCAAAGCATTCATTTGCATCAGTTTCACATTCATTTTCATCTTCATCTACAATTTGTGGACGATTTTTTTGCACCATCGTTCTTAACTCGTCAAAACAACCCTTTTCAAAAAAAAAAAGGTGCCATGTAAACTAGACTTATACCTAAATTATTGGTCATTGAAAATACAAAATTTAAGTGGCGGGCGTCAACTAAACTCGAGTGGCGGGGAATTGCCTTCCTGGCGGGGGTCAACTAGACCAGTACTCAAATAACATTGATATTATAAAATCTCATTGAACATTTGTTATTTTTTCTTCATAAATAATAAATATTATTATATAATGATTCTAGGGATGATTAAGACCTTCAAGTAATAAACACAGAATAATATTATTTAAAATTCCAAATTAAAAAAAAAAATGAACATATTTTTTTAAATTTTTAAATAATATAATTTATGTTGCTATTAACATATTTACTAAAATTTCTTTTCATAATATATATTACATTGATAAATATTTGTATAGGGTTAATTAGAACAAGCTCAAAGTAGCACAAATCTTTCAGTTGTTTAAAAAGTATGTTTGTTGATGTTGGGGTCCAAACAAAACTAACTGGCGAAGAATTAGATAAAACAATACAGGATTTTAGTAGAGAAATGAAAATTCTCCAACAAAAACTTATAAGAAGAAATATTTGAGTAATTAATATGGGAGAAATGATACATTTTTTAAGAAAAAATAATTTAATTGAAGACAGTAGAAGATATTTTTAAAAATCAATTTAATTCTTCCCTACTGTTCATATTATTTCAAAATGAAATTGCAAATGTTAAAAATCAAGCAAACTACAAGTCATACTCCGAAAAAATTCGTGAATTTTTAATTTTTATTCTCCTCGAGCTTATGATCTTAAACGCCAGAGGAGTACACTACCTGATCCCTCCACAATTCGTAGGTGGTTGACAACCGGACACTGCAAACCTGGTGTTATATGTGAAGTCATAGAGTATTTTAAACACAAACTTAAAACTGAAACATCTGCATTTTCACATGTTACAGATGTTGCTTTAATTTATGATGCTATGTCTATAAGAGATGGATTTTGGCCAGATCAAAGTGGTAAAGTTTATGTCTACTGTGATCTTGGTGGTATTGCTCATACGAATACTGAAGAGTTAGCTAAAGAATCTTTAGTATCCATTATTAGTAGTCTGAGTAAGAAATTCAAGTGTCCTGTAGTATATTTCTTTATTAATAAAATTAATGCAACTGTACAGTCAATTGGTACTTGCCGTTATTTCAGCCCTTTATGAAGCTGGGATTATAGTTAGATCTTTAACTAGTGATGGAACAAGCACTAATTTAAAAACTTATGAAAATTTATGTTGCTGTTTAGATCCTTCAAATTTGAAATCTTCATTTACTCATCCAGACATCTCACATATTAACATCCATTGCATTGTGTAGATCCGTATCATCTAATGAAAATATGTCGTAACTATATGGCTGAACTAAGTTTATCGCATTCTGAAGGTACAATTTCCTTTGAATATATAAAAAAAACTTAATGAAATACAGCAAAAATAAATTTAAAAATTTTCTAATAAACTAAGTTCTTATCATATATTCTATAAGTCTAAGAAAATGAATATAAATAATATATATAAAAATTTAGCTCTCGATTTACTTAAAAAAGAGAATGGTCCGTTGAGTTACTTCTTACCTTATAAGACATCACAAAATCATGTGGAAATTACATTCTCGTGCATAAGGTCACCTGGGGGATGGAACAATAATCCTTCCGCCTTACAATTTAGATGGTGTATTCGTAAAATGTTATACAGAAATTCAGTACCATCAAGTAAAAATGCCAAATATCAAGAGTATACTGACAATTGTCAAATATCTCATGGGATTATCACACTTACCCATGAAAAAAGTACTAGTTTTGATGAAAAAGTTATTGATGACGAAGCAACCGATGAAAAAGTTTCCTCATTTTCGTATCTAGATGATAATATATTCAGTCATAATCAAATAAATACCTATATTATATTATATAGCAGGAAATGCAACAAAAAAAATTCTTGATAAATTTCCTTGGATATTTTGTAAAGATTTAATTTTAAAAAAGACCACGATTACTCCTTATCACCAATAACTGATTGTTTAACTTTTACAAATTTTAAGACACGTCGCAATTTGAAGTGTGTTCAACATTTACTTTTGATATTATATTATTTAGTGAAACATGTTATCAAACATATTCTGCAAATATGAAAGAACATAATTAAAAAAAAAAATATATAGTAAAAGTTCACCGACATTTTATATCTAAAATAAGAAATTTGAAGCCTGAACATCCAAGAACTGATACTTTTTCTTTAGTCACATGAAATGAAAATTCATATCATCATATTATTGTACCTACCTTAAGAGTTTATACACAGTGTAAACAGTTGACACAAAAAAACCATGGTCCAAAGTCATCTTTAAGACATAAATCTACGAAACTAATTTTATTTAATCACGTTTAAAGCTTAAGTTTGTACCTACAATATATTATGGAAATGACAGTAACAATTATTTTTATTTTTAATCAGTATGATATATCAATACTCAATAGTCTATATCAACTATCAATAATCAATGTATAATAAATAATTTTAAGTGTTAATTTTTTGACTTGAATTATAAAAAAGATGTTAGATATGTTAGATTTGTCATATAATAATTTTAAATAAAGTTTTATTGTAAATAAATGTAGTAGGAAAGATGGATGAGGAATAGAGACTGTTGATACAGTGCAACAACAACATATGTTGGATCCAGAGATCCAGAGATTTTGAAAAATAATAAAAGTTTGGAGTTAACGAGCTTTAAAAAAAAAATAAGACCACTTTAGTTGACAGTCTTAAAAATATTCGTTGGAAAAGATGTATTTATATAAGAAAACAAACACAATATTTTGAGAATGAAGAGAAATGGGCTCAGGAGAAACACAATGCCCAAGAATTGCGAGCTCAATAAAAACATGAGTGGGAACGAGCAGTTCGAGCACATTACAAATTAATGTGCATAGGCAGATATTGGGGGGGGTCTTGGGGGCTTAAGCCCCCCCCCAGAATGTAATCAAGCCCCTCGGAAGGTTTTAGTATCTCTACTTAAATTACAACAAACAATATTGATACAATTGTAGAAAATAATCAAAACTTAAAAAAAAAATAAAAAAATATTGTTTGTAAGAATTTATTTTCAACTGTTCCCCTTAATTACCGCTGATAAGACCTTTATGTCCTATCCATATCTTTATTATCTATGATAAGCATGAGCATTGAGAGTAAACAAGTTGGTAGCACTAATAGGTTTTAAGGTTTGACATAACCTTAAAACCTATTACCTGAAACAATTTTTCATTTCCGTCGTCGCCGTTTGCCGTTAGTCGTTACTCGTTTCATGTTTGGCGTTTGCACATGGTATAATAGTATATGCACAGACTATATTTTATTTTCATAAAGTATATGTTTTCTGCGGTTTGCACGTTTTCTATGCTTCAAAATAAATTATATATATTTTCTAATTGACAATTGTACTTGTTAATCATTTTTATTTTATGTAAATTATGTTATTAATTTATAATGGCTAAGTGTTTGACATTTTTAATATCAAAAATCAGAAATTAGTTGTTACTAATTCTTCATCAACGACAACACTAGAATCTCAAAATGAACAATTAAATATTGGTATAGAAATTGATATAACTGCACAAAAAAGTATTGAAAGTATTGTAGATGAGAATAATGTCATTTGTGACTTAAGAACTTTAATAACAGGCCCTGTTCGACCAATTTTAAAAGTAAGTATAAATATTGGTAAATTGAGTTTAAGTAATGTTAATTTGAATTATATAATATTATTGCAGTCATATCCACTAACTAAATTTGGTACACAAAATCGCGCGTTCAATGATAAGCATTACAAAACATATGAATGGCTTGAATATAGTATATCGAAAGATTCTATTTTTGGCTTTGCTTGTAGAAATTTTAACTCTGGAAATAGTGGCAATTCTGAAGATAGCTTTCTAGTTGGTTTTAGAAATTGGAAAAAAGCAAGTGCTTTGTTGCTTTGTATTTATACTTGATTCATTAATTTTTGTAATGTAATTATTAATGTATATTATAATTTATAGTTGGGTGTTAGTAATGGAACTAAAGGCGGAAATAAAAGTAAACTTAATAAATTGGATACACATGCTAAAAATAATTTACATTTAACATGTATGGTTAAATGGTCAGCATATCAGAAGACAAAAGAAACAGGGAGTGTTAATTCTCAAATATCTTCGCAGCAATCTTCTATTTTTTGATGGTTGAAAAAAATAGAAAATATATGAAAATATTAGTTGATATTGTTCTATTTATAAGTTGTCAAGGAATTGGTTTTCGAGGACACGACGTGACAAAAGATTCTTTAAATCAAGGTATTAAACTAATAACTAATAACTAATAATATTGCTATTATTCTGAAATAATCTTAAATGTAAAATACTAAAATATTTCATTATGATAATATTATTTGTAGAAAATGCAATATATTTTCAGGAAACTTTAAAGAAATATGCAAACTTTTAGAAAAAAATTATGAGGAATTTGCAAAAAAATTTAATCTGAAAACCAATTATTCAAGTCATATCATTCAAGATGAACTTACAAGTATAGTTGCAGATGTTGTGAAAGAAACGATTGTGAAAGATGTTGAGGTGTTTGGAATTATGTGTGATGAAGCAAGGTAAAATATATATTATATAATATGTTTTATATAGGTATGGTCTAGTTGTTTCATTTTTATTAAATTAATTTATAGGTGTTACAAACAAGAACAAATGGCATTATGTGTAAGATATGTCAAAAATCTAGATGTCGTTGAGAGATTTCTTGGTTTTATAGATTGTTCTAAGAAACAAGATGCTGAATCTTTATATCAACACATATTATGGTATCTGAAAAAGTGTAAACTTAGTTCTAAACCACAAATAGTTGCTCAGTCATATGACGGTGCGAACGTTATGTCTGGGAAATTTAACGGACTACAAAGTAAAGTAAAAAGTCAATATCCTTACGCTATTTATACGCATTGTATGGCACATAAAATGAACCTCATTGTCATTGATATGTGTAAATATGTAAAGGTAATATATATTTTTATATACCACCTATTTTTATATCAATGATTTTAGTTTTTACTTATTATATCAATATTAGGAAACGACGAATGTGTTCAATACTTTAGAATCCCTATACATACATTTTTCACACCCGTCAAAAAAATCAACATTTAATTAAGATTCAAACCAATCTGGGGATAAAACATAGGTCAATGATTAGACTCAGTGACACTAGATGGAACTGTCGCTATCGAAATATAGAGTGTGTTAAAGCAAGTTATAAAGCAATTATTCAAGCTTTAGAAGAAGAAATCGAAAATGAAGATGATAGCGGAGTAAATGAAGCAATTGGTATATTATAATAACTAATAAGTAATAATTTATTAATGAATAAAAAGTTTTTAAAGTCCATTTTTTTTTGTTTTAGGAATATTAGCAAATTTAAAAAGTGGACGATTTATAGTTTATTTATTGATAAATAAATCTTACATAAAGTATAAATTAATATTAATATTGTTGCCAACAAATTTCAAGAAAAACTGCAACCTTAGGGCAATCCAAAAATATTATTCAAGGTGTGATGATGACTTTTAAAAATTTAAGAACAACAGAATATTTTTCTCAGCTTTGGAGTGAAATAGAAACCTTTGCTAAAGACCATGACATATCAATACAAACACCATCTAAAGGTGATGCTTGATTATACATATATTTATTTATAATTCTTAATTTTAAGTAAATATTTACTTAACTAGGATGTAAAAGAAAAAGACAAGAGCCAACAATTTTTAAAGATTTTGATGTCACTGCAACCACAAGTGCTGAACATAGTATCGATGAAACTAATGAAACCATTGAAGGTTATTTTAAAAAAAATGCTTTCTTTCCTGTATTTGATGCTATCTTGGTAAATCTGGAAAAAAGGTTTTCTCCTGAAAGCCTCCAAATGGCTAAAGCTGTTGATCATATTTGTCAACTTAACTTTGAGGAAAGTGTTTTTTTTGTAGATCAATATAAAGTAAGTATTGATTTATCGTTTATAAAAATTAATTTCTACTTACACTCTAGTTTTCTATTTTTAAAAGTAATTCTGTATTTTATATATTTTTCAGGATTTGATGTGTGTATCTAAAGATTTATTGAAGTCAGAAATGGCAGTGGCAAAGAATTGTATATTGCAGTCTACTGATAAAGAATATATAACTTTAAAAGATGTAAAAAAGGTTTTAACAAAAAGTGTTTTTCTCAATTTATATAAATTATTTCAAGTTGGTATAACAATACCAATAAGTTCCTCAACTTGTGAAAGGAGTTTTTCAGCAATGCGTCGAATCAAAACTTGGCTTTGAACTTCCATGTTGCAGGAGCGGTTCAACAACACATCAATATTGTATATTGAAAATAACATAACTAAATGTATTAATACTGAGACTGTTATTGATATATTGCAAAAAACAATAGATTAATAACATTAAAATAAAAACAGATGTAATAGCTTTAAATATTTATTTTTTATGATCATATAACCTATACATATTTGGTGCCTCAGCTATAATAAAGTAGAAGAGCTACTAGCTCGCAGGTTGAAGTGCCTAATAATGTGTTGACGCTAATGGATATGGTAAAAATGTTAAGCCCCCCCACGGATGTGACCAGATATCCGCCTATGTTAATGTGTGATAAGTTGAGGCATGAAGTAATGGATCTAAAACAAATAATTATTGATAATTTTGTTTATACAAATTGGGTGCATGTGTAGATATGTAGTATAATATTATAATATAATCATGTATTATCTCAGTTAGGGGCGGACTTTGAGATAAACGGCACAGTATCCTACAACAATTTACAAAAATAACCTCTTATATTGTTTACGGCATAAATCTAGTTTAGGGGCCAAGCGATTTTTTCAATTTTTTTGTCGAAACTTATGTATCTCATCGAGTTAAGAACGATGGTGCAATCAGAATTTGTCGCTCTCATTTAGTTCCGAAGTTATGGCCTTCCAAAGTTTTCGATTTTACGTTTATACGGATGCGCGCAACACTACTATAATGACGCGCGGAGAACCATTTTTGTTATTTTTTGGTACATACGTATTCGGTATACCTTTTTTTTTTTGAAACTTATGTAGTTATGTATTATGTACCCTGTGACATACTTGAGGTGGTGTTGCATAGCAAGTCGGGGGATATTTTCGATTTGCGGAGCGGAGCGACGGCGCCGAGGAGCGTAGCGACGAGTTCCGATACACGCGTTATGACTGCCCATATACTACGACATAACTTTTCCTGTAACCTACTTAAGGTGGTGTTAATGACTTACGCGTAATGACTTTGAATTGCCATAACTTTTGAACGGTAAGTTTCCGGAAATTTGTCCGAGGGCAGAGCAGCGAGCGAGTGGCCACGCTTGCAGATAATATACATCAATTATAATTTGAAAAATACGTAAGAAAGATAAAAATTATTAAGTGTTTATAACATATACGTAGAAAAACCCATGTATTAATCGGGATACGTAGATAAAAGTTAGGTAAGCCTATACGCACCTGCTGAAAGGTTAAATGTAGGTAGTTGAAAAATAATCGAAAAATAAATTTGTCATAACTGTTAGTAAAGTCACGTTATACTTGTAGTTTTAAATTTTACAAAATGTCTGATCTTAATTTTATTGATATCTTTGAGTTGTTTGAATATAAAACCAATAGACCAGTTTCACTAACTGTGATTCAAAAATTACAGTCATGGAACTTGATGGCAACTGACAATTCATTGAAGTGCGACCAGGGACATAATTTAATATTATGTGCTAATTTGAAAGCAACGGATGGGTTTCAGTGGTGATGTCGAAAATCGTATGTTTATAAAAATAAAAAAAAGTGAATTGTAATACACGACTGTCGGTACGGAAAAATACATTTTTCCATAATTCACATTTATCTTTATACCAAATTGTATCTTTCTCATATTTATAAAAAAAATTGTTAAAAAAGTCGTTTTTGGTTATTTTTAACGACGATACCATAATATTTTTAAAAATCAATTTTTTACCGGTTTTTTTTGTATAACTTCCGTAATAAAAAAGAGCGACAATTTTTTCAAACAGATTCAAATTCAGGGCCTTAAAACACACATTTTGAAAAAAAAAAATTACAAACAAGGTTTATGATTAAAGGGAGTTGCAAATATATACCTTATATATTTTTTATTTATATAGTAACATTTTATTGTTTTTGCTAAATAAATTATTATTTATTATTATTAAATTAAAAATAAAACATTTTCTTCATGTAAAACGATAATATTGAACGGCTAATTTTAATTAAATACTTTATCTGTTTTTAATAAAATATTATTTGTTAAGTACTAACAATGTAATTTAATTTAATATTGTTTTTTAATTTATTATAAACTAACTGATCCCTTGTACTTCGTTACCCGTTAAATGTACCAAATCTATATGACTCAAACTTTGTTCAATTCGTTATTTAATATTCAGTGTATGGTGTTCAAAATTTATGTTAACTTTTCCGTTGCCTGGAATAATAATTCTGATTCGCAGAAGTATATTATCAGGTAGGTGGACCTAGGAGGATCGCGGAACCCGTACTGTTTGTACGTAAGTGTATGATTTAATTCTAAAGTATCAAAATTCAAAGTTATACCAAGTTTGTTGTCTTCCACCTATGGTGGATTAATATAATCAGGTAATACAAAATCCTAACCGTACTAATATCAGATGAATAAAAAAAAACCAAATTTAACCATTTTTAAATTAGCCCGTCTTCTTCCCAGAGGTCTAATTTACACACAAATATTAATTTATTTATATTTATATACGTGTTTTTGTGATGCAGTTTTGATCAATCTGGTAAATAATTTAACAAACAAATTGTTTTGGAGGTACTGTTTACTGCTATTGTTTGATAACTGAATGCACTTTTTGACAACCCGGTGGTCGGATTTAGCAAACAATTAAAAACTACTTTAACTGTCTTTGGGTACATTGATATCGATTTTATGATTTGTCATCCGAGCAGGACCGTATTGCGGTTTGGTGGCGCCCCTGGCGAATCACTGCATTTGCGCCCCCTCCCCCTCCTCCAAATTAAAAATATGTACATTAGTTTATAAAAACATTTGAGATATATAAAACATGTAAAAACACATAGTACCTATATATCAAGTAATAATAACTAATAACATACAACTATTGTCGCGGTCGTTATCGCAACGGCCGCGGTGTCTCTATCGACGTCCGCGAGATCGCGACCGACAACCGGTCTGGCCGCCGCCTGCGGCACGGCCGCCGGCCCGGCCAGCGGCGGTGGCGACGGGTGGCATCTCTCGCCGGACCGTTGTAAACGCCGCACACGACGGAATAGGAATAACGTGATTGTAATTATTTGTGCAATATATAATTTTATTCTGTGAACGTGCTCGTTGTCATTTACATCCTTTACAAACCGTCCACACACCTACATTGGCGCAGCCGGAACAGGAGTAAGGTAAGTGCTAATTTTAATAAAAAATAATTTTACGTAAATTAAAGTAAATTAGCACATATCGGGTTAAAAGAACCTACAATGGGTGTCCTGATCATACCGGTTCCTAATATTTTTTTTGTTATTCTGATTTTTTATTTTAAATAAAATATTAAGGGCTTGTCCAATCTAAGGTGGTAAATTGTAGCAAAATTTGCATAATTTAGCATAAATCCTACAGTGCTAAACTTGGTTTAGGCTATTTATAGATTGGAAAGTACATATCTCTACCAGCGATAGCCCGAGTTACGTAATCTCATATCTAACGTACTTTAATTAGGTAGATAATAGCAGTTAAATTTAATAATCACAATGGGTACGAAACACATTGGTGAATTAACTATTGCTGAGATTAACCGGGAGTTACATAAGCGTGGTATTGAGACCGGGGGGTCCAAGGCCGATAAACTCTTAGCATTAGAAGAGTATATTAGGGCTAAGGAAAATTTGGATCCAGGATCAGTACGGTTTGGGGAAACTGATGAGACGTCAGCCCAGGTACCGGAAGGGAAAACATCGGTGGCTCAAACTGAGGAGGATGAGGTCGACTCTGAAAAGAGTTTGATAAACCAGTTTATGGAGCAGATGTTAGATAGGCTGGAGGGGTTGGAAGCAACGGTCGACAAGCAGCAACTGACAATCGCTACTCTCAGCGAGAGCGTGGAACGCTTGGAGCGGGAGTTAGCCGAAGAAAAGCTCAAGTCGACCGAACGGGTGGAGCAAGCAAGTTGCTCATGCCGTGGAAATACCCAACAACCATCAACCAGCGACTTATCCGGGGCAAATCAGAGTTGCTCGGACGAAAGTCAAAATCGTCCGGTCAAAACTCAAAAAATGAGTTTTGAGAGCCGATGGGCGAACATACGGAGCAGATTGACCGGGGAAAACCCGAGAAATCGGAGTGTTTCCGGAGGTTCCGGTAACCAGTCCGGAGTGTCCGGTGAAATGTCCGGAGTCTTCGGTAATCTGTCCGGAGTGTCCGGTGAAGTTTCCGGCAGAAGTCATGAGGAGGCGTTACGGAGTAGTTTTTCCGGTGTAAAACGCGTGCATTTCCCGGATAGCCTGCTCATTCCTCAAAATGAGTTGAATATGGCCCGTGCGTCGATACCAGAGTTTGCCGGTAAGAGGGAGGAAGACCCAGTGCGGTTTTTGCTCCAGGCCGAGGCAATACTTGAAGAAACTGGTATCCACAAGGCTAGATGGGTGACCGTTTTGGCTCCTCAGCTGAAGGCTCAGGCAGGAACATGGTGGGGAACCATGAGAGCGTTGGACTTACCATGGCAAGAGTTCAGGGCGGAACTATTGGAGAAGTTCAACGGGGACGAGTTGCAGTCGAGTCTGCAATCAGAATTGTTGAGCACCGCTCAGACCAAGACCGAAACACTGGGGGAGTACGTCCTACACAAGTACCAGTTGTATCGGAGGTTAAACCTTGGTCTGACAGAAGAGGCGGTGGTAATGACAGTGATTGGACTCATGCGTGATGAATTTAGAATTCATGCACGTATACAGCGACTGAAATCGTTCAGCGAATTACGAGCGCTTGCCCATGTTCTGGATGGTAGCAAGGCCGTAATTACGGATAAGGCGGGAGTGAGCACCAGCGTACCACCAAAGTCAAAATGGTTGGATAGACGAAAAGCTGAGAGTGCAGAGAAATCCCAAGTGCCAAATCCGAAGCAACGACTATCTTCGGGAGCAGGATGCAGAGTATGTGGTAGTCATGACCACTGGCAAGCTGCATGTCCGAAAAGAAAGTCGGAGTCGGGAAACGCCAAAACGACCGGCGGGACCGCCGGGTCCCGACCGGCCAGGAAGTAACCGGCGGAAAAGTCACGAGTCGTCCGAAGAGTGGTAAGCAACGAAGTTCAACTCGGGCAGTGAGTAACGTTCCGGTACAGGAACCACAAATTACAAGAACTGACCCGAAGAAACGGAACTTCGGAGCGTTACGGACCGGAGACTCGGGAAAGGGCCCGAGGAAATCGGACCAAAAGAGTTCTGAACCGGTAAAATCTGGTAAGAACGTAATTCCTCCGGAGGAAAACATTGGTCACCCGAAGGAAACCTCCGGAGTGAGGAGTTGTCCGGTGAAAACCGTCGAGCCTCCGGAGAGACGCCGGAGAAATCGCCGAGGCCGCCCGAGAAAACCCATTGAAAACGACGTTCCGGTAAAGGAACCACAGTTCGTGACAATGGACCGGGTAAATGGTTCAGTGATGGAAACGGGTTTCGACCAGCGGGACAACAGGTCGGGAAAATCGTTTAGGATTGAAAGTGTTCCGGACAAAAGTGAAAATCTCACCGAGGTGAGGGATCTTTCCAATAAAAATGTCGCGGACAGCATTTCAAGTGATGCGGAACAAGATGAGTTAACACAGGAGTTGTTAATTTGTCCGGTCACATCCTAAAATTTTTCCGAGGAGTTTATTCCTTATCCAAAAGTGCAAGAGGAGAAACTCAGATACAGACTCAAAGTTCGAGTTGAGAGAACGCTTTTGGGGTCTACGGACCGGAGTGTTAGAGTCTCCAGCCATTGCAACGGTGTCAACGGGGAAAACTACAGTAACGGATGTTCCGTTACCGGCCATAGAACTAGAGTTTGCACTCGGGGCAGTAGTAGCGCTACTGGACTCCCAAGCGGCGAGGACATACGTCAAACCGTGGGTGGCAAAGAAGTTTGGCCGGAGTTTTACCGAAGAACCGGAGATTGTCCGGATGGCGGACGGTCGGACCCGAGAAATTACGGAGTTTTCCGAATTTCGAGCCCGGATAGTGGATCTGGAGGTAAGCTTCAGGGCAGCAGTTTTGGACGATCTCATTGGAGATGTCTTCCTGGGCCATGATTTCCTCGTGGAGCAACAAGTCGCTTGGGACTATAGCGGTTGCATAATCCACCTGGGGAAAGAAAGACGTGTTTCCGTGAGTTGGAGAAATCCAGTAACTCCGGTCACCGTAGGAGTGGACTTAACAACCGCAGGATTACCCGAAGGAGAGTACGGTATGCGGGTCAAAGAAGTCCTTTGCCAATATCCGGAGGTTTTCTCCGGAGAGGTAGGCAGAACTCGGGTGATAGAGCACCAGATCCGTCTCAAGGATCCAAATCCGGTGGCTCTAAACGCTTACGGGTACTCCCGAGAGAAAAACGAGGTTATTGCCAAAATGGTGCGAGACATGGAGGAACAGGGTTTTGTTGAACCTAGCATATCTCCATGGGCTGCACCGGTTGTACTCGTGAAGAAAAAGGATGGCTCACGTAGGTTTTGCGTGGACTATCGCCGTTTGAACATGCAGACGGAGTCGGACGCTCACCCGATGCCGGACCTTCATGACATGGTCCGAGGAATGGGTGGAGCGAAGATTTACAGCACCATGGATTTGAAATCAGGATATTGGCAAGTGGGTCTCTCACCAGAGACACGTCCACTCACGGCGTTCAGGACCCAAAGAGGATTATTCCAGTTTAGAGTAATGCCTTTTGGACTTAAAAACGCCCCCGCCACATTCTGTCGCTTGGTAAGCGAAGTCTTTCGTGGGTTAGTTGGTAAATTTGTGTTGGTTTATTTGGATGATATTGTGGTATACTCGGAGAGTCCCGAACAACATCTAAACCACTTGCAGAGAGTCTTGGAGCGACTCCAGTCTTACGGTCTGACGTGCCAACCGAAAAAATGTACATTCGGGGTGGCACACATCAAATTCCTAGGTCACGTCGTGGACGGTGAAGGAATAGACCGGGAACCGGAGAAACTGACGGCAATTCAGGAATTACCGGTTCCAAAGAAGACAAAAGACGTGTTACGGGTGTTGGGCGTTTGTGGTTGGTACAGTCAGTTCGTGCCACACTACGCCGAGATCACAGCACCACTCACGAGTCTGTTGGCAAAAGGGACCAAATGGCGTTGGTCAGAAATTGAGCAAGAGGCGTTCCGGAAGTTGAAGGAGTCTTTGGTGTCCGCACCACGGCTCTGCCCTCCTCTTCCGGGTAAGCCATTCAATCTACAGACCGACGCAAGCGAAGTCGGAGTTGGTGCCGTGCTCTTCCAGCGGGGGGAGAGTGGTGACAGGAAAATCATTTCCTACGCCAGCAAGAAACTCAATCCAGCACAGGGAAGATACTCGGCAGTCGAACGTGAATGTCTAGCCATAGTTTGGGCGGTTGACAGGTTAGGGCCGTATCTTGAGTCTGGTAAGTTTATGTTATTCACAGATAACGCGGCACTCCGATGGTTACAGCAAGCTCGCTGTACCAACAGCAAACTAACGCGATGGGCGCTACAACTCGGGGCTTTCGATTTTGAAATCCGGCACGTACCCGGAGTAGAAAATGAAGCAGCCGACGCGCTATCCCGTTGTCCGGTGGGACCGAATACAGTGGACGAAGAATCGTTGGAGAACAATATCCACGATCCCCCAGTGATTCGGCCCGGAGTGTCCGGAGGAACTTCCGGAGTCTTCGGTGATCTGTCCGGCGTGTCCGGAGGATCCGGTGTGGGTGTCACCCAGTGTGGAGCGATCCAGCCGAAGAGAAATGACGGAAACGTCACATTGCAAGCTGTCCGAGAGTGGCAACAAAACGACCCGAACATAAGGGAGATAGTTACTAAACTCTCCGGAGATGGTGCAAGGTTCGGTCGGCTTCGGAAGTTGTACGTCATCCGGGACAAGGTGTTGCACCGCCACCCACGATCCATCGCGCATGGAGAAGAGGGGGTGGTCGTCCCGGTAGACAAGGCCCAGATTCTGCTACAAAGGTTTCACGACCACGAAGCAGCGAATCACCCAGGGTGGAAAGAAACGTACCGAAGTATAAAGAGTCGTTTCTTTTGGGCCGGTATGCGTGAAGCAGTGCGTAACTACGTGCGGGCGTGCGACGTCTGTGCACGTGTAAAACCACTGAATCGCAAACCAGAAGATCGTATATGCACCAGAGTCCCACGGCAACCTTGGGAGGTGCTGAGCATCGATCTTATGGGTCCATACCCACGGACGCAGCGGGGTAAGACAACGATTTTGGTAGTAACTGATTGTTACAGTCGCTGGGTAGAGGCGTACCCCCTAGGAAAGGCGACGACCAAATCGATTGTGGATACATTCGAACGGGAGTTGTTCCCACGGTTCGGGTACCCGAGGGCATTATTGTCAGATAATGGCCCGCAGTTCGTGTCCAAGGCAATGGGAGACGCACTAAAGAGGTGGGGAGTGGAAGGATGGACGACTCCAATATACCACCCACGTGCCAACCCGGTAGAAAGGCAAAATCAAGAACTGAAGAAAGGGTTCCGAACCTTACTTGTTGATAAGCCTCATCATCTGTGGGATGTCTACCTGCCGCACGTGTTGTTCTCCGTAAGAAACAGAGAAAACCGAAACACCGGACAGTCACCGGCCAAAATGATGTTTGGCCGGGAGATCAAGGCCCCCGGAGATTGGCAGCTCGAGTTGGCCGAAGGATCTCCGGACGCGGGGAAAAATGATCCGGAGTTGTCCGAAGCAGTGCGGAACCCTCCGGTAGAAATCGAAGGTTCCCCGGTGGAACCGGATGATGCTACTGTGGTAGAGGGGGGTAACCCGGTGGTCTCCGGCCCCAAAGCTCCCAGTACCCATATACCCCTAGAATCCCCGGGAAGAAGTAATCTGACAGTCGGGGATTGGGTATACTACAAAGCGCATCCGCAGTCAAGTGCGGAGAAGCGTTTTCACGCGGGGTTCGCCCCGAAATGGTTAGGTCCGGTTAAGTTGGGTAAGCCACTAGGAACCGGAGTGTTCTTGACGGAGGGTAAACACCCTACTAAGTTACATGTCTCAGCGATGAAGCTAGCTGTAGGGCCGTCAGAGAACACTAACTAATCATACATTGTTTCAGATGGCAGAACGATTAAACCCTCCACCACCAAACCGCAACCACCGGCCATCCCGCGGCATGATTGCCGTCCACGTGGAGAAGCTGCGAGCCATGGCCGGGCAGCTACTCCGAGAAGCCAGGAGGCTTTCCGGGGATGGACCGGAGGACACGGTGAGCGGTTGGTCGGCTGAACGCGCGGCCACCGCGTCATTTGGCCGGATCCGGGCTAGCCCGACGGCGTGGGCTCTGTTCGAGCGGGGGTTCGCCGAGGGACGTCGGTCCACGCGGGCTAACACCCCGCAGCCAGAAGTTGCCAGGACTCGGGCAGGACCTCCCGCGAGGGCACCACCCCGCCGAGCGGCGCCGGCGTACCAACGCCACGATGTGCGGGATAGGCGGGGGCGGTTTCAGCCTCAGCCCGCAGTGCAACCGCCAGCTCCGCAGCCGGCCCAGCAGCCAGTAGTGCAGCCACAGCCTGCAGAACCACCGGTGCAGCAGCCGACCCAGCCGTCACCCACGCCGCAACCGTTAGCTCCGCCAGCCGACTCCCAGGAGCGACAGCTGGCCATCGTGGAGCAATGGATTGAGTCCATGGAGGTGACGTCCGAGGCCCCGCACACCGACCCGGAGTAGTCTGGTTGTTCGGCCGCGTCTCGTGGACTCGGGGGGGAGTATGTCGCGGTCGTTATCGCAACGGCCGCGGTGTCTCTATCGACGTCCGCGAGATCGCGACCGACAACCGGTCTGGCCGCCGCCTGCGGCGCGGCCGCCGGCCCGGCCAGCGGCGGTGGCGACGGGTGGCATCTCTCGCCGGACCGTTGTAAACGCCGCACACGACGGAATAGGAATAACGTGATTGTAATTATTTGTGCAATATATAATTTTATTCTGTGAACGTGCTCGTTGTCATTTACATCCTTTACAAACCGTCCACACACCTACACTATTGTGTTTAATAATTTTTAATTTATTTTTATATAATTTTTACACAATATTACAAAGGTACTTTTCTTGATTTAATTGAAGCAAATTGATCAATGACATCATCAAATGAAATTGTCTTCACTATATCTTTTTCTATAGATAATATAGCCATTCCGGTGAGACGATTTTGACTTATTGTTGATCTTGGATAATTTTTTATGATTTTCAGCCTGCTGAAACTCCTTTCACAAGAAGCCGTAGTGACAGGAATTGTTAAAAATATCCGTAGTGCTACCTCTAAATTCGGATATAAATCTTTTAAAGAGTACTGATGAATATGCTTTAGAATATCTAACTGAGTTGCATTCTCAAATTTTGTCATTAATAATGGAGCCTGATATTTGAAATTCTCAATTTCAGAATACAACTCTGCAGCATTTAAATCTTGATCATACTTCAATGCCAAATCATTAACCCAGAGTTTTATTTTTTCAGACTCTATAGTTGATAATAAGTTACCAGACAAAAAATTAAAATCAGATGCGATTTGTGACATTTTTTCAAACCTTCAACATAAACTGGATAGAATAGAATCTAATGCTTCATAAATCATAACATTGAGCTCTAAATTTATTTTCTGTGTCTTTTGATTCAACAGAGGTACGTTTGTTAGTAAATTCAGAAGTAATATTTAAGGATTTGGCCATATCTTTTGCCTCACTCAGACATTTTTGAAAACCATTTTCCCTTATTTCTTGAATTGATTTTATTAAACCGTTCAACATTTTAACAGCTACATCTATGGTTTGGTTTTTAGTTTGCAATGCAATATTGACGTAGTCTATCTGGTTTAAAACTATATACTATAGATTAAGTAAGCATAAAAATTTTAAATTTACTTGGTATAATAAATGTTTAGCACCTATCTTTGTATCATTATTAAGTTTAGAATCCTCAGACAAAACTAAATCTTATACTAAATCTACTAAATCTCATACTAAATCATACGTATAAAATATAAATACATATAATTCATATGCTCTGTCCATCCTAAAAGTTATTAAAATAAATATACCTTTTTCAAATATTACGTGAAAAATATTACATGAGTAGTATTGAAATTTGCGCCCCTCTCAGAAGTTTTAGAATTGCGCCCCTGGCCCATGCCCTCTTGCCCTGCTCTGAATACGGCCCTGCATCCGAGATCCGAGTATCCGACATCAGCTATCAAATCATGACAGAATAAAATACTGTACTGTAAACAAAACGTTTTGGCGATATACCAACCATGTAATTAATTGAACAAACAATTCTAATAACCTGGTTGCTCAAAACTGCATCGCAAAAACACGCTTTATATTGACAAAAACCAAAATACAAATCAACAAACATGCCCGATTAACCAATAGCAACCAATATAAATTATAATACACTATCGCGCCACTATTGTATTTTTTTCATCCAGATTTCCTACTTTTGATTTTTGATTTTCCTAAATTTGCTTGATTATGCACCCTTATATTAATATCAAAGCTAGACACTAACTTAACTAATTAGTTTTAATTCATATTAACTTTGTTAAATAAATTATATGTATAATAAATTTAATTTATATTTTAAACTAAAAAAAAACTAACTTCTAAATAAGTTAAAAATGTTGGTAATAATTAATTAACTTACCTTTAACTAGTTGAAAAAGTGACTTGCCCAGCTTTAATTAATAGGCAGTTCATAATTAATTCTTATTCACAATAAGGATGAATAAGTATGATAAACAACAAAAGAGTATTGCAAATATATGAGTGGAAATAAACAGAACATTTTTATTTTACATTTAGCAAAAACCATGATAATTTGTATTTAGTATTAATAATTTTATATATTAGTTATATACCATATTTGT
Organism: Macrosiphum euphorbiae; assembly: GCA_949089665.1. Classification (NCBI taxonomy): domain Eukaryota; kingdom Metazoa; phylum Arthropoda; class Insecta; order Hemiptera; family Aphididae; genus Macrosiphum; species Macrosiphum euphorbiae. Next base: position 26,640,820 of record CARXXK010000002.1, read on the forward strand.
AAAATGTAAATTTTAAATTTCAATAAATATAAATTGTATGAGCATTTGAATAAATTTTTATAAATATTCACATGACATTTTAGTCGTATGTGATGCATCACATAGGACCAAAATGTTCGGCTAAAAGAGCATTTCTCAGACCATAATTATTATGTTCTGGCTGGATAGCATCTTCTATATCCACTAATTCGTTGGTTAATAACTGTGTAATATTTTCAACCTCATCTGGTGGTTGTGGGTCATTTGCCAAGCGAGCGTTGTTGTGAAGTATGGCACAGGACTGAATAACTGCCATTGATGTTTCCATTTTCAAACGGAGTCCAAAAATGAAGACATGGAATCTTCGTTTCCAAACTCCAAATGTCCGTTCCACCATATTACGAGTCCTAATCCGAGATTCACAGTACAATCTTTCAGCCTTTGTTGTTGGATTTGCTGTAGGTAAGTCAGTCATATTATAATGCATAGCCTGCATCTACCAAAATTACACAATCTTTAAACTCATGGAGTTCCATTTTTGCCCTGAGGCTGCTATTTGCAAGAATATTGCTGTCATGTGCTAAGCCGGACCAACGTGCCACACTACATCCAAAATTCGGTACAACCCGATTGCCTTTTTTACTTTTTAACGTTTTACATTTTTTATAACACGATTGCGAACGAATGACGCTTATCAGAGAATTTGTTTTTTTTTAGCCGAAAAACGAACGATTGTGAACATTTTTATAGACTACGTTGCCAAGTTTATAATTTCTGAATATGTTTTGTTCGGGAATTTAATTAAAACATTTTTTTTTTTTTAATATAAACTATTGGTATTAATAATACAATTAAGACAACTACTCTTCGTTACAAACTAAAATAAAATTATACAAAATAATATGTAGTGTTTAAAATTTTGATTAATTAAAACTATTTTCGTTGTATAAATATTAATAAATCTATTACTTTTGTAAAGTTAATTCAATTAAAGATTTATCTTTTTTGGTCATAGAATTATGTACATTGTTTTTAGAATTAATTATTGTCAAAGTTTGAGCTTGTGTTTATTTTAAAACTGATATAACTACATATATTGGAGGATGGGGGCTATAAAACTGATCATTGTCCTCCAGAGCTCCTATGAAAGTAGTAGCTCTCTTAGTAGTTCTAAAAAAGAATTATAAAAACTTAGAGATTTTGTATTAACTGGTAAAATTAAAGTAGGAAGGAACAAGAATTTAATTTAAACATTTTTTAAATCATATCATGGATTTACTGAGGGTTTTTGTGCCCAAAGATATGGTGGAAATAATGAATCAGGTGCAATATATGTCGATGATACCAAATAGTCTATAAATACATGACCTTCTTCCAGGCTGGGGCATTCGGCTATAATTGCTAAAAATGCATCTTCAATTTCGTCACCGGGTCAAAATGGTAAGCCAAAAAATAATTTTAGCCACTTCATTGTTATAATCTTTGTATGCATTTCTCAAATTTGAATCTCCATTAATCTGTAGATATTTTATTAAAAAAATGCTTCAAAGTCGTAAAGTGTATTAATTTATAAATAAGATTAGATTTTAAATACTACCTTTCTCCACCAAGCTTGGACTAAATGAAAACGGCATGTTACAATAATCACGTTCGGAAATATTTCTTTTGCAGCTTCATGAGCTCCAGATTCAAAATCAAAATGCAGTTTTTGAACATCGAAAGTTGAAGTAAAAAATTGTTGACATAGTTCCAAAAGATATTTCCACATATTCAAATAAGTTTCTTTCGTTTTATTTGCAAGAAAAAAATATACAATAGGCATATAAAAACCATTTGTGTGAGAATGTATGGTATAGTGTTGTAAAAAAATGTTGGTGCAAAATCAAATGTACCATTTCCAAAAAACTCATTTTGCGTTGTCATCAATTTTAAAGTTCCTTTTGTAGTTATACAAACAAATTCGTCATTTTCCGGAAAAAAAACAAATTGATATCAGTTAAACAAACAAAAATTATTTTCTACCAGTTTTAGTTAAGAAATTTCTTCGGTTAATGATGTGGGAAAAACAGGATACATTTTACGTCGCTTATCGTACATCACTTTACGCACAGATTGTATATCATTATATCTTATGTTAGTCTGATTATTTTTAATTAATTCATTTCGTACAATTTTTAATGGCCTGGTAGAAATATTATCATCGGCTTTTCTCTTACAATTCTCTCTCAAGAATTTTTTTTTGACTATTAACTAAATGTTTATGCTCACCAGTTGACTGATTTAGAGACTTCTTGTCTGCAGTTGTTCCAATAATTGCAAATTGCAATGCAATTTTTGTTTGTACAGACCCATTTAATATACCCATCTTTACGTTTTCTAACAAAACAGTATTTAAAATTATTTAAGATAACTAACTTCTTGCCTGATTCGGACATAATTATTTGAATTTCCATATTGAAGAGAACGAAACGAAACGAACACGATACGAATGAATCACAAATAATAATGCACTACTATTGGACTATACGAATCGAGCTGGTTTTCCATCAAATTAATAAGGATTTAATATTATGAATATTCTACATCGTACCTATCTATCTTATCACCCGGCGTAATAGCAAAAAACCCTTATATTACTATATGATAATTTTTAAAATTATGATTTAAAAATTTGTTATTGACAACACCGCATGATTAAAGGCAGGTAAAAACGTTCGCAATCGTGAGTTGGGTACCGGAAAAGGTCAGTTCGCAATCGTATATTACCCTCGTTAACTAAAGCTTGTAAATTTAGGGAAAAATACCCCTTTCTATTTCCATATTGTTCCCCGTATTCTATCGATAGTGATTGTAATTTTATATGTTTATAATCTATTGCGCCTATTACTTTTGGAAAACCGGCTAAGCCATAAATGTCCTAGACCCTAATAAAACCTGTATCTTGAAAAATTGGAGAGGAGAAAAGAATTCAATAGGGTTTTCTTAATATTTGATGATTTTTAAGAATTCTTTGATATGTAATATATATATTAATTGTATGCATCTATAACTATAATTATTAATACAACAGTATGGTATGAATTATAAATGTGACTTGTTACTGTTACAATTGCTTGTCGTGTATTTTAAATATCCATGATTTTTACCGATTATACTTTCTGGTTACTAATTTTTTTTAGTGGAAGGCAGAGCCGGCGCAAGGGAAGTGGCACCTGTGCACCTGCACAGGACACCGGGATAATGTAGGGCCCCGCGAAAACGTGCTTACTGCAGAAAAGAAAATCATTACTGAATAAATATTATATAATTATGAAAAGATAACATTTTCAAACTACAGTTGAAATAATAGTTCTATGATATCCGTACGGTTATACGTGTAACCAAACTTTTATTTAAAATTCAATTTTATATTTCTACAAAAATTTAAAAAATCCTCAAAAATGTTTAATTATATTTAATATTTACGATACAATTAATAGCATATAATTATATAAACAACGTAAATCGTAATTAGGTACCTACTGTTGTGCCGTCAGCAGTCAGCACTTACGTTAACAGCAGTTTACTGACAACTCGCGGGTGTGTGGGAGCAAAATGATGAAGGTCCGAATATAGTGTGCCAAAATATAGTATTTATAATAACTAATAAAGATGCAATGCCGAAGACGTCTCTTCAAACAACTGCCACAATAATAATATTAAAACAATGTGATATCAAATAATTATATGGTACATAACAGGCACACACAGGTGCACAATATACAAATAAAATAGACAACAAAATACAATAATTATAACATGTATTAACGATACCGCAGGTCACCGTTGGTGGACGTCGGGATCCCACGAGTCCCAATTCGCAGTATCCTCAAAATGACATGTACCCGGCAGAGACAGCTGGGCAGGTAAGAGGTCACTGACCTCTCGCAAGATGCGTCACAACGACGCGACGTAGAACTGACGAACGCCCACGGTCACGGCGAGCAATACCGGACGGCGGTGTAAAAGAAGTAAAGAACACGACACGGTTTTACGGGTGGCACGAAAGGCAAGCACCCAAACGGACTCAACCACGAGGTTTTGTGGTCAGAGCACACGAACAAAAAAAACGGGCTTGAGTCGTAACGGAACGGACAGTCCGACCATAGGTAGAAGACAGTGACGGCCGAGCTACGGACAACCGGTGTCCAGCGAAGCCGGTCGCCAAAAAGTTCGCGCAAGCGCACTTCGGCGTCGGCACGTCAACGGGATGACAACAAGTGTCAAACGGACACACTGTTCGTAATAAGTGCGAAAAGGCTCAAGTTCGAACACCTACTGAATTAGTTACTTAAACGGTCTAAAGCTAAACTAGCTAGTAAAATGTAGGTACCATAGGCGTGTGCATACTTAAATTTCTATTGTAATAATAATTATTATACATTTAAACATGTGTATTGCGTATACAAAACTGATTTTGTATTACAAGAATTATATAAACCTTTCTTTATAAAAAAACTTTTATGTAAAATATACAATCTTTTTACACTTATCATTTATCAATGTTATTTATTTTATGAACCTAACTATCTAAGTCCAAAATATAACTCTTTTCCATCAAACCTATTCCTTTATATAATGTTTACTATATGAATATTATATTAGTTTAGTTAGACAATAACACCGCCATATTATACGGTAGGTACAGTATTGACTGTAGACGTATTATATTCAAAATATATTTATACTTTATGCCGACATTTTGGTTATAATTTTACTAGGTATATAAGTATTAAGTATAATATAATGGTCTCTTAAACGTAATTTGTATACAATTGAATGTAAACAAACAGTATTGTAACGAAAACTGTTAAAAACTATATTAAAGTTCAAATGTCAACAACATTTCTCAAATAAAAAAATTGCTAATCATTTTGCAGTTAAAAATTTAAAAAAATTTGAATTTGAGAATATCATCATATTTCTCTATTAATAAAAAATATATTGTTATCAATTAGTAGTATTTAAAAAAATAATCAGTGTCTCATATCGGTTTAATACATTTATCGCTAGATGGCGCCAGTCAGTAGTTCTAGAGCTGATATAGGGATTCAGTTAGACGGTATCCTTATCACAATTCGATGTGTATCCAGTATATCTTAAATCGTGGTAACCATGGATCCGATTCACTCCTTATCTAAACTATACTCCGGCCCACGAGAGAGTATTACCGTTTTGCGCATGCAGACTGACGGCGGAGAGTAGTGTTGCCAGGTTTTCATTATTCAATATCGCAAATATCGTATATCTAAATCGCCCAAATCGCCGCCATCTAGTGGTTTAAAAAGTAGCCCAAATCGCCAAATTTAAAATTTTTTCTACGAGTTTTCTATGATATTAGTTTTTCTTCCAAGTCTGGGGAAGTTTAAAATATGCATGAAATAATCTAGTGATCATGCGACATGCCTGTTTATTTAGTCATGAATTAAATTAACTAAGTATTACATTTTGTGTTGAAATAGCTCAGCTAGTAAACTATTTCTTTAAAATACTAATGAAACATTCAGAAATGATATGAATACGTATTTAAATCAAGGATTTGACACTGGAATCAAACCGAAAATAACAAAAGATTCTATTGAAATACTAATAGAATTGAAACCAAAAATCATAAGTATAAAAGATTTTTAATTTATTTTAATGGAATACAATAATAATATAATAAACTGTTTCTTAAGTTAATGCAATACATAATAAGTACAAATAAATAATAGTAATGGTATAACATTATATACAATAGTTAAATATCACTTGTACAATTTACTGTTGTAAGAATAAATTAAAAAAAAACTACTAATCTTAAAAAAAATAATACCGTCGGTGATAAAGCAATACTACGTAACTCCAAAAAAATCGAAAATGACTTTTATACATCAATTTTTTCAGAAAAAAATAACCTATATTTTGGTGTAAATACCTCGTAAATATTCGTATTTCCAAAGAGGTTATAAACTGTGAAGTAATATCATGTAAATCCATTATTAAATTGTCTACTGAAATACCTCGTATCACCGTGATATCAGATGTTCAACCAATATCACGTAAATCCATTATCAATTATTTTGATTCAAATATCTCGTATCTCCGTTATTTCAAACACGGACAAATAAGAAATCAATGTGATTCATAAATTAATCATAATAACGAAAGACAACGGTGGTTTATTTGTTTTATTCTTTTAATTTAATTACCTGACTACAATTATTTATTTAGTTTTGTTTGTGTCAAATTGTATTAAATTAATTTAAGCTAAGCGTTATGAATGAACAAGAAATTGACAAACTGTTAAAACAGTTTGAACACGACGGTAATTATAAAAGTTAAATTTTTTTAATTCGATCTGGAAAAATTAATTCTACATAAAATAATATAATATTTTATTTCAAATTATTAGAACAACAATATTATAGTGATCAAGATGAGTCAACTAATGATACTCAAATTACTGAAAATAACAATTCTAATGATGGTAATTATTAATTTGTATTGAGGTACCCTAGTATTTAAAACCTAACAATATTTTTCTATTTTTAAATGGTTTTGAAGGTATTATTAGTACTGATCAAATCATTTTTGTAACACATGAAGAAATTGAAAATGAAAACTCACAGATTTCTAATCAATTTGTTACTGTGGAAAACCAAGATGTGTTCACTGATATACAGATTACTGAAGATAATGATTCCAATGATGGTAAATTTTTTATTTTTAGGTATCTCATAAATATAGTTTAAGCTAACAAAATTTTTTTTTTTTTGTATGGTTTTTAAGATGTTATTAGTACTGATCAAATCATTTTTGTAGCAAATGAAGATATCGATAATGAAAATTCTCAGATTACTAATGAAGTTATTTTTGTTGAAAATCAAGATGCGTCCACCGATGACATACAGATTATTGATGACAATGTGACTACCAGACTACGAAATAAAAAAAGTTCACCCAAAAATTGGAAAAGAAATTTAAATAAAGTTTTGCGTATGGAAGGTAAAGATTACGTTGGTTACAGACGAACTAAAAATAAAGTCATTTTTCATGATGTAAATAAAAAAGCTAGGAAGATTGGTCCTACTTGTTGCAGTAAAGCCTGTGAAAAATCATCTATACGAATGTGTAATTCATTTTCAGAAGATGACCGATTAAAAATATTTAATGACTTTTGGTCTAACTTGAATTGGGACGAAAAAAAACTTTATGTGACATTTCTTGTGAAAAAAATCCCTGTTGAACGACGAAGAGTTGAAGCATCAGTTACATCTCGAAGAACTCATACTTTCTATTACTATTTGAAACTCAACAACGTTCCAGTAAGTGTTTGTAAGACTATGTTTCTAAACACTCTTAGATTAGGTGAGTATCAAGTGCATAGTTGGTGTTTAGGTAGAGAACTAGTTGAAAATGATCCTTTTAATAAAAAATCTAGTCAGCCTAGAGAAAAATCAGCGCATAAAACCTTTGCAAAAACATTTTTGGACAAACTACCAAAAATGGAATCACATTATTGCCGTCAGTCATCTTCCAAACTATATCTTGAACCTCTCATACAATCCAAGTCTAGTCTTTATAATTTGTATGTAGAACAATGTAACACAAAAGGAGAAACATTTGTTTCAAGAAAAACTTTCTTTGATATATTTGAAAAAAAAAACCTTTCTTTGTTTCAACCTAAAAAAGACCAATGTGATATTTGTTGTGGACACAAAACTAAAAATATTAGTGACGAAGATTATAATAAACACATTCAAGATAAAGATCGGAGTAGACACGAGAAGAATATGGACAAAGAGAAAGCAATCTTAGGAGAAGTGCAAGTTTTTACAATGGACTTGCAAGCAGTAAAAATTTGTCCATCATTAAAAGCTAGCGCGTTATACTACAAGTGCAAATTATGTGTACATAATTTCACCATGTACAACTTGGCTACTCAAAAATGTATGTGTTACTGGTGGGATGAGACCCAATCTGATTTATCAGCATCCTCATTTACTAGTTGTATTATTGATCATCTAAAAATGTGTTATAATGAGAATCCAAATAACAATAGTTATATACTCTGGAGTGATGGATGTTGTTACCAAAATAAAAATGCTGTTTTATCAAGTGCACTATTGAAGTTTGCTGAAGATCATAAAATATCCATTGAGCAAAAATACCTCACTAAGGGACACACTCAAATGGAGTGTGATTCAGTGCACTCCTCAATAGAAAGAAAATTAAAAAATCAAGACATTTACTTACCTTCAGACTATCAAAAAATTACAAAAATAGCTAGAATAAACCCATTTCCATATAATGTCAAAGAATGTGATTTCAATTTTTTTTTAAACTATCAGACAAAAAATAATAAATTTGATTCTATAAGACCAGGCAAAAATACTGGAGATCCTACAGTGACACAAATAAAAGCAATTCGTTATAACTGCAGTGGAACTATTGATTTCAAAGTGAATTTTGATGATGAATATTCAGATCTTGCACTTGCTCAGAAGAAAAGGAAAAGGGGAAACGATGTTGATCCTGCTATTAGTTATAGTCAACTTCATAAGGAACCATTGAAAATACCCAAAACAAAATGGGATCATTTGCAGCAACTAAAAGCAGTTCTCCCTCATGACTGTCATGCATTTTACGACCAAATTAAGTATTAATTATTTATAGAAGTATTATTTCATTGTTTTATTATTATTTTAATTGCTAAGTTTAAACAAGAAAAAACTATTATTTTAACAGTTTATTATTAAAAATGTTAGGTTACATTAATTTGTATTGTTATTATTTTATGTTATATATTATCTATAAACTATTAAAATTATAAAGGAAAAGCTCAATTATAATATTAAAGTTATCATTTATTTTACCACTAAAGACTCAATAAAAATGAAATTAATTGTGATACTAATAATTATTAATTATGTTATATTAAAAGTTGTTTTTAAAAGTAATAAAATACAAATTATATTAATACTTTTTATATTATATTATATTAAATCATATTATTTTAATTGTTTAAGTTTAAAAGGAAAAAAACTATTATTTTAACTGTTTAATATAAAAAATGTGAATGTTTCTGTACTAAATAATATTCAAGACTGAATTATTATACTGAATAACTGAATAATGAATTATTATACTGTTATATTGTTATTATTTTATGTATCAACTATTATAATGATGTAGGAAAATCTCAATTATAATACTAAAGTTAACATTTATTTTACTATTAAAGATTTTATAAAATTATAATTAATTGTTATACTAATAATTATTAATTATTTTATGTTAAAAGTTGTTTTTGAAAGTAATAAAATATTTTAAATCATATTATTTTAAATTATTATAGTTTTGTATTTATGAACTAATACCACGTAAGTCACCAAAATTATCAAAATTAACATTACAATACCTCGTAAGTCATATAATTAATCATAATAATTAATAATTAACAATTTTTTAATAGTATTGAATTTTAATAAATACATAAAATATAATTTAAAATAGTTGATGAAAACTGATTGAAAATTTGATTTTATAAATACATTTTTGTGTTTCCTGAAAAATTGGCTTTTTGGAGTTACTTGGTATTGCTTTATCACCGACGATACATACTATTATACTACTGTATTCATTAAATCTATGTTTCAGATGTTAACGCAATACATAGATTCATATATCATCTGTATTAAAGAGAGTTACAGTTTCAAATATATAATCTGTCATGTCATCAACGGATGCAACTGTTTCGGTTTTACTATCTTTATCATATATACTATCATTAAACAAATTTAGCATCGCTTTGGTAGGTGTAAAATTTATGCAACAAATTTTTTTTACTCTACAATGGAGTTTTATTCTTATTAAAGATACTAACATGTCCATAGACATTCTATTTCGCAGTTTAGTTTTGGTTGTATTCATCACACTGAATACCCTCTCTACAACTGCATTAGATACGGGTAATGTCAAAACTCGAAGTGCAAAATTACTCAATTCTTTGAACATTTGTTGTCCAGTAGCATTTCGTAATTTTGATATTTCTATCCAACACTCTAGAAGAGAAATATCTTGAACACTTTTACCAGGGAATACTTCTTCGATACTTAAAGTTCCTAAATTACTCCATTGGACTTCTAGTATATCAGTATCATCAGTTGTACCTGTGAAATATAATACACGTAATAATACTTAAATTATATAATTATTTAACTAAATATTTTATAACAACTATTTGTCCATGCATAATAATATTTACTATTCACATTACACATGAACAAATCACTAACACTTTTTTATTCGACATTAATTACAGAATTATTATTCTTACCGGCCAGATCAATGGGAAGTTCAGAAAACGGTGGTCTAAATCCAGTTATATTAAAACATTCTTGAGGAGACAAATTTCTGAGTTTTTCCATCACAGCCACATTATGTGGGAATCGTTTAATCATTTCACGACACAAACAAAAAATGAACATAGCTGAACGTTGCATTACTTTATTTAATTGTTCATCAGTTATTGACTTGTTCGAAATGCTTATACCGGATTGCTTTTGAAACTTATACCCAAAATCTATAGATTTAAGAGGCAAATGCGCATCGGGATAGAGTAATGCATTTTTCAACCGTTCAATATCTAAAATACTAATCATCTTACCATCAGCACTATTATGTATAATTTTAGATATATGATTAGGTTTCAATATGCGCTTAGCCATAGATATAAGTAACATTTTCAAATCTGCATACGCCTTGCCTAAATCTATGTTTGTACTTTGAAATACAAGATTTACCTGAGTTAAAACTGGATTTAAAAACAAGAGATAAAGCAAGTGAGTTTCATAATTGAACATATCAGATAATGTTCGAGAAGAATAGCACCCTTCTTTACTTTGAGACACAATTCCAAAATGAGTCTTCAAAGGCAGCCATTGAGTAACCACGGCTTTTACACAATTATGCCAGGAAAGCCATCGTGTAGTAGATAACTGAATTAAACAAGGAGGCTGTTTACCATCATGCAGTGATTGGAATAAATTGTTATATGTAATTTGCCGTAATGAACTATGTGAAAACCAACTTCTGTATTCTCTAAGTAAGAACTCTAAGCTACTTGGAAGCTCTTCACATGCTTTAGCAGCACATAGGTTGAGAGAATGACATACACATTTTATTAGTTGAAGATGAGGAACTTCATTTTTCAAAAGTGTAAAAAGAGATTTGTTTTTTCCACATAAATTACTCGCACCGTCAGTTCCTATGCCAACTAAGTTTTGCAAGTTTAGTTTTGACTTTTCAATAAATTTCACAAATACATCTTTAAGTATTTCTTAAGTGGCTTTTTCGATTTCAGTAAAACCTAAGAACTCTGTAACCATGTTCGATGCAGAATGACTGAAATAGCGTACACAATATGCCATGTATTTATTAGTTCCAATATCTGTTGATTCATCAATGATTATGGAGAATGGATTATTTCCAATATCCTCTATTAATTCAGCCAGAAAACAAGGGTCAATAACTTTTGTAATCAATTTTGAACATTTAGTTCTGTGCAAATCTAATGAATAAAAACCACTATTTGTCACACTCATGGCTTTTAAAAGTTCTCCAAGGTGATCAATACTTTTTATTGCAGAATGGGTTGCAATGAAAAGTGCTAACTTAAGGTCTCTAATTTTGTCATCATTTGATTTAATACCAATTCCTAAACATATTTTAAGTTAAAATACGTTTTTAAGTATACTAAACGGATATTATTTACTGTAGTAATTTAACTTACCAAATGATGTCAAGGCAGGCTGTATTTGAACATCTAAACTATTGGCTCTTAGTCTATGACAGTTGGTAGAAGCATGTTTTTTCAAATCTGTCTTATGTGCTCGTAATGGTGTCCTACATAACTTGCAATACGCTTCTCCTTTGCCTGCAAATTTATCTGGTGCTCTTTGAAGCCATCCTATGGGTTGTACAATTATTAACACGTGTTACACGGTTATAGCTAAACAAGTTATTCAAATAATATACCTGAAAAGCATGGTAAAAGTTCCCAATCTGCATTATATTTTTTTTCATACTTTGAATAATTCACCATTTTACAGTAACAAATGTGTAATAAAATATGTACCTAACTCAATGTATAATAATTGTAACACAATGTGTAATAAATGTATCACAATTTATTATAAATTTAACACAATGTGTAATAAAATATGTACCTAACTAAATGTATAATAATTGTAACACAATGTGTAATAAATGTAACACAATTTATTATAAATATAACACAATGTCTAATAAAATATGTAACACAATTTAATAAAGAGGACTTTTGGCAGATAACCAAAATGTACTTTTGTCCTTTGAAATGTAAATATCATAGGCATTTCCAATATTAATAATACACACAGGTACTACATTATTATATATAATATAAAATACCATTACAGATAATTTTACATTAAACTGTAATTCAACTATACAAAATACAAACAAAGTATAAAATTTGGGACCTATGATTATTTACAAAAAATATTTATAATATTATTTAAATTTATGCGGGAAATGTTTATCATATTATGCATAGCACCTTATATTTTAAACCGTGATTTAATAATATTTATTAATTATAATATATTATATTAATAAAATGTTGATAAAATTCATTATCAGATATTCGGGGTAAAAACCACAGTTACCACTATATTTATATACATAAACTAGATAACCAGTTTCTTATCACCGCTTGCTCCTCCTGCCAAAAGATATTATATAAGTATATAACTTGTTGAATAAACATAAAAATTAAATAAAAATTATTTATTTTACTATCGCCCAAATCGCCTGGATACTATTGATAAAGTAGCCCAATCGGCGACAGATCGCCAATGTATATTTTTCGTCGCCAGCAGGCACCCAAAGATAGCCCAATTGGCGAAAAATCGCCCAACCTGGCAACACTCCGGAGACCGTTCTGAGGCCCCATTTCCCCCACTATTTCCGCGACCGCTATACACCGTATAGCGTTGAGCGCTGCCGACCGGTACCGAACAGTTGTCGGAACATGCCGAGTAGTGGGGAATGCGCGGAATCGGACGAGTTTTCGTCAGGCGACGGTAATACTCTCTCGTGGGCCGGAGTATAACCTTGGTAAATTAACCATGGTAAATGGTAAAATGCTATTAATTTATTAATTATTTTTTTTTTAAATTAAAAGTGCTACTCTTATTTTAAATGTAAATGTTCTTAATTTCTTATATGATAATGTTTAAAAAATATATAATTTATTGGTTCATTTTTTTTCTAGTTGAAATTTGAAATGGTTGATTTTCATTAGGTCACTGGGTTGTTTTTTTCAATTCTAATGTTTAGCAACACTACTCACTAGGTATACGTATACTGTATGAAATAGAAATAGGTACAATCGGCAGTTTAGTTTCAAATACAATTTAGTTTTTTATAATTAACATTTTATTCGTTCATCACAAAGTTGTGTGCCAATCCTCTGAGATACTCTATAGTGTTTCGATTTCTATAATCTCGAACTAATGTTAAAATACGGTTACTAGCATCAACGTATTTTCGCTAAGTCCGCAGTGGTTCGTTGCCAGCAACTAAAAATTCATAGAATATATCACGGTCTGCCTGCACTTTTTTTCAGCTCGTTTATGGATCTCCATAATGTGGGATTTGTCATACCGAGCTGTGCCTGTAGACGCCTATGAGCAGCTTCCGAAATGTTATTGGTTTTCTGAAAAAGAGGTAGTGAATTTTCTTTTAAAACTTTTTTAATGATAGCTGGAAAATCGACATTCATAATAACTATTTTTATAATTTTTAGGTGAAATGTTTGGCAGTGTTTTTATGGTAATATTATGGTAAGGTCTACCAGTTATATTCAAATTATATGTAGGTCAATAATGAAGCTTAAAAAGTATAATTTATTATAATAAGTTGAGTGACAATACAACAAACAAATTCCATTTATTATAAGGGATTTATGAATATGTATTTATTATATCTTATTAGGTATCAATATATAATTATTATTTTATAACCTATAGTCTCACCATTGTTTTTTTTTTTAATTTAATTTAAAAGTTAAGTTTATAAAATATAATATAACGATTGAGAAAAATTTAAAAAGATCCAAACCCAAAAGTTCTATGTACAAAAAATGTGTAATATTACCTACAAAAACATAGTACTTTTACCTCATACAATTATTTTAGCATGTTAATAGTGTAACAAATTTTATTAATTTACTGTGTAACCGTGTGAGTATTTGATTAGGAAGACACTTACCAAAATAATTTTAAAGTAGGTACCTAGTATCTACCTACCTTTTTAACCATATCATAAAAAGGTTAAATTATATATTATTGTGATAGTTATTGTCTATTGAGTAAAATGATTGTTATTGTTAATTTTACTTCAACGATATAGTTTTATTTGTAATCTTATAAAAGTGTATGGTATATATCGTTGGAAGTTTTAGTGTAGTAAAAACGATAACAATTAAGCAAGGAGCTACTGACTTGATGTAATGTTTAAAATGTATTAAGTTGATTATAATTGTGACGTCTTGGTCTGTGACCAATGTTTTGTAGGTATAGACTCATGGTACAATTCTGATGCTCTAATACCAATGTAATAAATTGTGATAATAGTACATAGACTATTAGACTATAGTGCCTAGAGGTCCATATATTTATATCCTCTCTGTATAAAGAATAAATTAATTTAAACCTTATGTTGGTAGCTTTATAAGCTCTCTTTTCTTAAAAAAAAAATGCAAATAATACACTTATAAATTAAAAAATTATCTGAAAAAATTATGTACAATAAAGTTCTGCTACTTGGGACTATTTAAACTTTAAACTGGTTAGACATTGTTACTTTTATGCAAACAACTAATCTTGGTACTAAAAGTGTACTCTTGTATCTAAATAATGGCCTCCAAACCTTTTTTGTGGTGGAGTACTTTTTATTTTATTATTTGTACCTATCTCTATTTTATTTCTATTTGTATCTATATTAGTTATGTGTACAATTTTTATGACTTAGGACTATACTGTTAATTGTGCATAAAAACTTCATCATAAATATTACAAAATGGCTCATCACTATAATTTTTAAAT
This sequence comes from Macrosiphum euphorbiae, assembly GCA_949089665.1. Taxonomy (NCBI): domain Eukaryota; kingdom Metazoa; phylum Arthropoda; class Insecta; order Hemiptera; family Aphididae; genus Macrosiphum; species Macrosiphum euphorbiae. Next base: position 26,655,972 of record CARXXK010000002.1, read on the forward strand.
CAATTTTAAAACGAAATAAAGCATAAATTAATAATTTGTACATCAACAAACTAAACGTATAAAACCTATACAAATTAAAATAACATTTTAATGTAGTTAATACTCTTAACATAATTTATTAAATTATTAAGTAAGATAATCTAATATTTCTAAAATTCTAAAAATAAATTATATACAAAAATTCAAAATTCTTGCTAGGAGCTTTATTGTATTAAATGTGCTTAATATATTTACTTAATATTTTAAGAGTATTAACCACATGACAAATTTATTTATGTTTTAATTTTTTTGAATGTATTAATATATATTATCTAATGAGTGTATTCTACTCATAACTATTACATACCATTTGTTGTGCCAGGACTCTATTATATAGGTCCCATGTTGGTATGGGGAAAACAGGCGACATCAGGGGCGTCATTTCAGATTTTGAGAGGGTGGGGCAACTGATTAAATTTGCCGACTTCATAATATTAAAAAAAATGTAGGTTACCTATGTATTTAATTTTATGGACGATACTACGATAGACATATAGACTATCAATAAAATATTTTTTCGGAACAAAACATGTAAGGGATCAAAATGATTAATGAATTATGATGACATGATGATAAACAATATATAACATGAAACGTTTCAATTTACCCAATTACGTAACAACATTAAAGATAGTAAAACATTAATTCGTTTACTTACCGGATTAGTTACCTATCGGCTATCAATAAGTTTATCGAAATAATAATATAAATCTTATTAAATAAATACTTATTATTTAATTATTTGTATATTTAATACTTTACAGCAGTTAAAATAACTTATAATGAAAACATAAAATTATCGTAAATGTAAATTATGTAAATTAACATAAATTAAAATTAAAAATTAAACGCATTAAACTATTACTTTAACTTATTAATGGATATCTTCGATTCTTAAGATTAGCAAACATATAGACAGCTTCTTCCAAGTTAACATGACTTGCATACTCTCCTTCAACATTAATTACCATTAAATCACATAATCTTTCATCCCCAGTTGTACTTCTTAAGAATGATTTAACGCGTTTTAAAGAAGAAAAAAATCGCTCATTGGTAGCTGTAGTGACAGGCAAAGTTAATAAAATAGTCAAAATTTTTAGTGTTTCTTTAAATGCGCTTGGAAGTTCCGATAGAGTTTTAAGTATAAAATAAATATCTGGTTTTAGTATGTTTTTACTTTCAATGAGGGATTTAGCTGTAGAAAATTCAGAAACTATAGATATAGAATTAAATTGAAAATATTTATAATGGTTGATGAAATTTTGAAGTTTTGTAGATTTTGTATTGAAATAATCTTCACTTGAAAGATTAAAAATTTCAGAAACCATTAAAATTTCACAAGTTTCTTCAGAAAATCTGTTATTCATTTCTATGGTAAATCTGAAAAATAAACAATAATAAATATTTAAACTATTTTTATAGTACTCAATTATATTATTTAAACTACATTGTATTTAACATTAAACTCTTAAATACCTGTCAATTACTGTATACAGGGTGATCCATTTAAGTGGGTACACTAATTATCTCGAAAAGTATTAACTTTTTTTGAATTTTTTTTTTTTTAAACTTCTAGGTTTATGTTTTTCTAAAACCGTATAATATTTTAATTTTTTTCACCCTTATATTTATTAGTGAAACCATTAACAACTTTTGATTTTCAAATGGTAACATATAATAAAAATATCATGAATTAATAATACCATTTTTATTGTGAATTTACGCGTTAACATTTTTATTTTTCGATGATTCGTTTGCGAGATACAGCTCCTCAAAATATTGGTGGTTTTCAAAATATTTTCAATAATTGTAAAGACCAGGAGCTAATCATAAATTTGATATCGTTGAACCCAAGGTGACAAAATAAATAACAATTAATTAAAGATTACCATTGTACTTTGAACCCTAATCATTTCTTAACTTATCGACTAATTGGACATACCGAATTACCAATGAATGATAAATAAAAACTGGAAATATATTATGACTAATTTATTTTAATCACAATTTCACAGATAATTATTTAAAAATTAAAATGGTATCACCACATAATTATATCTTATTACCACTAATGACTGAGGTATACCTTGGTAAGTCCGCGACTGGTAATATGATTACAATATTATGCAGAAAGTAAATAATAAATACCCATATTTAGGTGATAATGCACAATTGCACGATTTAAGATAGTCCTATCCATTATCTTAAATAATATTGTGAATGATATGAATGTTGTATGATAATAGTAGAAAATGAAATAGAATAATACTATAATAGGTATTACAATTTTACAGCACTATTTAAAAATTTAATTAATTAATTACCTATCTAAAATCGTGTTTTACAGTTACACTATTTGAAAATCTTATAACTTTTTTTTTATTGTACAAAAACTAATATTAAATTAATGTAGTGATATTATTTGATTAACAATCAAATCGGAATCCCAAGAGTCGAAGACCATTAATTAATAAGGATTTGAAAGAAAAAATGTATGAAGATACAACTACATAAAATTCTTGGATTATTTATTTTTAATATGTGTTCAAAATGTTGACCATTTTGTGACATACAAAATGTCATACGTTTTAAGACATTTTCAGTTGTACATTTTTTCATAATATCAGATGGTATATTTGAACAGACTTCTGTAATTTTTTGTATCAGCTCATTTTTACTGGATGGCATTATATCATAAACAGCATTCTTCACAAATCCCCCCCCAACAAAAAAAATCCAAAGGTGTCACGTCTGGACTACGTGCTGGCCATTGAATTTTCTGGACTCCGGGTACCCATCCAGTTATCTTAAAAATACAATTTAAATTAAATGTAATACTTATTTGTATAAATTGTATCCATAACATATTGGGTTAATGTAAATAAATACCTATATGAATATAAATGAGAAGAAAATTGTGTAACTTTAAATATTATATGTATAATATTAAAAATTTTATAAGTAACAATCAAACAAAATATGATGATAATGATAATTACCTCCGTAAATGTTGTTTAAATAGTCCTGAACCTGCCGGCAGTTATGGGCCGGAGCACCATCTTGTAAGCTTATGTAAGAATAGGATCTCTAGGTGGGGCTATTCGTTTGAAAACCGAAATTTATTTTTTCTCACTGAAGGTATACCTTGATCCTTAATTAACTTACTGTTACCTATTTTTTCAGTTAAATTGGTTATAATAACCAAAATATTGGTTGTATTTGAAAATGTATACCTATTTTTTTAAATTGTCAAATAAAAATCAATTACAAAAAAATATAGTATAATAAAAATCAATAGGTATGGTACAGTTTTAAAGTTTACAATACAGTATACACACATATAAATACTAAACAAATAAACACTAATATCTTATAAAAATAAATTATTGAGTTTGATGTCTTATAATACTGTCCAGTACAAAATTTGAAGACAATAATTTTTAAATTGATTTTGTGGTTTAAACGATATTTCAATTTGTACAAATATACTTAATATCTTTAAAACATAGTAAGCGACTAATAAAAAATTACATAGTAAATGATACAATTTTTTTTAATCACACAATATAATACAGGTATATGCTGACATTAATTTCAGATGGTTTATGATAAATTGACTAGGCTCATTACCCATTTGTAAAATCTCTTCAGAGGCGCATACAATTAGCTACCTAAGAAATTGTTTTATATACCTTATAATTTATTTAAATTAAAGCATATTCAGCACACCCCTATGATACAACTGACAAAAGTTTAAAAATGTAACTAATTCTATATAAAATGGGTTGATTAGAGCCATATTTAAAATGTTATTTTCACAATTTAACAATTTTTTATTGAATATATTTTTTCAATACAATATTAATTTAAAATTTTACTTTAACTTGTATGTCTTGTTTTTATGATTTACCTTCTAATAGGTGATTTTTTTTTTTTCAATTACCATTCAAAACTATTTCACGTTAGTTTTGAATTAATTGTAGCAAGTTAATAATCATAATTTTAAATATACATAATATATGGTGCCTAACCTATAAGTACACATCTAGCATATTGTAATTTTAAATGCATACTTATTGTACAACTTTTTTTCAATTACCTATATTCTTTAATTAAAAACAACTTAATTCAAAATTGGAAATTCCACATATTACCCCATTTTATATTTATAATATTGTGAACTACTTAAATAATTTAAAATAATTTAATAGTGAAAGACTATGAAATATGAATAGTTAAATATTTCAAATTTAAATTTATATAATATTATGTTTTTTTAACAATACAATAATTATGAATATTGTTACAAACAATAAGGTAATATGTAAAAAACAACTTAGCTATTTCAATATGTCGTGACTGAAATCATCCCATTTTATATTTCTATTATTATGAACCACTATAAAAGGCATTTGTATAGCAGGTGATCTACCAATTTACTAGAAGTGATCTACTACAAGATTTAGGTACCTATAATAATATGTACATTGTACATACCTATTGGCTATTAGGTTTAAAATATATTTCACTATTAATTATTAAGTTATTTTTTTATTTAGGATTATCAAATCAAATAAGAATTCATTCAAAAATACATAGTTTACCGCCATTGGTTAGTGCTACTCTATGAAAATTATATTTCTATTATTATCAAAATCAGGTGTACCTACATTATCATAATAGTAATACATTATAGTTTTTGGCTTAAATTGAGAAGTATGTAATAAGTAATAACTATAATAATTAATAGGTAAATAATAAAGGAGTAGAAGCGCACTTGATCGACTTTACAATTACTACTATGAAAGAAATGCACATTTATAAAATTTGATAGAGCACCTGCTAGATAAACACCCTTCAAAAATGTTACCATAATATTTAAAAGCTCAGGACTATGATAAATCTATTCCAAATTAAATGATACAGTTAGATCAAAATATTCGTTATGCAGTAATGCAAAATATGAGTTAAGATCATAACATGTATTCAAAAAAATTGAAACAAACTCAACTTAACCCCTAACTTAAAAAAATACAGTAAAATTTAAAAGTGGGACTAATAATATTTTAACGTGGTGGTACCTAATAAATAGCTAACAACACCAATCAAACAGAAGAACTATTCAGTTGCAAAACACTAAAACAATATACTTTTAAATAAAAATATTTTTATGATACATAAATATTAGGATTAAGACATACCTACCTAATATTATAACAAAGTAGTTATTTAAATAAAATATTTAATAATACCATGTATAATAATGAAGGTGAGTAATTTATAATTCTTTTTTTAATTTTTTAGAAACATGCATTTTACCATCCATTTAAGTATCAATGATTGATTGATGTTGTTAGCTAAATTAACTTAATTGTATAATATCTGTTAAAATTAAAAAAAAAAAAAAAACATTAGCATGTACTATTTTCATTTAACATATTTTTAGTTTACTATATTATTGGGATTAAGTTTTTTCTGGAATGCAGATTGTCAGACTTGATTTTTAATCTTCTTTGAAATTAACTTGAGTAGTTGAGTATTTACTATCTAATAAATTAAAAAAGAATAAATATAACCAAATTATTTAACGGTAAAATAATATGTTTACATACTTAATTCATTTTGTAGTCTCTCCCAACTATTAAAATAGTAAATGGGAAACAAAATTGTCATTTGTCATTGTTCTCGTTTGGAAAATGTAATGGAAGATAGAAAATTATGTGATTTCAATATCTATCTCCAAATCATTTGGCCAAGTATATTTGTAGTAAATACAGATCAACTTAGTTCTTAACAATAATTACTATGCCAGAATGTAAAATTTGAATATATGCAACTTATAAGTACTTCTGAACAGAGAACATTATATTTTTAAGTATGTATATGATGTAGATAGGCAACCATCTTGTTGTGTCCAAGTAGATGGTAATAAGTAAATGAATAATATATGAAGTTGTATTAGGTTTGTGCTATGGTGTATTGGTGTCGGCCAATAATTTTAAGAGTATAACAAATTTTGTGTTATTAAACTTTGAATAACATTTATTGGTGGTGTAACTGAATGAACAAAACTGATTTAACTGAAAATAAAATTTAAATAAAAACTGTTAAGACGTCATAATAATTAAATAATGTATAATAATGTATGTTGTATGTACAAATTAATGTATTAATCTTAACAATTTTTCTATGTATACATTTTAAGAAAACTTACCAATAAACTTAATGTAGGTACAAATGTTGTGCTTTCCAAGTGGTTGGTATTCATGTATTATCAAGTTTACATCACACTTCATAATATAAACTTAAATACATATATTTTTGATTGAAATATCAAATAAAATACATAAATATATCCCAAATTACGACTTAGGTATAATGTAATTTTAAGTTCAATGGAATATTTTTGACAAACTTAATGATTCAACAACTACCTATTTTGTTAGGTATATTATGCTATTAAAGAAATTTAAACTGTCTGTCAACTTATAACGGTTTACAACATAAACTAACTATACATATGTATAGTTCAATTATTAATTACATTATACATTTAATATTTAACTATTTAAGTAATAGTGCTATGCTGCATGGCCACATGGTTTAGTATTTTACTTTACAAGTTTTTAAGTTCATTATCAGTATTCAGTTTATTACAACCGATTGATTTTTCTGTACCATTATCATTAATTAATTAATATGATATAATATTTTAATCAATTCTATTATCTTATAAGACCGTGGTCATAGATAATGATAAAGGTATCGCCAAATATCGGTAATAGTAATAAGATTATTATTGTTCTATGGTAATATGGAGGGGATCTGGTGCGACAGCCAATGTCAACAAAACGTAGCATTGGTCAAATTAGCATATAGGTGTAATGTACATTGTACATTCAATTAATCAGGTTCAAACTTCAAAGTACAACAATTATCAATATGTTTAATGTTAGGGACCGTAGGTAGTTAGGTCGAATGGTATCGAATTTATCAGTTATAGCTTCTGGGCTTTACAAATGAAAATTTTCCAGCGGTACCGACTTTCAACCACCAATACTTTGAGGAGCTGTATCTCGCAAACCAATTAACAAATAATAAAAATGTTAACGCGTAAATTCATAAAAAAAATGGTTTTATTAATTCATGATCTTTTTATTATATGTTACCATTTGAAAATCAAAAGTTGATAGTGGTTTCACCAATAAATATAAGGGTGAAAAAAATTAAAATAGTATAGAGTTTTAGAAAAGCATAAATCTAACAGTTTAAAAAAATAAAAAATAAAAAAAAGTTAATACTTTTCGAGATAATTAGTGTACCCACTTAAATGGATCACCCTGTATAATACTTCAATTTTTATTGAAGTTTTATTTGATGAATTTTTATGGCCTGCTGTAGTTGTAACATAATATTCATTCAAATTTTTATTGAAATTTTTTATTCTTTGAGGTCTTAGTTCATCAGATGGCCCTTCTATTCCATTTTTTAAGGTCTTGTCATAAGTCATAAGTCCAGTTTTTCAATAGTTATCCAAACATCATCAGAGCGCATTCTCAATAAATTTGTCTTTGTATATTTAATTAAATTAATTGCTACTGGAAGTAATAATGAAGAATTTTGTAACTCACAAGATGCACAATGTATAACTTCTAAGATTTTTTCCATAGTACAAAGAATTAAAATACAATTGAAAGATGAAATTTCTCTTAAAAGGCCTGTTGACAATATTCGAGATTTTTCATCACCATCATTTTGAAGAATATTCAGTACTTCACGTATTTCAGTATAACGAAGGTTAATTTTTTTCAGAGAATTGTACCAGTATGACCAATGCGTATCAACTAAACGTTCCAAGTGAATAACATCTAATTTTTTTTTTTTTTTGAACTTCCACAAATAATTCATATGTTGTTTGCCCATTCATCAACAGTTTGTATAGACTTTGAACGACATTGAAAAAATTAGTTATAATTGAAAGACTGCTAAGAGTGTGTATGAGACAAAGATTTAAACGATGTGCATAACAATGAACATACAAAGAATGGGGTACAATCGCCTGAATTCTTTTTTGGACACCAGAATATGATCCACTCATCACATTTGCTCCATCGTAGCACTGTGCTATACATTTATTTATATCTAACTTATTTTCTGAAATAATTTTGATTATTTCATGAGATAAACTTTCAGCATCAGATTTTTTCATATGGTAACAGCCAATTGCTCTTTCGTGGACGTTATAATCAGAATCAACAAAGCGCAGTACAAAACTAAGTTGTTCTTTTTTTGAAATATCTTTTGTTTCATCTACTAATATTGTATATACACCAATAGATGATATTTTACTAAGAATATTTTTTCTAGTACAACTAGCTATAATGTGAATTAAATCGTTCTGATACTCTGGGGATGTATAGTGTCCATATCTTGACTTAAGTTTAATTGCCATTGCGTTGTCAGCAAACATTTCTAATAATTGAATAAAATTACCTTTGTTATTAGAACAGTCAGTTTCATTGTGTCCCCTGAATGCTAAACCTTGTTTAGCAAGAAAGAGTGTAGCTTTAAGTAAAAATATAATATGTTTACGGTTTTCAATTACATTTTGTACTCTAGCTACATTTAGAGAATGTGAAATTGATTTTTTATTATTATTTCTGATTAACATATAGTCATTCCAACGCTCCATACAAATGATATGTCTTTTATTATTAGAATGGCTATTGAATTTTTTTCTTGGTTCTTTCCAGCATTTTAAACCATAATCTATAAATGGAATGTTACCTTTCACTTCTCCAGGTGAAATCATGTGAGCAGTAAAATGTCTGCACGGATAACAATAAACTGAATCATTGATGATAGAATATTCAATCCAACGATACAAACTATACCAAGATGAAGAAAAATGTCTTTTATTTGTTAGTGAAATTTTTCCATATTTTTACAATTTTTGAACTTTAAATGCTTATAAAAAAAATTGTGACTAAGGATTTTTAATATTTTTCATCTGCCTTTGAAACAATATATTAGGAGCCTTCTATTAAATTTTCAAGCTTTTGCAACCAACAAATAAAATGTTATTGATATTTTTAGAAAAAAAACTAAAAAAAAATGGAAAATGAAAATGTCCCTAAACAGTTCAAAATAAATCAAAATATTTTGAAAATGTTATCGTGTATAGTAAATTCAAATATAAACAACCAGTGTTAATTTCATGTATATACGTTCATTTGTTTTAGAGTTACACCAAAAACCAAAATCGATTTTTTGGAAAACCAATTTTGCGTAAAAATTCCCGTTTTTCCTTAATTTGTATGTTGCTTTTCCCGGCGCTTGTGAAAACTACTGGGAAATTTATACTTTTGACCTCCCCAATGCACCAACGATATTCACTTTCCAATCGAACAAGATACTGAAGTCGAAAATCGAAGCATTATTTCGACTACTTATCGTGTACACAGACACAAAAAAAATTAAAAAATTAAAAAAAATTAAAAAAAAAACACACATCATTGTAAAATCAATACATTCATCGTTTCATTCAGAATCTAAAATTAAAAAACTAGCGTGAGTGCTAAACTAGATTTGTTCCCAATAAATTATTATATAGTTATATATTATTTTTAAACTGTACATTTAAACCTCCTAACCTCCTAACCCAGTGGCAGTTTTAGGGGGGGCGAAGGGAGCGCTCGCCCCCCTCTTGGATTTTCTTTGTGTCAACTGTTATGTTCTGTAAGTCAAATTATTTTTACAACCTATATTCAAATTAGTTTTTTATTTATTTTTTTTTTTTTGCATCAGCATGATTTTGGATTGATAACAATGGAATATATTATACGTTAACTTTATCATAAAATACAGAATTACAATTGCAACCAGAATTAATAAGCTTATTTTTATAGTCGGATTACTCGGATTTGAGTATGATGTAAGAAACGGTTTTAGCCGTAGTTACGGAATAGGTCCATGTTAATATTATATTATCAAATATCGTAACTTGTTATCTGAGGTTGTTTTTTTAAATTTACAACGAATATTAAGTAATTTTTTTGATATATGAAATTTGATTAGTTACCTACTAAATTTTTTTGTTCGTCATCGGGTCATGGATAAATTTATAATAAGAAGTACAGCGGTTTCTCAACCATCTACAAACATTAATGAGGTGAGTTAATTAATAGGTACTTCAATCTTTTATTTTTACAAGTGTACAACAAATAATAATAAATTCAGTATGAAGTTAACATGAATTTGTGCTATGTTGGTTAACTAATTTATTTCAGACAAACTTTGATAAAGACAAACTTAAACGTCCTGTGGAAAATGCTGAAAACACAGAAATTGTTCCTTCCAAAATTGCTAAAACTGTAAGTGTCTACTTCCTACTTACGTTTAATTCTTAATCTACTAATTATCATAAAAACGCATATTACATTGTATAACAAAGTATTTTCATTTTTATTCATATTTACTTCTTAATAGTTTCTCCCTAAGTTATATTGCACACTATAATATACACTAAGAGTACAATATTTTAATAATTATTATAGGCTGAAATTGATCAAAATTAAATTCCCTTCAATATGGATGTAGGACTATATAACTGTGGAAATGTTCAAATTGATGACCATCTACGCTTAAATGTGATTCAAAACAGTTCTGTCCCAACCTCTAACTTTGAATATCCTTTTTCTGTAGATTTGAAAAAAGGCAAAGAAGGCAAGCGTTTTCTCAGAGAAAATCATTTCAAAAGTTACCCCTGGTTAGCATATACAAACTTCAAAAGAAGGACTCTTTTGTAAAATTTGTGTTTTATTTAAAGAATGTAATCAAGGAGGAAAACACAAAACGGAAAATTTAAAAACACTTGTAACTACTCCCTTAAAAAAGTTTTCAAAACTGTTAGGTAAAGATGGTTTTCTTGAAGTACATCAAAACAATTTGTATCACAAATATGCTCTTCAAAGAGCTGATCAATTTAAATCTACCATTCTTAATCCTGATAAAAATATTTTAAACTTAGTCAATACTGATCGTTTGAAAAAAATAACTGAAAATAGAGAACGTTTGAAACCTATAATTCAAACTGTAAGATTTTTGGGGAAACAAAATATTCCTTTGCGTGGCCATAGAGATGATGGAGCTCTATTAGCAAATGACAATCACCATAAAATGAATAATGAAGGGAACTTTAGAGAACTTTTAAGGTTCAGGGTTAAATCAGGTGACAAAATATTAGAACAGCACTTACTCACCACACACTCAAAAGCTACTTATATTAGTTCAAATGTTCAAAATCAATTAATTGATTGTTTCAAGGAAGAAATAAAATCAGAAATTATCAAAGAAATAAAACAAAGTAGGTTCTACAGCATAATGTTTAATGAAACTACAGATCTATCGCACGTATCACAAATGAGTTTGGTTTTGCGTTATGTTTTTAATGATAAAATTAAAGAAAATTTTATTGAATTTATTGACTGTCATCATGAAGAGTATAGCAAAATAGATAATAGTGAAGATGTTGAACCTAAATTATCTGGTAAACATTCAGGCCAAATTGTAATAGATTTGTTAAACAAATTTTCATTAAATCTACATGATTGTATCGGAATCACAACAGATGGATGTTCTGTTATGACATCAAAAGGTCGTGGTGCAGTCCAGCAAATTCAAAAGTTTGCAAAAAATGCAATCTAAAGTAAATGTGCAAATCATGCATTAAATTTATGTATATCTAAATCGTCAACAGTACAGTTTGTATGGAATTCTGTTGGTATTATCAAAGAAGTAGTTGCTTTTTTTAATTCTTCTTCAAAAAGGAATTTTGTTCTAAAAAGTATTTCGATAAACCATTCTTTAAAAACTGTATGTGAAACGCGCTGGATTGATAGACATGACAGTATTTTATTGTTAACTACCTCATTTTCAGACATACTTGTTGCGTTAAATAAAGTATCTGAATGGTCAGAATCTGAATCTGCAACCAAAGCCAAAATGTTGATAAGTGCTTTAGAGAATTGTAAATTTATTTTAACTATGTTTACTCTGGCAAATATACTGAGTATTACATTACCTATTAGCAAATGTCTTCAGGGAAAAGAATGGGATTACATTAGTGCAACAAATATTATTCAATTGATTTTAGATAACTAAACCAATAAACGCACCAACTGTAATCAGTATTTTAATAAAATATATAAGGAAGCTTAAGAACTAATGAAAAAACATGATATTGTTACAAAATTACCACAAATATCTAAACGACAAACTCAAAGGCCAAATCCTCCTATTAACTCACCAGAAGAATATTATATGAGGTCCTTGTACATTCCTTTACTTGATAATATCATTAGAATGGTTCAAGAATAATAAAAATAAAATGTCTTTGACCTTAATGGGAATTATTCCAGTTTATTTAAAAGATTTTACTCCAACCAAAATAGAATCATTAACTGAAGACATATTAGAAGAATTTGGATACTTGAACATACAGAAACAAGTTCTTAGAGCTGAGTTATGGAAGTCCAAATGGGTTTTTGAAGGTACCTAACTTAATCATTAAGCATTAGAATATTTATGTTATACCATCAGTTATCTATAATCAATCGTTACTTTGTTTTAGGTAATGTAACTAATGGATCAAAATTAAATGTACCTAATAATGCTATTGACACTGTATCCAACTGTCCATATGTACTTTTTCCAGATATTAAGCTTATTTTGACTATAATTTCTACTTTACCAATAAGCGTGGCATCTACTGATATTATAGTTTCTCTACTTTAATAAGCTATTGTTTTATGATTGATTTTAAATTCCAAGATAAGTAAGTATAAAAAATTAAAATTTACTTGTACGCTTAAATGCTTTAGGCTTAAGACTTGGTTAAGAACAAAGATGTCTCAAGATAGACTTTGTGGCTTAGCATTACTGCATATTCATCGAGAACTTGATATTTCAGAACATAAGATAATAGAACGCTTTGCAAATAGCAAAAAAAGAAATATAGATTTTGTTATTTAATTAATTTTCTTTACTTTAAATAATTTGATTTCTATTATTTTTGATTAATTATTATTATGTTTACTAATTTTAATGTAATAAAATTACTTTTATAAGCTTATTAGTTAACTTGTTTTGCATGTTAAATTGTTTAAAGCTGTTTATCTAAATAATCTACATTGTGATTTTTACATACAAACATTTTTTTACAGCTAGCTAGGCATTATTTGCATGTCCTTTTTGTAATTCAAATTTAACTAAAACATGCTTAAATTGCTTTAAATTTATTACTTCAGTTATGCATTTTTTAATCATGTTTTTTTTTTAGATTATAGTCAAATCTACGGACTTTTTACTATATTGTATATAACATAATATTATGTACGGTTAAAGGTAAGTATAATTCAGAGGCTATTACTTAATAAAGATTCCAATAAAACTAAACTATTTAAATTATCAAATCAAAAATAAAAGTTATATATAAATATTAAATATATAATGTATTATAGGACCATAAACAAATTGTATTCTTTATTTATAAATGCAACTATTATGGGGGAGGGCACAAAAATTGAAAATAGCCCCCCCCTTTATGTTTTAGCCCCCCAACCCTTGAGCACGCCCATGTAAGTACCTACATAACAATAATTGTTACATATTCCATACTAAATATTTATAAAAATTATTATGAGAGGGTTGTCTGATGTCATTTAGATATAACACTTCACACATATTAGCACATATGCAACTACTGCAGTAGATATCTTATTTTATCAAAAGCAAAAATAAGTGCTAAAATTAAACTTAGTTTGTTGAAACTGCTTTAAAACCTTCTTAGTAACCAGTTTTACATTTTTATTTAATTATTTCTATTTTCTATAATATACACCAAAGTTAGTTCCAGTTAGTCTAATATGGCTAGACATAACTGTAGACAGTACTTATACAATATAAATTTATTTAGTTTACCAAGACGTCTGAGTACATCCTACGGCAAGTAAGATATTTTTATAAGGGTAGGTACATAAAAGTGCACACTCTAGTTATTATTAATCAATACAGCTCGTCATTATACTATTGCTTCTCCTCACAAGAAGTTCTTAAATTTAAAAGAGAAGTAATAATATTTTTGACAATGGATTCTGTTAAGAGCAACCGAAATTCTGATGTGAAGTGCCATAAAGGATTCCAGTATGTCTTTGACAAGTTCATAAACAATAATACAACTAAATCCTACAGATGTCGTAGAAGAGACATGAATTGCAAAGGCCGTATACATATCACTCCTGGTGAAATACGTGTCGTGAATGGCCATGGCGGTCATGATGAATCACCTACGAGTGTAGAAGTAGGTACAGTTTTTTTTTGAATTTTTCGATAATGGGCCATTAGACCCCGGCCTCAAACGCCATAGTGTTGACTTTATGAATGATTCGATTTGTATTTTTATTAATTTATTAGAATCCTAGGTAACTCGTTATTTTAGAAGAAAGGATTACAGTTCAATTGTACAAATGTACAAAATCCCAGTTAACGATAAAATCGAAATTTTTTTCATGTTGTAATTCAAAAAATAAAATTGTAGGGGCCTGATATTATTTTCATTAAATACTATAAAGGTAATTTCTAGTCATACAATTTTAAAACATTTTTAGATATTTACTTGAAGTTTTCGATTATTTAAATTATTTTCCCGGTATATTTCTAATTTAAATTTTTTTCCTTACTAAAATTGTTCAAGTTTTTATTTTTTTTTAATGAAATACTCCAAATCAGAACAATCTGAGTACTTAAAATCGTATTTTCGGCAAATAGTTTGAGTTTAAGGTTTAGGTGAACGGTGTGGAGTGGCACGGCCAGGGTTGGGCAAATTATCAAAAAAAAAGTAATTAATTACAAATTACAAATTACTCAAAATACAAGTATTTAATTACAAATTACTAATTACATGATTGTAGAATATTTAATTACAAATTACAAATTACATAATTGAATTACTTAAAATTACCAATTACATTTAAAAATTATTCATATAAAAAAGTGTATAAATTAAATCAAAAAAACAAAAAAAAACATTAGAAAAATATAGGTACATAGAAAAATTAGATAATCCCGTAATTTTGATTGCCTTTTAAAAATACTAGTTTTTCGAATTGTTCGTCAGACAACCGGGAACGAGAAGGTGCCATTATGAAGCCAGCAAATGAAAACAATCTCTACCGGTGCTGACGAACAAATATTAGTATTATAATTAATAAATAATTGTTTAAACATGTAAAACTTTTATTTTTGTCGTTAAAAAATTGCAATATCTGTAATTCAACACTTGTTGAGGAATCTGTTACAGCGTTACTACGGTTTGGTGACATGCATATTAAAAAACTTTCGATCGAAAAATTGTCGATTTATACATAGAACATGGACTATGGACAGTTAAGATAGTACAATACTACACGTCACATCTTCTATATTATACGACGTATAATATACGTAGTACAAAGTTCAAAATAAAATAATCTTTCAGTATCGCTACAAATGACTAACCATTACATTTATCAGTAGATAGAATTGAGAGAAACATAAACTTTGAATTGTACAGTTCAATTTTAAATTTATACTAGAAGTAATTGTTGGTAATTATAAATTACTAATTACACAAATATTATGTAATTAATTATCAATTACAAATTACATCAACATTTTATAATCAATTACCAATTACAAATTACTGAAGTAATTGAATTACTGTAATTGAAAAGTGCCCAACCCTGCTTGTTGTGGTATTTGATACTCCAGTTGATATTCCGAAGATTGTGTGTGTGGTAATGGCGATTGTCGTGAAAACTGAATCCCATCCTGAAGCGATGGAGAATTTGTTGAAGATAAGTATGCTGGTGATGGCTGAGATGGGAATTGAGGCATTTCATAAACAGATAGCGAGGGTGAAGATGTAGGCGTAGAGCTGTATAATTGGTGAACTTGTGGATAGATACTGTTCATTTCTAAATTGAATAATGTATTATTTATCTGTTGTTGAGCAATTAAACGTTGACGATAATCCAATTTTCTTAAATTAGAGGGAACCAATTTACCAAAAATTTCAGTCATCTCTAGATGTTGGTGTTCTTCTACTGGCAGAAATATCTTGAATGATTTTAAATGTTTTATTTAACCTTGAATCTTCTGGATTTATTTTCCGTGCAAGTTTTTTTGGAGATTCAACCGCCTTTCTTTTGTTTTTATTTTTTTGTACGGATACATTTTGAGGAATTGTAGTGGATTGTTATGCAGGCATATTTTCAGAAAATAGTTCTGGTACGTTTTGTATTTCATGATCAGTTATTTGTGAAATATTTTCTATTTATTCTTCATGAAGTATATCATCGGGACTTCTTGATTCAATATTATTGTTCACTGACTGTAAAAACAAATATAAAGTAATTTTACTTATAAATTTATTTAATTTTAATATTTTAAGAAAAACTAGTTGGTATAAAAAAAAAATGTATAAATAATAATTCAGAAATGTATTTAACTATTAGTAATATGAAAATTTAAAACAAATCTACTTTACCAGAAACCCTTTTTTTTCAAAATACGTGGTTTTTATACTGAATTCAAAAGTGTCTGAAAAAATTCCCGGAAACTTACCGTTCAAAAGTTATGGAAGTTCAAAGTTGCAGTGATTACGAGTGTATCGGCACTATTGTTGCCACGCTGACTAATATCGACATCTTTGAAATGCCATAACTTTTGAACAGTAAAATTTGCGGGAATTTTTTCAAACAGTTTTGAATTCAGCATAAAACACCACGTATTTTGAAAAAAAAAATTGAAAAGAGAGGGGTGTCCGGTAAAGTAGATTTATACCTGAAAATTTAACCACCTTTTTACCAAAAACATTGCATTTGGAAATGGAATTGTGTATATAAAATATAATATTATACGTAAATGTTTTAAGTTCCCAAGAATAATATTTTAGGAAATTATTACGACAAAATAATTAAAATTGTTTTTGTTTGTTTAAATGACACTTATTTTTTTGATTTCAGTCAACCCTTAGCAATAAAAATTTAACAATTTAAACTATTTTACTACAAGTAGAAAATAATTCACAAATTTTCTTAAGCTTGAGAAAATTTGTCAAAATTTGAATTTTAAATGAATACAAAAATATGTTAATGTAAAAAAAAAATGGCTATGTATCTTCATACTTAATACATAAAGCTACAGAATCTATTATGTAACAAAAATTAATTACCTACAATAAATACTTATGGTGTTTGTAAAAAGTCACCAGAATAGTAGCTTGTAGCTAATTGTATAAATATAAATTATAGTACATTATAATCATACATACATACATAATATGTGTTTGAAAATTTCATGAAATTTAAAAAAATTAAATATTTCAGTATTTTAATACATTTTTTTTTATTTTTGAATAAGTTTTATATTTACATATAATTGTCAGAAATTACCTTCATAATTGTACGGTACCTATATGTATACCTAACCTTTGGTATTATACATTTAACATGGTAATCAAAATTCTTAAATATTTTAATGTTTAAATGATAAAAGTAGGTATACAATATTATACATGTATATTGTATACGTACTGAATTCTTACATTAGAATTTAGAACACTGAACATAGTGTTAAAAATTAAAATAAATTGTGTTTTTATTTGTGTTAAAATTTCAATGTTTCATTTTTTTGTGAAATATTTCATACTTCAAACACTACATAAATGTAATACTCTAGTTGTATATTTTCTATGATCATAGAATTTACTTATTATTTCATTGTACCTATTCATAGTTATAATTTATTTTGCATAATATTTTCAGTTTAGATGCCAAAAACTCAAGAAGAATGGTTAAGTGTTGCTAAAACTTATGAAGACATTTGGAACTTTCCTCATTGCCTTGGTGCAATTGATTTAAAACATATCCAGCTTCAAGCACCAATTGGCAGTGACAGTGAATATTTTAACTACAAAAGTACATTTAGTGTGGTTTTGATGGCAGTCGTGGATGCCAATTACAACTTTATTTATGCTATTGTAGGGTGTCAGGGTAGAATATCGGATGGCGGAGTTTTTCGAAACACGTCATTTTTTAAATTACTCGATGAAAACAAATTAGAACTTCCTCCAGCGATGATTTTGAATGGAAGAGAAAAAGCAATACCCTACGTATTTGTTGCGGACGAAGCGTTCCCTTTAAAAAAAAACATTCTCAAACCTTACCCCGGACTTCACGAAAAGGGATCCATCAAAAGAACGTTTAAAAATTATCGAAAGCCCGCAGAGTTAACGAAAATGCTTTTGGTGTTTTATCAGCTGTTTTTCCAGTTTTTCGGAAACCAATGTTGTATGAACCAGAAAAGGCAACTATTGTAGTAATGGCATGTATATATCTACATATTTTTCTAAGGAGAGACAAAGCATCCAAGGATATGTATTCACCATCCGATTAGTTCGATCGTGAAATTGAGGGGAATACTTAATAAATCGTTTGTAAAACAGTTTTCAACTTCGTTTGGCGGTAAGAATGGAAGTCCAAAAAAATTTTCTAGGTATTTACCTAATGTTGTGTTTTTTTTATAATCGCTACTTAATCCTACATTCTGGATCTTTCGCCACCAGTTTTGGCCTAGATGAAATCTACAACTTTTAATACTTATTTGTGGCCACACTGTTAATAGAGCTGTGTGAATCGCTACTTCAAAATCAGCATAAACAATTTCAGGTATACAATTGAAATTTCGTTTATTGCATTCGTTTAGAATATGTGTAAAAGTTTGTGAATAACACTCTTTACTTTTAGAAGGTAGCAAACAAAATATAATATGAATATAGTGATTGTTGTGAGTAGTATGAATAGTGAACATTTGTGTGAACATTTTACAACAACTTTTAAATGTACCATCCACAAAAATTGTATTAGACTTACATAAAAAGTTTAAATTTTCAGTTGTTGAAAAATAATTATATTATTTACACTGTCATTAATTAATAAAAAGTCTTCTTCGCGATTTGTTTTTATTTTTAAATCCTTTAGTGTCTTATGAATATCGCTTAAACTTTTAGGAATACTCGGTTGAATACTTCTTCTAGCATAGTGCATATTTTTTTTAGAATCGTTATGTGTTAGAGTTTCTATATCATTTTGTAATTCATTATGCGATAACAAGGATTTTCTTGTGCTTTTCTTTTTAAAAGGTTACTCACTGTCTGCCTGGTTAAAATACTTGCTTCGTCAGGTTCATGGTTGTGTTTGATGTTTTTTTCAATAATAATTTCATTTTCACACTTATAAAAAGATTTGCACGTTCTTTTTACACATCGCCATCGTTCAATGTCATTTTTTAAATACTTATGAAATGAAAATTTAAAGCCATCAATAACGTTTAAACGCTTGCCTTTTTCACTAAACATAATATTTTGAGTGTTATCCATTATGTATGGAATATGAACACGTACTGACGTACTAGTGTGGTATAATCAGTGATTAGTTCATCGATTATTATTTCAACGGCAGAAAATACCTAATCTAAAATATTATTTTCGTACTGTATATTACTACGATAAGATATCATTTTATTGCCAGAAAGTACGTCCTTATACCATATTCGTACTTTATAACTTCATAATGCGTATAATAAATACGTGGACCGTGGACCCAATTCAAACGCATCATTTGATACGCCCGGACCCAATTCAGACAAAACATTTTATTCACACGGACCCAATTCGTACAAAATTTAAAACTAGTATTATTTTCGGACCCAACTCTGATGCTGCCCTCTTTTCAGGTTAAGAGTGTCCAAAATCGCGCATTGATACTGAGCCGCCGACATCTGTCAGACCCCCAGGCGACAGCAGATGCGCTGTGATTGGTCAGCATTGTCGACCGCCGCCGTTGACATACGGATCGGACTATCTGCCGCAGTTTATTTATAGATGGTTGTGCGTCGGCACACCAGAGCGCTCCCCATACATGCGCGAACAGAACCAGTTTTCGTCCGAGCATAGAACAGTACAGAAGCGAAACTCGATCAGCTGATTGGGGTATTGGTTCCCTATGATCTGAAGTCTGAACCTACGAAAAACATGGAATTGGTTCCCGCACCAACATGATGTTAGACCCGTATATTATAAAATTGGTTCCAAGACTATGGCGGGATACTGAACGCGGGGTCGGCACTAAGGCGGGATACGGGACGCGGGGTTTTCACGTATGCCACGCCCTCCCGAATACCGTGTTCAAGGCCGCTATCGCCTGGTTCGGCCAACGCACGGAGTTTCTTACCCCTAGTCCGAGCGACTGGGCACTCTTAACCTGAACAGAGTATAGGTCATCGGCTAGTATAGTTTCTGAAACATTGATATCAGCTGATGTACCATGGATATTAGGTGTTTGCTGATACTGAAAGTCGTATATACTTGGGAAGTTAGTTATATCTTGATGATAAGGCTGCTGCACTGTAGAAGGGTAATATGGTTGAATGGTAGATATTGAGTGAAGAGATGATGAACTTAAATACATTACATTTTTACTGCTTGATTATATTAGCATTTTAAGTGCACCATAAAATTTTCAAAAAATGTTGATCTGTTTGAACAGTTTACGGACATTTTCAGTTTCCAATTTTAGATAAAAAAAAAGTTTTCTTATATTTTTTCATTTAAACAAATATTTGGCAAAGATATATTTGTATAAAAATTAACAGTTAAAAAATTGTTAATAAATTTCTCTCTCTTTCCGTGCTAAATAGTTTTTACACTGCATTAAATATATTTGTGTGTTCTACAAACTATAAACATGAACGATTGAATTATAATAACATAGTAAAAATTGATGTTTTTAAAACTTATGATAGCATACAAATAATTTGTATAATAAAAAAAAAATTATTATAATATAAAGTTAATTACACTACATATAGTGCAGGCAGATCATAGTTTTATGTTTCGTATTCTTCTTCTTCTTCTGCGATTCCATCTAATAATTCTGAAAGTGTACAATCTTCTGTACAATCAACCTCTATTTCTATAGAAATAGTGCACCATTGGCCTTTGCAATTTCCACATATAATTGAGCCTAACCTGCTTTTCGACAACCACAGTTTTTACCACAACCTTTTGTACAACTAAATTATATACATTTAAGTAACTGATCGGGTGCTGGAGCTTTCAGTGTAGTAACTAGTAACAAAATATTATTTTAAAATGTCCATCATCAATCCTCCGGGTTTTTTATATGACCTAGCCACAGCTGCACTTGCAAGTAAATCTATAAGAATGTTGTCTGACAGCTTCTTCCGTTGGAGAAGTGACGCAAGATTAATTTTGTTTTTTGTAGCACATTTTGTAAACAGTTTATAACGTTGTTGGTTCAAAGACTTCTCATTTTCTGATCCGCCTTATAAATATAAAAAACATTTAACACCATTTTTTGCTATTTCCTCATGAGATGAATTAGAATTATTAAAAATTGAAACGATTGAGTTTATATCCTTCTGTTTATCTAGTATTTGTACGCATTTTTTTTTCCTTTTTGGAATAAAGCTGACGTTGTATCACAACCACTTAGCACATGATAAAACAATATTTTATTTATCATTGGTTTATCGTGGTTTTGTATGAATTCAGTACTATACATTTTTTTTCTATTTTTCCTGAGCTAGGTTTTAGAAAATAAATATTATTTTCTCTAGGAGTTAAAGCAATTATAAGTACTAACAAGTCAATGTCCTCACCAACCAAGATAGTTTTAGGATGATAACTTGATACATTAATGGTAGTGCTAACAATTAATGTATCGGCATCGTCATTTGCTATTTTAATAGCATGAGCAATAGAAGTACATTTTTTTGATACATGTGTTCTATCACCTTTCTTAATACTTAATATTACGCTATTTAAAAATAAACTCATTGTTTTAGGAATGTCACTATCTACATTTGTTAAAAAGTCATTGGGTGATTAGGTAAGAACTTGTATCATTTATCTGCGAGCGAATGTCTTCCCGAATAATTATTGCTGCTGCCTCAACGATTCTTTGTCTCTCTTCCTCTTTGTTTACTTTTCGATTTTCATACCAGTGTTTAGTCAAAATATTTTGACTTGTGAATCTAAAACTTACAGTTGTGGTTTTTTTGTTGGTAGAACTTATATCCATATTTTCACCATATTTTTCGAGCCATTTCGCACGAATAGTTTTGACATCGGGCACATATTCATAATCAATACAAGACAATATAACATTTTCAATCGAAAATTGACATTCCTCACTGTTTTCTAAAATGGAGTATATTTTGTCCATAACTATCATAATACTCTCATTTTGCGGCCTACCTCTTTTTAAATTGCCACTGGAGGTTGATTTGAAAAAATTAACAAAACAGTGTTTGTGATAAATAACATCAGCTGCTACAACATCAACTTTTTTTTTTCTTGCATATGGCGAGAAAAAAAAAAAACCTCTACATCATTTCGTTTTTTTACTTGTGCAATTATAGAATGGCCTACGTTTAAAGTAGTTACTGTACATAAAATCTGTCTATTCTCAACAGGCTTTTTCTTTTGAATATACGAAAAATTGTCTGGTATAATTTCAAAACAAAAAAGACACTTACATTTTAGTTGAAGCGACTGATGAGATGACCGTACTTTATTTTTGATAGGTGTAGGAGGCGCTGACTAGGGATGGCAAAATATCGTTGACCATCGATATATCGAAATTTCGATATATTGCATACCCAATATCGATACCACGATATATCGACCACTATTTTATCGATACATCGATATATATCGGAACATTTTTTTCTAATACTAAAAAAGGTAAAAGGATTATAGACTTGCGCATAGATGATAGATTATAATTTATTTCAATAAAACTTTATACAGTTATACCTTATACCGTAGTCCGAGGCCTATATATTTAACAGAATTATAAAATAGTTTATATTTATAAAAATATAACAATTTTAATAAATTATATTTGCAATTTTTATATATTTCTGTATACTGTATGTCTGTATATTTAATTTTTAAAATATTTAAATTTAGTAAAAAAAAATGTAACAAAATTAACATTTATTAAGTTTGGAACCAAAGATCATCATCAATGGAGTTTAAAAAAAGTAATTTACTCAATCTCTTTCCTAATAGTCTATTCCTTGATTTTGAAAGTGTTAAACTAGCCTTTGAAAATAATCTTTCCGAAGGAACAGACGAACCCATGATGGACAAATATTTCCGAGCAAGTACATATAAATCTGGATACACAGTTTTCATATCTTCCCAGCATTGAACTGGATCTTCTTTTAAAGAAATTAAAGGCTGTGATAAGTAGGCATTTACATTGGTAGTTTCTGACAAATCTGTTCTTGTTTGTTTTCTTTTATATTTCTTATGTACCAATGTTTTATGGTGGTCCCATAAATCAAAATTATCAGATTGCTGTTCTTCGTCAACACTTGAACAATCAGTCAGAGAGTAATATTTCGATTGTAAAGTACAGCCAAAAACATTAAACAGTTAAATTAGAACAAAAAAAATAGTCGTATATTCGTACAGTGTTCAACGGTCTACGGACTGCGAAGAAATGGTTATTCAGAATAACGATTAATATGAGTATGGCAATATTCATTAATCATAATATCTTTATGGGCTAATGGCTTCATGGGCTCATGGCTTTATCGCCTAATCAGCATTCTAATAATAGTTTAATAGTAGGATTCCATGGAACCGTACGGCCGTACAAATACAATATACCTATATGAGTATATCACTTTATCTACTTTCAATGGAATCAAGTAGGAATAGTAGGATGTACATATAAACAGTAAACATACTGCTATAATAGCTATAAATATATAAAAACCCAAATAATTCATAATTGTATTTGTTACTGTTATTAAAGTATATAATAATATATTCTATTGGTTTCCCAACGATTAATCGTATTAAAATATCACAAGACTCGATAATATCGAGGCGATATATCGGTGTGGTTGTATCGATGTAAAATTTCTCGATATATCGACTTCATGTATCGATATTTTCGATATATCGATATATCGTTGCCATCCCTAGCGCTGACTTATTAGACGCAGTTGAAGCACTATACTCGGGCCGGCGAGAGAACGCTTCTCGTTTGCGCATCCAAATGACGGAGCTCCGCGGTTTCGTACCCACATTTCTCCCACTCTACCACCTAGGCGCCGCCGTAAATTCTCCCACTCGTTACGCGTGACCAGCGGCAAATATCATGGCCGCCGTCTGTATACACCGGCTCAAGTAACACGAGAATAAATTAATAGCTGGCTATTGGGGCACCTATTATGTATTTAATAACAATGCAAATAATATGTATGTAATATCATATTTTATTTATGTATACCAACAACATAATACATTGTTATATAACATAATACACTTTATAATATTAACTTACTAAAAAATATTCAAATACAAAAAAATTAAAATAGTTCAAGTAAAAAATACAAAAAAAAATCAAAATAGTTCAAAATCGTTCAGATTATTCAAATACAAAAAAATATCAAAATAGTTGATATACAAAAAAATTTAAATGGTAAAAATACAAAAAAATCAAAATAATTCAAGTACAAAATAATCAAAATATAAAAAAAATCAAAATAGTTTAAATACAAAAAAAAATCAATCAGAGTCACAATCAGAAGAACTTGTATCTCCTGTTCCTATCGTGAGAACATGACGTTCATCGTCTTCGGGTAGCTCGTCCATTAATTTGTCGGTAATATGTTCCAAGTCCCAAAACTTGTCTTCCACCTTTTTAACATGTTCAATAAAATTTTTCCACATATCCGGACTTACGTGTTCCACGCCTTTTTTTAACAATTCCATTACGTCCTTTAATTTGAAGGTGTTGTTATGCGTCCGGACATAACTTTTCACGGACGACCACGCGAGCTCGATAGGATTTAGCTCGCAGTGATATGGAGGTAATCGCAATACGAGTTTGCCGTTATGTTTTGCGTACTCATCGATAACGTATGTGTCGTGATGTTTTTTATTTTGTAAGCTTTTTTCATTAAATCATTTTTAACAATAAGATGAGTAACGATCACACCTTTACTCTCAAGCCAATCAATTATAGCTTGTTTTTTCCAAGACCTCACTGGTATTTTCTGTTTTTTTACGGAATGGTATGAAGGATAGATGAAGGATAGATGAAGGATGATGGATAATGATCCATGACGATGATGGCGTTCGGTTTAAGTAATGGCAGGGTCTTAACAAACCATTCGTAAAACGTATCGCCATTCATTTCGTCATGGTAATCCGCAGAATTGGTCTTGGATTCGAAACATAAAAGGCCCCCCGGAACAAAACCGTCTGACGACCCGATGTGTAATACGTATGTGTAATTTGTAGTACTGAATACCGATCACGTTCTATATGTACGTCTGTCATTTTACCAACACCCATGCATGTGTCACCGCATATTACCTTAAAAATTTACAAACATTTTTAAAAAGAAAAATATTGTGAGTGACTTCAATAATTAAGTATGAATAGGATGTTCAGGTATAAATTTTGAAAGCAGATTTGAATTCGCTTCTAAATTTACTATGATATAATTATTGTCGTACATTTTTCATATTCTATACCATTATGTATTTAAATTTGAATTATGAATACAATCTATTTTTACTCTTTTTGTTAGTACAGTTCTAAGTAAAAAAAAAAGAAAAATCAGAAAAATTAATTTGCCAAAGCATAGATAGTTTAGTGACGAATTCAAATCATTAATTTAAAACAAGGCTGCTACCTCCTCTGCTGTCGGTTCAAACGAAAAAAAAAAAAAAAAAAAAAAAAAAAAAAAGGCTGCTACTATACCTATTGTTACAATGAGATTTAAAAAATATTAAAAATCCTTAGTCACAATTTTTTTTATAAGCATTTAAAGTTCATAAATTTTTTTTTGTAGTTTAAAATGTATTAAATGTTTAACTTTTATAGCTAAGGATAGAAAAACCTAACTTATTCGTCATGTAGGTCTAACCTCTATTTGGCTTAATTATTGAAATTGTATGATATATATAATATATATATTACCTACTTTTAATACACATGAAAAAAGCCCACACCAGTTAAATACACATTTTTACATTAATTTTTATATGTTAAATGGGAAAATCAAATGTGCACAATATTTTTAATCAAAACCGCAAAGTCAATGATTTAAAAGGTAGGTAGTATAATTTTTTTTTTTTGTAAGAATTGAAATAAAATTAACAGTTTTTTTATGTTAGCAAAAACATTTGAAATTGTTAAATAATTGTTAATGAACAGTCCCCTTGCGAATTCATCATGGTATTTATTATTTATATTTATTTTATAATATGTTGTGTTTATAGGTGCAACAAACTTAAATGACATTGTTGTCAATGAAGATCACATTTCTGCAGTTGATGATTTAGAAGGTAATTTAATTTGATTTTATATATACTTTATAAAAATGTTGATTTAATTTTTATTTGTTTGTTAAATAGGAAGTGAAAAAGCTTGCAAAATTTCTAATGAAGACCAGTCTCATACTATTTCTGTTGCAAAAGGTTAAATTAATATTTTATTACTATATGTTAAGTTAATATTATATAAATAAATTTCTTTGCTATTAATTTTCTTTCCCCGAGGAAAAAATTAACTATAAGTACCAGGTTTTAACACAATAAATAATCTTTTCTTTTCGTACGTCATTTCTCTAGTAACTTAATTGCTTATAATAGTCCGGATTAGATATCAACTTTTATACCAATGTAAAAATATATACAATTTTTCTCATTTTTAGAGTTTGGTATCGAAGAAAAAGATCCTATAAAAATAATTGCATCTGGACCATTTTCTTATGAAAAAAGATAATTAATTGTTAGCTTGGGTCCTCATCAACCTCAGAAAGAGGATATGTCCAAGGACTGTTTTCCTATGCGAAACAATAGGAGTTTTCTTCCTTCGTGGTATAAAAAAACATTACCTGATGGCACTAAAAGCTCAAGAGAATGGCTTTCATATCCGTGCAGTACAGACCGTATATTTTGTTTATATTGTATTTTAATTGGAAATGATAAGCAGTCTGTTTGGGTCACGAAAGGGTTTGGCACATGGAGCAAGGCAACACAGAGACTAATAATGCATGAGACTTCTTCCTTTCATGTTGAAGCTTCTCTTAAATTGAAATTAGAAGATCAGTGTGTGCCTCTTCAACCTTCAATTCTTAAAGCAAGGAACACATTTGTTGCTACGAACCGTCTGATTGTCGCAGCAATTATTGACATAATTTTCTACCTTGCTCAACACTCTTTGGTTCTACGAGGTCACAGAGAAAATTGGGAGTCCAATTTGCGTGGGAATTTTAAAGATTTGGTTTGCTTATTGGGAAAGTATCACCGTGTTCTTGGATCATATATAGCTGGCCAACGTTAAAAAAAAAAATAATATGATTTCATATCGTGGAAAAGGAAAAATGAACTCATTGACGCAATTTCTGGATACACTCGTGGCGTCATTTTAAAACAAATTAAGTGTGCTAAGTTTTTCAGTATAACATTAGACAGTACATTCGATAATTCTAGAAAAGAGCAGCTCTTCTTTGTGATTCGCTACATACATGATGATACTGCTGAAGCCCATGGAAGGTTAATCAGTATTAAAGAATGTGCAAATACTTCGGCACAAAATATATTTGAAATAGTAGAACAAATATGTGCCATATATTCTTTAGATTAGAAGCAATACTTGGTTGGACAATCCTTTGATGGTGCAAGTAATATGCGTGGTGCATATAATGTACACTTCAGGCCATAATTAAACGTTCTAATCCGGCTGCAGTTTTTGCTTGGTGCTATGCACATCGGCTGAATTTGGTTGTTATTGATGCGGTAAGCTGTTCACCCAATGCAGTTGATATGTTCGGGATTTTAGAATCTATTTATGATTTTATATGCTCAAGGAAGAAATAAGTGGCCTTTATTTTATGAATTTCAAAAAAGAATATATGGAAGTACACAACGTAAACGTCGCTTCAAGAGAGTAGAAACTACTCGTTGGTGGTCCCATGATCATGCGCTCAATACTGTTTTAGACACGTTTTATGCTTTATGTGAAACCTTACAAAATATCCAAAATAATGAATGTTCAAGTGATCGCAAAGGTGCTCATCAGGCTCGGAGTTTAAAAGAAAATATCATGTGTGATAAATTTTTAACCACAGCCATCACATACAAAATAAAATGTTTCAAATTATCACTCCTCTCAGTAAAATTCTGCAGGCCAAAGACATAGATCTTATCGGAGTTATTGATTTAGTTAAAGAAAAAATGCAACACTTAGAAACATGTGACATAGAATTTTCCACTGTCCTCAACGAAGTAGAAGAGTTCAAAAAGTGTTCAATTAACGAATGTGAAGATTTTAAGCCGATTCCACATAATCGAATAAGACGGGTACCACGTAAAGCTGACGAAATAGCTGTAGACGAAGTTATTGAAGACCCATTGCAAAATTATAAAATTAAAACATATTTTATAGCATTTGATACAGCTATTACTCAGATAAAAGAAAGGTTCAATGAAATATCCAGTGATTTATTTAAGGATCTGTCATTATTTTCTCGACGTCGCATGGAAGAAATTTTTAATGATCTCAATAAATTGCCAGTTGATGCATTTAAAGTATTTTCTGATACATATAGTAAATTTGTTGATAAGGAAGATTTAAAAAGAGAATATGTACAATTCATAAAATGTTATTTGAAAATAAAAAATATAATAAATATAAATATTGTTGTGAATGCTAAGAACCACTGGTTACTTTATATGTAGAATATATGTTATTAGTATTAGTGATATTGTACACCACCTCCGGCCAAAACGGAATGTGCTGAGCAATCAGCAAACCCTTTCGGCCCGGACGGAGCAACGACTCGCTGTGTATAACACAAGCGAGTCAGTCTTGGTTTAAAAGCAGAGCCTTATGATTGTCAGAACCTCACATAACATTCGGAACATTTTATATTAATTATATTAATTTTGAAGCATCTGCCGTTATTAATGACACCCAATAAAGTTAATCTAGTTCTTTTCAATTTGTGTTGTGACTATATTTATTAGTGACTGAACACCTAAGTGCGTTCATAACATTTTTGGTGGCAGCGGTGGGATACGTCTTCCAGTATCTCGCTACTACGTCATTTCATAAATTGGAAGAAAGAAAATCAAAACTTCAGTGTCAAAGAGCAAGTGCATTTATAAACCGGACGCAAATCATACGGAGCATTTACAGAAACTCGCCGATCTATTTTTTTTAAGGAGGTATAGTAATATTTTATTATTGTTATTATAATATTATACTCGTTTGTAGTACGACGTATACGACGACAATCGGGTCGACATCGACAAAATTCATAGAAGGGGCATATACATAGCAGTGCCACAACAGTCGTCGGTGTCACCGATAGAATCCAGAGAATTATCGCTGACGTCGCTACGCAGGCCGCCGCCGAGAGCCGCCGCTGACGTCACGAGCCGCCCGAGCTGTGCCACTCGAGCCACGAAGGTCACACAAGTACGAGTTACATTAAGCCTGGACAGCAACTGTCACGGGGACAACTACAGCCACGGAGATCATTTGACCGCCGCGCGCCGTGAGTAATAATTTTAGTACGCGATTGTATTTTTTTTTTTTTTGTTAGCAATAAAAAGTTAGTGCTCTGCTGAATTGTAACTGCCCATTCTTGTGTTGTAATTCTTGGGGAATCCCACTCCGTGGTTCTGGTTTTCCAAGTGTCCGGGTGTGGGTGGTTTTTGTCCTCTGGTATTGGTGTTGGTGCACGACGTTGACGTGATTACATTGGTGATACTTGTGGTGACCATTGTACTTGTCCCCTGGGTTGGGAACGGTGTTGAGTGCACGTTGGGTATTTCCCTGTTGTATAAGTCGGGAATACCATGTGTCTCGTAATATGTGTCGTAACCGTTATTTTTTTGGTTGATTATATAATATTGAGGGGTTCTGGTTTTTTCTCCTCGATTTTGGTGTTGCCCCGGGGAGTTTCTTTGGGTTTCGTTATTTTGTCTTTCCTGGAAACTCTCCGGGGTTTTCCAGTTTTTGAGGCTTTCAATTTCTCCTAGGATAGGTTCGCTTGTGCTTGCTGTCTCTAGTTTCTTTAGTCGGTCTAGAATCTCTGCGAGTGTCCGCTCTAATATGTTAGTAGTGGATGTTGGGTTTTCCCGTTTTGATTTTGGGTTTTCCCCTTGTCCTGGGTTTTTTGTTGTTCTGTAAAGATTTGTTGGTCCTCCTTTTTGCTGCTTTCGGGTGCGTGTGTTACCGTCACTCTGGCGGTTGGTGGTTGTTGGGGGTTTTGTTGCGCTTTGGAAAAAACGTTATTTTGTGGGTTTTCCCCCTCTGTTTCCTGAATATATTGTTCAAGTGTTAGGTAAAGTTCTGACTTCGTACCCATGGTTCCTAACCCTCTTTTGGTTAGTTCCCCCTTGAGTTCCCCGATTGTCAGTTCGTTGATAGTTTTCTGACCATATTGCATCGTGTACTAACACGTGGAGGTCCTACCTACTACTATTGATTTCGCCTTGCTATCCTAGTTATGTAGGGAGGGTATATTCCCCGTGTTGTTTTTTTTTTTTTTCCTTTTTGAGGTTTTGAACACGTAATTTAAATTCCTTACCTGTATCGGGCCTCGTGGTTCTGTATCTTTTTTTCCGACTGCGCCAATGACACGAAGCAATCTGCGTGATGGTAAAACTGGTGACCGTATTTGTAACCCCGTGGGTTATATATTAATGAAAACAAATACAGCGGTACTATTTAAGTATTATATATTTATTAAGTACAATATCTCAACGGTATTACATAAAATAACGAGATGACTCTTAGTACGTGGACGTGAGGTTAAAGACAACGTCCCGCCACGCCGTAGGTACAGACGTCGGTCGACACCGCCGTCCCCACCCCCGGCACGGGGCGTCCCTACTCCAACCATGGTCGAGCGTACCAGCGACCGGCCGAGTAGAGCGCACGTCGCGGGCGGTATCCGCATGTTGGGTAACGACCGCGACAGTATTTAGTATTTTAGAAGCTACTAGTCAGTAGGATTAATAAGTTCAAGAGATTGAAATAAGTTTAATTAATAATGGGTAGTTTTTATTTCAGTTTATTAATTGGCCCTTTTCGGCCAAAACTTAATAATAGGTATTCATTATTAATAAATTTCATCTCTATTCTCATTAACCGACAATTGTAACCCTTATTTCACTTATTTGTATTTTTATGAACTTTTGTCGAATTGATTAGAACTAAGTGAGTGCACAAAACCATCCATTGAAAATAGGAGCAGGATGAAATCAGACTAGTATTATATTTTGGATATTTATTTAAACAATGTCATAATATTTTGATATTTTGAACTGAGCAGACAATATCGACTAAAATGGTTTAACAATTTGAATAGTAATTCTCATTATTTATCTGTAATTTAGATTTTTTATTTCTATTTAATGTGGAAAGACATAAGTACACAAATAAATAAATAAATAAATAAATATAGTAATATTGAATACAATAAAAAAAATTTCGAAAATGTATGGGGTCCTTAAGGCCATAAAGCCCCCCTATTTTTGCACTATGATTGTTTCTAATAATACAATTAAATACATAAACGTGTATTAATTATTATTTATATAACAATTAAGTAAACATCTTACTTAAACACACATGGGTTACAGACTTCAGAGATTAAATTGTTTTTCATAATAAGTTACATGCATAGTATATTTTGAATTTTTGAAAAAAAAAACCAAATTCAATGTTTTTGAAACACACTTTTTGATTTAACTATTTTTGAAAACCAAAAATCTTTAATTTTCATATTTTTGAAAAATTAAAAACGGTTTCTTTTGTAAAATGTATCATATTATTTTTATTTCATGTACTATATAAAAAAGACTGTCAGTACTACAAATAGAATAAAAGGCAAGACATGGGAAGACATTACAAGTGACTAAAATGCATTGCAAACAACTGGCATACGAACTACAATACATTTAAAAGCAATGTTTGATATTATGAAGCGAAATACCAAGAAATCTCAAAGCAGCGAAAAAGTAAATAAAAAAAATTATTAAAATTGTATTCATTTAATGAAGTATGTACTTGTTTTTATTAACACTCGGTTATCCCATTTTTATGTAGAGTAGACCCAAATCACTGTCAAGTATTAAATGTTAGCTTATTGACATAATAAAATAGTTTTATTCAAATGTTTTTAGAGTTAATTGATCAATTAATTAATGATATAATTATTTTAGGTTAATACTTACTAACTCCAACCCAATGGACAAACTGAACGTGGAAAAAAAATAATAGTTGATCTTATTTCTGTTAGTTTGGATTTTCAAAATGAAGCATGGGAAACTATTGCTGAGTCGTATAATGAACTTCAAACAAGTGGGAAAAAAACAGTTAATGAATTGAAACTGTGCAAGGAAAATTTATACAAAAAGGCTAAATTAGATATTAATAAAGAAAAAGTAAATATTAATATTATTTCTTTTATGGTGTTTAATGATATATTTTATATCATAACTTTGTATTTCTTCAGAGAGAAACCTACTAAACTGTAGGTGTGCAAGCTAAATGTAATTATACGACTGCAAGTAGTAACATTTCTGGTAAGTACCTATGATGGGTGATCGATTTCAATCGCTGGAGTCTCACGATCATTCAGTAGTCAAAATTTGTTTACAAACGATACTGATCAAAATGTCAGTACTAATGATGAGAGTTTAATATGTAAGTTATTATTAAATTAAATTTAAATAGTTTTCATTGATAATGTAATATTCCCGAATAACATATTTATTAAAATTGTGTTAATATTAGATTTTAACTTAGGCCTAGATGATATAGATTTTTCTGCAAGTGTTTCACAGCCAATTTCCATTGTATCTAATGATGTTATAAGTGGTGACAACTAAATTCTAAATTACATTTTTTAGTAGAAGTCTAATATTTTGTAAAATGATATTCTTTAACTAGATAAATTAAAAACCATCAATCAGCAGCCAAAAACCACCTATACAGAATCTGTTACAACCAGTGTTTATTTCAGACCTTCTATCCCGGGGGGGTATCGTAAATTTTCAAGGGGGTATGCCTTAGAAGTAAATAATTAAGGGAAGTGAAAATATCGTTTTAAGCTCAATTTATTGGTATTAGAAGGATACTTACGAATACATAAATTCTTAAAAAAAACTAATTTTGATTAATTGTATGAAAAAAATATAACAGACATTTACTATACATACAAATATACAATACTTATACTTATACATTACTTACACATTTTATATTATTAATAGTACTCCATTATGAGCTTAAGTCATATATATTTTAATATTTATTATGTTTATTAAGTTAAATTAAACGAATCCGGCGCTGTTTTTGACGTGCGTACAAATAAATTACCTCATTCACAGTATCTTCATCGAGTTCTGAGGGCCCTTCTGTGCTAATTTTCATGCAGGATTGCAAAGTTTCTTGTCCCATTCGATTTCTTATTTTGTTCATAATCCTATTCATCGTACTGAAAGAGCGCTCCGCAGTGGCCGTTGAAACTGGTACACACATTAAACATTCAGCCAGTTTTTTCAAATTTGCATACCCAATATTTGCTTTATAAATATATGACAGTGGATTTTTTACATTTTCTTCTATCAAACTATTTGCAACATACTTAAATGAATTCAAGTCTATCCAAACATTGATTGGTTCAAGACTAGGAAAATATAAACAAATTTTCAATATATCTTCTTCAACGATTTTAATTAAAGATTCAAATGATTCAAATAAAGCACTTAATTTAATTATTTCCAGTGATTTTTCATTAAAACGTAATTGCATTTGTTCTATCATTGTATCAACAAATTGTTTAGCTGCTTTTAGACTTTTCATTTTATTTTCATTTTCAACTATTTGTCGTGAACTACATACATATTTTTTTAATGTATTTATACATGTATGAATTGAATTATTCTCGTCAATTGATGAACACTGATCCGAAATTTTTTTAAGATGACCAATCGAAGAAGAAATTAAAACTGGTACTGATGATAGCTGTAAATTTTCTTTTTGTAAGACTTTGCTTAAGTTATTGACTGCACCTAAAGCCTCATCAAGGACAACTAATGTAATTAAAAAACTTGACTGGGTGATTTCTAGCAGAATACCTCCTGCTAGTGATGCAAGATCTGCTCCGTCAGTATGTATATGCTCACATGCCAAAATAATTGATCTATAACACTCTTTGACTGCATGAATTGATCGATGATTACTTAACCAACGTGTATCAATAGTTTCCGGTATTTTCAATTTTTTTTTCATTTATGGCTTCTTGAATATCATGAAATATTTTTTCACGTTTAGCAGATTTATGAAATAATTTATAAATATCTTTAACTACTTGGAGTGTTCGTTTAATTGAAACATATTTATTTCGAGCAGAAGTTAATGCTAATGATAATAAATGAGCTCTACAATGAATATATGGTATTTCTCTATGTGCTATTTCAGATAGTCTTTTTCGTACTCCAGTTATACTACCAGAAAAATTTGCAGCACCATCAAAACCAAGACTTATTAGTTTCGAATAATCAAGTCCTCTTTTTTTTAACTCTCGATCAATAGTTTCTGTTATGGTTTGCGCATTTGTGCTAGACAATTCTACGATGCATAAAAATAATTCTCTAATTTTACCACAATCTGTTACAAAACGAATAATAATTGTCATTTCACAAATATTTTTAATATTTGTCGACTCGTCAGCCATTAATGAAAAATATTTATTTTTTAATTCATTTGAGTCATGAGTTTCAAGAACAGTGGAAATACAATTTAATATTTCAATAGCTGTGTTTTTACTCATGTAAGTCGATCTGTCGTTTTGTTTTTTTACCCACTCAAGTAAAGTTTGATTTTGTTTTAGCACTACTTTATTTAATAATGGTTCATATTTAGTAGTATGAGGAATTTCTTCTTTTGCCAAAAAATAAACACTATGCACAAAAGTGGAGAAATTAATTCTATTTTGTATTTTTTCTGAGTTACTTTGTTGAATCATTTGTGTATGAATAGGTTCATTTTTTCCTTGTAAAAAAATTCGTTCAAAGCTAAAGCCTTAGAATGATTTTCTGAACAAGCGTGTTTTAAGAGCTTACCAGTTTTACCAGTAGCTTTTCGATACTTTGTAAATGGAGTACATATAAAAATACCTTGTGATTTCTGTAAGGCACTTTGATTATTACTAAGAAATTTTTCACATACCTTACAAAAAGCCCCACCTTTTTCAGCATTAAAATACAGCCAGTTAAATGATTTTTCCCAATTTTTTTGATAAGAGTAAGTTTTAATAAATTTCGTGGGTGAAACCGGTGAAGGTATAACCAGTGGGTCATCAACGTCTTCTTGTTCTCGCATTGGCTGCATTTGTTTTTTTCGAAACATATCTAATATAGGATTATTTTTACGTTTTGACATAATTACTGGCCAAAAAACACTAAAACAAAACCAAACTAAAACAAATCAACCAAACTGCAGTTTGACGTAGTTGTAAACGCGTAAAACACTACACTGACAGTCGACAGAAGACAGCA
Source organism: Macrosiphum euphorbiae (assembly GCA_949089665.1). Taxonomy (NCBI): domain Eukaryota; kingdom Metazoa; phylum Arthropoda; class Insecta; order Hemiptera; family Aphididae; genus Macrosiphum; species Macrosiphum euphorbiae. The sequence continues at coordinate 26,691,747 of CARXXK010000002.1, forward strand.
ATGACAGCACGTTTTAAAAATTATCTACATGCGATAACGGATAAGGTATCTAAATATATCCTTATCGATTATACTGACCACTTGACGTACAATTTATTGATATACGAAAAGGTACTACCCAACAAATTATTAGATTAAACATTTATTTTATTTTATTATCAACCGACGCACAAAATAACTCACATTCGGCCGATAACTCGTTTCACATATTATCGCATCACAATATGTAGTTGACCTAATAATTTCATACATTTTTTCGGGGGGGTATACATTTTTCCCCGGGGGAGTATTACCCCCCCGGTCACCCACCTGAAATAAACACTGGTTACAACCTCCGCACCTCTAAAAACTAACGGTTCAACAAAACGTCCAAATTCAAAGACGGTTTATGGAAGTTTGGAAGATATAACGACACACCATTTGAGTTAATATAATACAAAGAAATCTTTTGTTGATAAATATAATGACATGAAGCTTATGCAAACCAGAGTTCAATTAGACATAGCAGAAAATATTTTAATTGCAAAACAAAAGGCAGATAATGACCATTACCTTTTCCAAGCTAAACAAAATAAAATTAAAGAAGACATTTTAGAACTTAGTCTAAAAACTAATAAAAAGGAAATATGATTTTGTTATTTTTGTGGAACTACCAGAAACTAAAATAAATGTTGACATTGTTTATTTCAAATTTGTATATAATTTTTAAACGTTGGATTTATAGGATTGTTAATTTCTATATACCTAATACTCAAGGAAAGAATTTATCATTCACTATTTTCGCTTATAACTCGTCAGCTTTTTAATTTACAATAAAAATACCTATGACCAAAATTAAAGACAATAAAATTTACCATAGACTTAATTTTATAAAAATTAAAAATTTTATCTTTTTTTTTTATCGTGTTTGAGGTAAAACCATCAATGATACGCTAAAATGACCTATGACAAAAGTTAACGAGCAGATAATTTTACATAACATAACGTTAAATTATTTTAAAAATTTCAATTACCGTAAGTAATAGTGTTTTTTATATCAGTAGTGACGATATAATTGAACAATTTGTTGACAATTACAAAATACAAGAATCAGAAATTTAATTACAATCTACTAAAAAAAAATTGCCGAAAGCTGAATTTTGGTATGTGAGTAGTGTATACCTTACTTATAAACATACCAAAAGTCCTGACACCTACACCTTGTGCGTAGCTCTCCAACCCTCTTCAAAGGGTGGCGCGCCCCTTTCACTATTTTCACTTATAACTCGTCAGCTTTTCAAGTTACAATAAAAATACCTATGACCAAAATTAAAGACCATACAATTTACAATAAGAATACATTATTTTATTTGACATACATATTTATAAAAGTGAAATATAATGAAAAATTGAATTATGAAATAACTATTAATTACAACCATTTTTAAAATAAATACAAAAATTGAAAATTATACATTTATTTTTATTTTTTTAGACTATAAGTTATGAAATTAAATTTAAAAAATGGTGTAGGTCCTGGAATGGTGTAATGGGGTTGTAGGTCCTGAAACAAATGTTGAAAAACATCATGCCTTAATTTATTCAAAGACGTAATGTGGGCTGGAGCTTTATATAATGTTAAAAGATATTTTTCTCCTGCACGTTCAATTTCTTCCGGCGATGAAGATTCATTATTAAATATTAATAATGAATCGTGTAATTCCGGGTGTTTTTGAACTGTTTTCAGGTGTTTTATTTTACCCAGTTGAAATAATGCCGAAGTAGTATCACATCCACCAATCGCATGGATAAACAGAAAATATTGAATCTCATTTTTAAAATGTTCTTGTAGACTTCCAACAGCATAAGATCTTGTTTCTATTTTTCCTCTACCCGGTTTTTCAAATATTATTGTGTTTTTTGGAGGACTTAATGTTAATAACAGTATAAGTAAATCAATATCCTCACCTATGACCACTACTTGTATATTATCGTCGGTGTTTCGTATAGCTGTATTGACAATAAGTAAATCTGCGTCATCTTCGGCTTGGCGAACAAGAATGCCCGAAGTTAAAAACTTTTCGGTTAACATTGTGATAAGCCTCATTTTATTCTCAGTATTGGATAAAAATTTTTCTTGGGTAGTTAGTACATCCATCGACTCTTCAAAAATTATGTTTGTACTCGTATACATATTTTTTCGTCGCTGCCTCTCTGAATTTTTAATATTTAGTTCGGTATTTGCGTATCCATCAAAAACAACTACGCAATTAGATCCATAGTGTCTTTTCACGTAGTTTACATAATTGTCTATGATATTGCCATACGTCGAAGTTGATGGCCATACAACGCGATGCAATAAGAAACCTCCATCGATTACTACAACAACATTTTTGTCCAGAACATTATATGTGTTTGTTGTGGTTAGAAACACATCATATAAAATCGATTTTTTTGTTTTCCGCATTTGACCTGATTCGTCAAACGATGAAAGTGGAATAGGTGATAATTCGTATTCAAAACATTCTTTGAGCCCTTCTTCAGTCTTAACTCTTATCATTATTCTTTGGAAGAGTAACAAAAGGTCAATTGATAAAATTTCATCTCTAATACAAACCTTTAGTTTTTTTGCAAAATCTAAAGAGACTACGTGATTTGCTCGTTGTAACTTGATATCACTAAAATTGTCACCTATAACATTTTTCATCTGTTGGCCCACTTCTTGTGCTTGATGACAATTAATTTGTTCGTTCCCTACAACTCCTGTTGAAATATACATAATTTCGTGTAATTCCGAAAAAGGACTATGTATGTTTAACCAATTTGAAAGTACTTATACCGATATGTTTGTTATCGATTTTCATGAGAGAATAACGTTGATCAACATGTTGCTCTGACGTAAAATGAAATGTATTCGTAAATTGTTCAATTTGGTCGGTTATTGTACTTGCAACTGGAGTGCCTATAAGCCAACGAACTAAAACACTGTTTTGAAAACCTCGACCATTGATTAAGCCACCAGATGTTTTCATAGACCGCATAAATGTTTGTTTTTAAAATAATTTAACGTTATATTATGTAAAATTATCTGATCGTTAACTTTTGTCATAGGTCATATTAGCGTATCATTGATGGTTTTACCTCAAACACGATAAAAAAAAGATAACATTTTTTTATTTTTTATATTTTTTTAAAAATATAACGCTTATTGCAACATATATATACAAAAAGTAAATTAAGTCTACGGTAAATTGTATGGTATTTAGTTTTGGTCATAGGTATTTTTATTGTAAATTGAAAAGCTGACGAGTTATAAGCGAAAATAGTGAAAGGCGCCCGCCACCCTTTGAAGAGGGGTAGAGAGCTACGCACAGGGGGTAAGTGTCAGGACTTTAAGTATGTTCATCAGTGAGGTATAAACTAAAAAATAAATCAAATTCCTGCTTTTGTGGAATTAGTTCCGAACTTGGTCGATTTTTGGTCTAATTTGACTGGGGGCTATATTATTATTACCGATTCACCGATTTTTTATTTTGCTAAAATTAGAAAAAAATTATATTTTTCATATTTGTGATAGATAACCGTACTTTAGTGTACGGTATTAGTTTTTGGATCGTACACCGTACAAGACCTCAAATAACCGTACAAATACGATCCAAACCGTACATCTGGCAACACTGGCTGTTACAGTGAATGGGGTTCGTTACCGTGCTATGCTCCGTAATTTTTTATTGCCTCGTTTGGACCAATTGAACATCGAAAGTGTATGGTTTCAGCAAGACGGCGCAACTTGTCACACTTCAAGAGAAACAATCGCTCTGCTGCGTGAGAAGTTCCCGGACACACTAATCTGCGTGGATACCAAAGCTACCCACCTCGATCTTTGACTTGACGCCGTGTGATTTTTTCTTATGGGGATACACCAAGTCACGAGTTTACCAGAACAAAGTCCGAAACGTCTTGGAACTTAAGCAAGAAATTAGTCGTGCCCTCAACGAACTTGATGGGGCAATGTGTGATCGAGTGATGGTAAATTTTATGGAAAGAATAATCGCCTGTAGGGCTAGTAGGGGGGGGGGTCATATGCCCAATGTTGTTTTTCACTGTTAAACCTCAATTTATCATGAAGAGAATGATATATTTGTAATGTTTTTTTAAGAAAAATAAATTTAATGTATAGCAGATTTAAATCCGGAGTTCTTTTTGAGACACCCTATAGTATTTTAAAGGTGGGAAAACCAGTACTACAGGTACAAATTTAAATGCATTTGTAAGCAAGTCAAGTATAAATTAAACTACAACAGATACGTGGGTTTTAGACTCAGGCGCGTCGGATCATATGAGCGCGAACCTAGAATGGTTTACAAGTTATGAACATTGAAATATACACAACAGGTAACAATAGGTGACGGAAAAAATCTGTAAGAAACAGGAAAAGGTAATATTAATATATTATCATACGTGAACGGTAATTGGAATAAAAATTACTTGACAAATGTATTGTACGTGCTGGGATTAAAATTTAATTTATTCTCGTGCGGGTCAGCGTTAGACAAAGGTTTAGAACTAATGTCAGACAATAAAACGTGTGTGTTCAAAAGAAACGGGATTCCTGTATGCATAGGCACAAGATGCGGTAGGTTGTTTGTTTGAATTACAGATCAAAGTCGAAGCACCGTCGAAAGCTGAATGTTATGCGAACATTGCAGTAGAAAAACGATTGGAAGTATGGCATAAGCGTTTAGCTCACCAGAATATTCAATACGTGAGGAATTATTTGGCAAAACATAATATTGATTATTCAGCCAAGGACGATCAATTTGTATGAAGCGACTGCATAATCGGGAAACAACACCGTCAATTGTTCAGTAAAAATGAGACCGAATATTTTAACGTCGGCGATTTAATACATGCAGATTTATGTGGACCGATGCAGAGGAACTCTATCGGTATGTCAAAATATTTTTTATTCTATAGAGATGACTACTCACGTTACAGAACGGTATATTTTATTAAAAATATTATGGAGACATTTATAAAAAGTGTTAAAACAGAAACAGGATCTAAAGTCAAAATATTAAGGACAGATAATGGGTTAGAATTTGTAAACAAGGATATTACAGGTATTCTACAGAAATATGGCATACGACACCAAACTACGGTAGAATATACGCCGGAACAGAATGGGAAAGTCGAGCGTGATAACAGAACAATCGTAGAAGTTGCCAGGACAATGATATGTGCTAAAAATCTTGACGTGTCATTATGGGCAGAAGCTGTGAACACAGCGGTTTATACACTTAATCTAACCGGAACGAGTTCACAGATTGGTAAGCCACCTTACGAGTTATATTATAAAGTCGTGCTAGATATTAAACATTTACGAGTTTTTGGTACTGCGGTATATACACACATACCAAAGCAAAAACGTCAGAAATGGGATCCAAAAAGTGAAAAAGGAATATTTGTTGACTATTCGAACAGCACGAAAGGTTATCGTGTATGGTATTCGAAAACAAATAAAATATCCGTGTGCAGAGACATTATATTCGAAGACGAATGTAATAATTATGAAAATGTAATTGCAGACACATCAGAGTTTACAGACACTCAAATTAATTCAACGGGCGTGAGAAGGACGAAAACATAGTCGATGATAGAAATGTTATGGTTCTATGTGACAGGAATACCCTTAAGAAGCCGGACAGGTATAATGTTCAGACTTTTATTGCCAACTGTGTCAGTCCATTGAAGTATGATGAGGCAATTACTGGGTCAAACAAAAATGAATGGAATAATGCTATGAACGACGAAATAAATTCATTGCACGAAAATCAGACTTGGTCTCTAGTCGATTTGCCACAGGATAAAGTTGCATTACGAAATGCATGGGTGTTCAAAACCAAATATAAAACTGACGGTAGTATAAATAAATTTAAGGCCAGATTGTTCATTAAGGGTTGTTCACAGAAATACGGTATAGATTACCATGAAACATTTTCGCCAGTGGTCAGATACGAATCAATTAGGGCGATATTCGCAGTAGCAGCTGTGGAAAAATTAATACTACGACAATTCGACATTAAGACAGCATTTCTGTAAGGGGAACTACAGGAAGAAATATACATGGTACAACCACCAGGTTACGAAGATGGCTCAACCAAGTATGTAAACTTCAGCGAAGTTTGTATGGCTTAAAACAAAGTCCTAGATGTTGGAATATACGCTTTAAAAACTTTTTGAATGCATTCGGTTTACAATGTACCGAAGCGGATGCATGTGTCTTCAAAGCTGATAACATTCAAATTATTCTTGCAATATTTGTTGACGATGGTTTAATCGCGGCAGATAATGAAGAGATAATAGAGAAACTTTTAACGAACTTGGAGAAAGAGTTTGAGGTTAAAAAGGGAAACTTAGAATATTTTCTAAGTATGCAGGTAAACTTAATGAAAAATGGTTCATTATTTGTGCATCAGACAAATTATGCATGTAGCATAATTAATAAATTTAATATGCTGGACGCCAAGGAACTTTCAATTCCGATAGACAAATCACATACTATTGAACAAAAGGAAGAATCGGAGATATTAAGTGAAGAAATATCTTGTAGGCAGGCAGTAGGTAGCTTACTGTTTTTATCACAGGGAACGAGACCAGATATAGCATATGCTGTGAACTTTGCTAGTCGTTACTTAGCAAAACCAACTGAAGCTCATTGGAACTTGGTAAAACGAATTATACGATATGTCAAACGAACATTTAATTATGGCTTGTATTTTAATCATAATACACAACTGTCATTAGAAATATTTAGCGATGCAGATTATGCAGGTGACGTTCAGACACGACGTTCAACGTCAGGATTTCTATTCAGATACCGGTCAACCATAATTTCATGGACATCGCAGAGAACACATTGTGTGTCATTGTCATCGACCGAGGCTGAATATACAGGGTGTCTCAAACAGTACTGACATATGGAATAACTTTTTTGGTATTCGATATTTTTTTTTTTTTTTTTTTTGTTTTATTTGTAGACGCTTGCGCTACATGTTTTATATAAAAAAAAATTTTTTACTTTTTTAATTCTGAAAATAAAAAATTTTAAATTTTATAAAAAATGTATTTGAAAAATTCAAAATAGCCAATTTATAAAGCCGATTTTTAGAAAAATTTTGATGGTTCAAATATTTATAAAAGTGTTGCCGTTAATTTTCTTTTAATTATTTAGTTTTTGGAAATATGAACAATTTTTTCCTTTATCATACCAAAATAATCAACAATCATCAGTCATCACTGTTACTAGTATTAATGACTATTATCGATTTATTTTGTTTATCGAGTTTTCATATGTTTTCAGTTATCATTTACTAATATCATTGATGACAATCACAAAATACCTGTTATCAAAATGGCTTATAAAGTTATAGTACTTTTATTATTTTTTCCTCTGATTTTCGTCAGTATTAGCAATCAGTATAGTTGAATCATTTGAGTTCTAATAAATAAATAATTATATTATTAATAACTGTTATTATCTTAGTAAGCTTGTTATTATTATTCAAAAATTCTCGTTATTGTGTTATCAATGTACCCACCAATTCACTATTCATCATTTTAACGTCCATCAAATTTGAGGATTTGTTTCATGTGTCCAAACACTGGAGTGCTTGAAACTGTGAATGCATTATAGATTATTCATGACAAATTTGTCATGGGATTATTTATGTATTACTCACCAAAACAAAATCAAGTTGAACAGTATCTTACAATGCAAGAGTGACACAAATGTTAAAATCGGTCACATACAGAATAAGGTATCATGTCCACATCCATATGTGGCTTAACTACAGAATATTTGCAAAATATATTCCACGTGGTTTCAAGAAATGTTCCACAAATTAAATTGATATACATTTCTAAGAAATTAATCACCATCACGGCATCACTTACAAAAACAAAATTAGTTAAACGAAGTTACCACACTATTGGAGAGTGGAGACGTAAGTATACATAATAGTTATTTTTTTCGGTGGTTTTACGATAGGATGTCTGCAATTTAAATTATTTTGACAATAACATCAACAAACTATTTATGGCCTTATGGGTACTAATAAACTATAATACATTTTATTCTTTGATGAAAAAACTACAAAATTAATGAGCTATGTACTTAAAAATATATTTACCTACCTAAAAAATAAATAATTTGAAATTTTTTTTTTATTAAGGAAATAAATGTTGTTTTCTCCAAAACTCTTTAAATGCGAGTAAGTCAATCAATAATAACAGTCGAATTTGAGTATATTGTGACTATATTTCCCAATTGGATCAGCAAATGAAAATTTATATTTTCTGATACATGTTCTGTGTACATTTAAATAAGTATGGAATAATAAATACTTATGTTGTACATTTTTGAACAGACTACACAATAGATAAGAAAGTACGAATATTTTTAACAATAAAATAATTAAATCTAATAATTATATTACCCCTCTTTTTATAGTAGCTTTTATGAAACATGAAATATCAAGTTGGACTACCAGTTTTGTAAATTATGCAGATGAAACTTTGGTTGTATATTTAAAGTAATTAGGTTAAGTTATTGAATTGTAATAAAATAACTAAGAATCATGAGATTTTTTTACATTTAAAATGGATAATTTAATATTTTTCTAATATGAAACTTCTATGCTATATTTGAAGAAATGTATAACATGAAATACCTACTAGTTTTTTCTCATTCTCAAATTCAGATACATAGTGACTGTTCTCATTTTTAAGCCTTTGGGACTTGGTTTTAATGAATGACAATTCTGTAAATAATTATTTTATGTTCATGTAGCATTGTAGGATTTACACTGTGGTTTAGTATAAAATCATATTTTATACAAAAATCACTTAACGAAAAGTTATCTAAAATATTTAAATTGTACATAGATGACATAAAGTGTCCCGTTAACAAATTTAAGAACTATTTATTAAAAAATTCCAATTCGGACAGTTGATTTTCAACATTGTTTTTCGATATTTTAAATTAAACAACTAAGAAACTTAATATTTCAGAAATAAATTGTCACACTGATAAAGTAAACCTTTTTAGTCTATTGCAACTCACAAAAACATTCTAACCTAGATATGAGTAAACTTTCCATCTATTAAGATAGATAGTAAAATTGAAAATTGATTTGAATTGAGTTAAAAATTGATAATAGTAAAAACATACGACAAAAGTTATTAAAATGACATGAATAATAAATAATTTAAGAAATATATTTTATTTATTTATTCCTTAAAAATATTGATATTTAAAAAAATGATTGTAAAAAATAAACTATTTCACTTAATAAACATTTTTACCTCCAAAATTAGACAAAGTATTAAAAAATGTTAAACTGTACTTGTAGCACAAGCATTTATAAATGATATACATACATATTATACATATTTTACATATAAAAAAAAGTGGTAAAATATTGATTAGAACCAAAGTTATTTCATGTGTTAGGTTATTATGTTACACTTTGTTACTACTTATGTTCATTAAATTTTAATTAATTTATGTTGAGTTGTGGACATGTCAAGTGTTAATATTTTTTATTAGATGTGAACATACCCAAATTCTGCAAATATTTGCATTACGGAAATTTGTCTATATTCTAATGAAACTATTGATAACTAATGTGTTCATTACCTTTTATAAATTATTACCTTTTTTTACATAATGAGATAAGTCAGAAGTAGATGAATTCGGGAGTGATTCCTATTAATTATTATTAGATTTAAGTTTATTTAGAATTTTATATATTTATTTAGACTGTTATACCTACATTTATTTAATAAGTAAATTTTTAGGTAAAAATAACTGTTACCGATTTGTTTTTATCATTGACACCACTTTTTTTATCCTCACAAGTCAACAATTTTGGTTTAAGCAAGTTCTAAAAAATAAAAGCAAATACTTCTTAGTATACATGTATACATGTATAATGTGCCGCTTACTTATACTAATGTAGAGTATTCTGACATGATAGAAATGTTTTATACTAGTGGTAAAAGTACAGTTCAAACATGTCGCTTATACCTACAAAAATTTCCCAAAAGAAGACAACCTTCACGATCCACGATTACAAATGTTGTACAAACATTAAAAGCTACAGGTAATATTAAAAATGTATAGTCAAAGTATTATGTATTATAACTAATTTATTCAATTTTAACATTTATGATTTTATAAATAAAATAAATAAAAAATAAATAAATAAATTGGTCGGTCCATATTTTTATGATGGCACTCTAAGTGGGCAACGTTATTTAGAGTTTCTAGAAAATACATTGCCGTTATTGATGGAGTGTATCCCTCTTGAAATTCGGAAAACAATGTGGATACAGTAAGATGGTGCTCCTGCTCATAATGCAAAAGTAGTAATAGATTACTTGAACGAGCATTTTCCACAAAGTTGGTTAGGTACCCGTGGTCCACTGGAATGGCCTCCACGATCTCCTGATTTAACTCCTTTAGATTTTTTTTTATGGGGTTACTTAAAAGATAACGTTTATTCAGAACAGTCGACTTCTCTGAATGATTTAAAAGAGCGCATCACTAAAGCATGTAAAAAAGTCACATCACAAATGTTAAAGTCGGTCACATCGTCAATATTAGAGCGATATGAAAAACGTACAGAAAACGATGGTGGGCATTTTGAAAATTATTTAAAATAGATATTAGGTAGCAACTGAATAAACTGATTACTGAACTAAATATTGTTGATGCATGTATGTCATTATTGTATTATTGTTATTAATTCTATTAAACCTTTTTAAACGTAGTAACATAAAAGTTTTTTTTTTACTATAACATAACCAGTAATTTTATTATCTCAGTAATGCTCTTATCTATTTCTGTGCATTAGCTGCCGGCATGAACTACTACACAGGACTGGACACTATTGGCAGGAGGAGAGTAGGGGGTCGTCCACAAAGTTGTACATATTCGGTACACATGCGACACAGCGCCATCTGTGAGATAAGAAATATTTTGTTATATAAAATACCGCCTTAGTAGTTCATGCTTAAACTGTTCACTCTTTAAGCAGTAATTATTTTCTGATAATATTCTATAAATAGTATCATTATTATCTTGAACTGTGTTATTAATAATTGTTTTTCAAAAATTAAAAAGTAAATTTATTATCAGTTATTATCACTAATATCACTATTCTTTAGTGTTATCCTATAAAAAACGTAGTTCGTACTACTAACAGGCAGAGTGCAGGTACATCGCATGTGTACGAACCCTGTACAACTTTGTGTCCGTGATTTTCTCTGTAGTGTCCAGTCCTGTGTAGTAGTTCATGGCTGCCGGTGTAAATGGTGATAACTGATAACTGATAAAAACTCTTAGGAAAATAAATAGTGATTACTACGTCTAATCAGGTATCAGTGATGACTGATGATTGTTGATTATTTTATTATGATATAAAGGAAAAAATTGTTCATATTTCCAAAAACTAAATAATTTGTAGAAAATTAACGGCAACACTTTTATAAATATTTGAACCATCAAAATTTTTCTAAAAATCGGCTTTATAAATTGGCTATTTTGAATTTTTCAAATACATTTTTTATAAAATTTAAAATTTTTTATTTTCAGAATTAAAAAATTAAAATTTTTTTTTTATATAAAACATGTAGCGCAAGCGTCTACAAATAAAAAAAAAAAAAAAAAAAAAAAAAAATATCGAATACCAAAAAAGTTATTCCATATGTCAGTACTGTTTGAGACACCCTGTATTTCGGCCAGTGAAGCTTTAAAAGGGATCATGTGGATTACACGGTTGATAATAAGCTTATCAAAAACAGGTGATAAACAACCGGTATTATTCATTGATAATCAGAGTGCTATTAATTTAGTTAAGAATCCGGAGTTTCATAAGAGGACAAAACACATAGACGTACGATATCATTTCATACGGGAGAAATTCGAAAAAGGACAATTTTAACTACTGTACATTGGAATAGAGGATCAGATTGCAGACATTCTAACAAAGCCTTTGGTCAAGGAACGTTTCGAGAAATTGCGGTCGGCTGCAGGAGTGACTACAATTAAAGAAATTATTAATTGAGGGAGGGTGTTGAAATATACAATTAATATTAGTATTCAAACCATGTAAACACAAGTGCGTGTACAATGTCGTTTTCTAATAGATACTTATGCAGTTACGATATAGCTGTGCAACACCTTCACTATCGCTTTCTATATTATATACGGATACGGGATGGCCTCGATTGTTCATATAAATAGGGCCTTTGATGTATGTAATAGGTACTCAATTGCACAGACGCTGTCATACCGAGTGTACTCGGTGTGTGTATAGTACTATAGTCACAGTTTAATTGTCCAGTTGTACGTTATTATATATTATACTTATACATAATCATATTGTCGTGTTATTACTTATTATATTAATGCTAAAATCACTTGTATGTCAAGCTTCACTTTCAACACTAAATAATTGATTATTTTTTATTATTCTATATTAAATCATTATATTTTTTGTATATAATTATTAAATAAATGTATGGTTCATAAACGAATAAATTTGAATAACTTACTTGAAATACCCCAGTCACATAGAATCTCAACGCTATTAATAATTGTACTTCTGGTTTTATTGCATAACTCCTATTAGTACCATGTTTTATATCCTTTCCAATTACATTAAATAATATCATAAAGGTATTCTTTGTTAACCAATGGGGTATACACAATTTGTAATTATTTTTATTTAAAATCCAACTCAATATTAATTATAAACGCAATTATATTAGGATGGTAATAACAGAGTCAACTGAGGTAAATGTTAACATGTTAGGTACATTCTTAAGGTGTTGAGAAAAACACATTGTGATTAAAATAATACATTGTACGTTTATTATTCTTTCAATATTGATGTCAGAAAATTTTTTTTATTTTTTAAATTGTAATGGGGCAATAGTAAATTTAAAATTGTGAGAGAATAAAGTTGAACAGTTGAAGTTTTAAAAATATTTGATTAAGTGATAAATAATAATATTACATTATCATAAAATAATTCTATCTTATCAGGCCAATAATGTTATAGAACTCTTTATTTAACCGAAATCGGGTCTACAACATATCGAACGGATAACACAATATTTATTGGATTGATAAAACTTATTGGTCCTTTGTGCAACACTCCAAATTTTTATCGATTTGATAACCTAGTTATTGGTTCGATAACCAGTTATTAGCCGTTTGTGCAACCGGGCATCAGTAAAGAAGTTTCACTTCAATAATATAATCTACTATCATTGCATTACATAATATGTATTGTATTACTAATTAAGTGTTTTAAAGTCGTCAAGCTAAGTTAAATTATTTTGCAGATTATATCGATGTCCGATAATTGATGAGATAATTTGATGTGACAGAATAAAGCAGTTAGGGATTACAGAGATTCTAGTAAATTAAAGATGGACCAAAGTATCAAACTGATAAGGAATATAAAAATAATAAAGGGAATTTCCAGAAAATGTTACGATCATGCATCATAGTGACTAACAACTCAAGTAATTTCTAGAAAGTAAAGGATATTTGAAGTATACGAATAAATACGAAATCATTGAATAGTGTAACCCAAATGTATTAAAAATAATTGTGAATAGAGCGAACATTATTTAATTTCTTTTAATACCTACTTGTTGATGAAACAGCCAATATAACAAATATCGAGAAAGAAAACATTGCCTGTATGATAGGTAGGTACCGACCTCGATAAAAACAAATATGTACTTACCTAATGAAAGAAGAACTTATTAAATGTATGCCTACATCTAATACAATAGGAAAAGGGTTGGTTTCATTTATATAAGACAGTTAATACAATTTTGGAATAGACACAAAGTACATTCGAGGACAGGATTTTTACGGTGTGGCGTTGATGTCGGGATTTAGCGGCGCAATCAATCCATAATCCATAAGACTTATCTTCTTCGTCTTTACGTACATTGTGCATTGTATATAAATATGAACAACTTAGACATGTAAGTTGATTGACTCCTTTCTATTATTGATATGGGAAAACAAAATATTGTACATTTTATAATATTAACACCCATGGTTGGTGGTAATTTATAAAAAAATGCTTAAAAAAACATTTAAAGAATTTTCTTAGTATTTTTAGATTCTGAGCGGAACGATGAATGTATTGATTTTACAATGTGTGTTTTTATATTTTTAATTTTTACACGATAAGTAGTCGAAATAATGCTTCGATTATCAACTTCAGTATCTTGTTCGATTCGAAAGTGAATATCGTTGGTGCATTGGGGAGGTCAAAATTTAAAATTCACAGTAATTTTCAAAAGCGCCAAGAAAAACAAAAGAAAAATTAAGGAAAAACGAGAATTTTTACGCAAATCGATTTTTCACAAAATTGAATTAGGTTTTTCGTGTAACTATAAAATAAATGACCGTAGATACATGCAATTTTCACTGTTGTTTATATTTGCATTTTCTATACACGATAACATTTTCAAAATATTTTGATTTATTTTGAACTGTTTAGAGACATTTTCATTTTCCATTTTTTTTTAGTTTTTTTTTTAAAAATATCAATAAAATTGTATTGGTTGATTAAAAAAGCTTGAAAATTTAATAGAAGGATTCAAGTTTCAAAAGCAGATGAAAAATATTAAAATTCCTTAGTCACAGTTTTTTTTTATAAGCATTTAAAGTTCAAAAATTGACAAAATATGGAAAAATCACGAAAATTAGCAAATTATTTTGAGTTAAGAATTCGTAAAAATTTTTCTTTTTAAATCTATGATTTGAAAATCTAATACAAGATTACTCATAAGATTGTCTACCTTTATCAACAAAAAAATCTCTACCGGAAAGTCGAATTAAATTTTTATGAGCGTTTGAAATTCAAATTTTTACAACATTGGATATTCACTTGATTTCTCATGTAGCGATTTCCTTATTTTGTTGTAATTCAAAAACGAATAACTATAGATACATGAAAATTTCACTGAATGTTCAGATTAGCATTTCCTATACACTGTACAATTTTGAAAATATTTCGACTCTTTTTGAGCTGTTTACGGACATTTTCAGTTTTCAATTTTTTTAGTTTTTTTTTCTATAAATATCAATAAAGTTTTATCTGTTGGGCCAAAAAGTGGAACAATTTAATACAAGGCTCCTGATATATTGTTACAGTAGCAATTGAAAAATATTAAAAATACATAGGCACAATTTTTTTTATAAGCATTTAAACATCGAATTTTGACAAAGTTTATCAAAATCTCGAAAATTATCAATCATTGTAATTAATAAATTATAAAATGTTCGGTTTTTTAAAGATTGAACATTTAAAACAAAGGTTCTCATAAATAGTTCATACTGTAACCAAAAATATATGAACACAGTTATTTTTTACAGACATTTTAAATTCAAATTTGGACGAAATTACATATTAAAATCAATATTAACGATCTTTGTTTTTGTTGCAATTTAAAAATATTATTCGGGGATATATGAAACTGAAAAATCAAAATATTATGGCCTATCCATACAATCTACCATAGTATAAGGAATAAGAAGTATGCTCATGATAAGACTGTGCATATTTTAAGGAATTTATTCATAAATTCCATATAATTTAATACCATAGAAAAGTAGGTATATAATATGTCTTATACCTAGACTGACATACCGTCTCCGCTCAGAATCGTTTTTCTTATACAATGATATTATATCATTGAATTCAAATTTAATACCATCCATTATACAGTGACCCACTTGTAACCTACAGTACAGCAGAGCGACATCCACTTACCCACCTTTTTGTTTTTGTTTATTGATTAAATAAAATATTTAGTTATATTTCATCAAATTAGCATATGCAACTGAAGTCCAAGAATTTTTAGTATAGGGTTTCCTGTCACTTCAGTCCTATTAGCAATTTCTCTTAAATATTAGAAAATTGTTTTTTAAAAACATAAAGAAAACATTTATCAAAAATAAATTAGAAAGTTTGAAATATAAAATGGAATACATAGCTTAAAATCAGTTGGAATATTTTACTCGCACTGATATCGACCAAAGTTAGTGTAGGTACCTAGTAACCTTAAGTTTATTTATTTTATAATTATAAATACTTTATTTCAACGTTTACGTTTAAATCATATATTTTGTCAATAATTTACCTTGGAAGTTAAGTGAATTTTTTATTACCGTCATCAATATTGTTTATCACATAAAATGGCTCAAGTAAAAGAATGTATACAAAAAGCTTATGAAGTACGTACAAAATACAATTAAATTTTAACTAATTACCGTGTTAAATTGTAATTATTTATTTGATATTTTACCAACAATACTTTAGTGTTCGAAAGTACGTGACACCGTCGTTCCGAAAAGCTGTTTGCGCAAACAATCCAAGCATAATTGCAGATGTAAAAGTATCACAGCTTGCAAAGCATTAAAGGTATGGAAATATTTTAAACAATGATCCAATTTTTTCATGATTAATTGGTGTTGTATATTTTTGGTAGTCTTCGTGGTGAAACCTGTTTCTGTAATTCATCTTATATTAAATATATACAGTTGTTATATTGTATATAAGTGTTTACTATATTATTCTCATTTTCATTACATACATTGAGATGGAATTTTCGGTGGGTATACGATTTATAATACTCTAAATTTTAACTTTTCAACATTTTTAATTTTAAATCTGATGCTTCTGAAAAATGTGTATGTACCAATTAAACATAATTATAGATGGTAGTGAATAATGGAATTAGAGAGTTGAAAATATGTGTTGGAATAGGAGACATTTTAAAATATATACGTGTGAATAGGTACCACAGGACAGTTGATGATAAAAACTTCTAACCACGAATTAAGATAAATTATATTATTTTTGTGTATCCAACAAGCTACACATACATAGTGCTCGGTTTACATAAACAATCATGCGTAGGATACAAAGGATAATATTAAGGTGCAATTTCACTGAAACTTTTCAAGTACATACTAGATAGAAGCATTGGATGGGTCCTAAACCATCCTATTTCAGTAAAGGAATCATGGCCTAGGGAAGAATAGAGAGCTTTAAGAGCGGTATCAAGGTGAAATTATTGATGTACCATGAACGTTGTATGAACCCAAACATTAATGCCTTACAAATAATAACTAATCGTATTTATTAATCTTGGCACCTTCCTACTAAGTACCATATCTAAATGCATCTATAATAACCTTCTAGATTCTAGACTACAGATTTTCCACATCTAATAAAGTGATATCCAAAATAGGTACTATTGGGTACTATTAGGTACTTTATTGCGATGTGGTTTTTAAAGTAAATACCCTTATAAAATAAACATGTATACCATGTATTGGCGCATAGCAATTAATTACATTTAGAAATAGTTTATCCAATGTCAGTATACATTATTGGCAGTCAGTGGTTATTTAAAATTTATTTTTAGTTTTATTATTATAAATAATAAATAATAATAATAATTTATAGGTGTATCATTATATTATTATAATATGCATGTTGTATGAATGTATGATACTAAGTATAGGTATTTTTAAAAGTATACATTTTTTTTCAGAATGAATACAAGTACGTACAGCCATGTCGGCCTGATCTGTGTATACCAGCATCGGTAAGTACATACATATATTCATATGCACATAGGTAAACTGTTTTTATAAAAAACATGGTGACATTTATCATTCAATATTTTATGTTCAAGTAGTACCTTTTACATTCAGTTAAGTGGTTGAATATTGAATAGCGCCTATAAAATATAAGGTTAGAAAGTTTAGCTAACTGACTCAATAATACATAATATTCCCTTAAGAGGCCTGCTTGTGTGTATTTAATAAGGAGCAATATTTAGCAATATGCAATTTCGTTGCCACTGCCAGTCATTTGTGTTATTTGTCAATGATTAATAGTTTGAGTGTGCTTGTATACCGGGCTATCTTGGCGCACACTGCATGCGAACACGTGTCAACGGCATTCACCGTCCAAAATGAAAAGCGTGATTATTTGCAAGCTTTAGAGGAAAAACTCGAGCATCTTAAAGTGGTCTTAGTTGATTATTTATTTTTTTTTTTTGTTAGTAAGTGGATGGATTTTACAGGGCGCATTGTACTTAAATTCTTAATTCCATTGCTTAAAACTAACAAAATAAAAATAACAAAAGCTTGTGAAATGTCATATTCAAAATCGTATTTCATCGCAAAGAGGACGTCGTACGTACCCCATGTTTCGTCTCCGTCTTACATTCGTAAGACATTGCAAATTTTCGTTCGCCCGTTTTAATAGTGTGATGTTAGTTTTGATATTAGAGTGAATTGACCTATTATCAAACTTCAAGGTAAGAACATTATCTATGTTCTCTCGTCTGTTTTTTACGATATTTTTATTTGATTACATACTCATAACTCACTTGAAAATAAAATATCGTAAAAACAGAACATAGATAATGTTCTTACCTAAAAATTTGATAATAGGTCAATTCACTCTAATATCATTACTAACATCATACTATTAAAACTGGTGAATGAAAATTTGCAATGTCGTAAGACGGAGGATATATATATATATATATATATATCCGGGTACGACCTCTCAAGAAATAGAATTGTAAAAATCCAAGTCCTGTGTTTCCCTATAATAAGTGTTTCTATTTCCAAAAAAAAAAATAAATATTGAAATTGGATCATTCTAACAAGGCACGATAGTTTTTCCAGTTAGGCATGTTTTTGATTAAAGAAACAGTTCACGTCCGTAAGAACTTATAAAATTTGACTTACTTTTTTTGATATACCTAATACCTAGTATTTCAATATTTTAATCTTTTCATGTTCTATGTTCATAATATATAAATATTAATTCAAAATTCCATTCATATTGTTAATGATTATTAATTAATAAAATAATAATAAATAAAGTTAAAAAATTATATTTATACCTATACTTACACATAAATATTCAAAATATAATGGAAATTTGTTCCCGTCACACCAATATTATTTTTTCACATGGGTACACAGAAACAGACATACACATTTACACATAATATGTAATATATAGATTATGGGTATATATTTTAAATGTATACATATATAAATAATTTCAACCTCTTTTGTAATAGTAGTGTACTAATATTGTTCCATTGTAATAACCTACTATTTACAGCAAACACACCTGAGCGATGCGCGGTTCGCTGACGATTCCATCTACAGTCGTTCATTCTACCAACACGATATCTGTCGTGCCAAGCCAGTCATACATCCTGACCATATAGTTATGGCCGGTGAATTTCAGGACGAAACGGTGCACAAGGTTCGTTTAGTGTTTCTATTTGTAATACAAATATAAAAACCCCTTCCACAAAAATTAAATTTTATTATATTATATTATTATTATTACCTACCAATTATGGAGCTTACGTTTAAAGTATTTGTAACATAATTCAGTATAGGCGTGTCTAGTGTCTGTAAGTGAATATTATACATGAACATATTTATAAAAACATATTTTTACAAGCCCCAGTAACTTGGTTTATTTATTGGTAATTGCATCGTTTAACTACTGTAGTTGAGTTACCCAGTACAATGTGCGCCAGTTGTGCAAAAAATCACTCCTAAGGACCATTGTTTGACGGGCACGGGACCAATGCGGCTTATAACCACTCAACAACATGATTATTACGGGCCATGCGATGCTGGCCGCCGAAAGAACATTATACCGATAAGCAACCTTATCCGATCTGAATGTCCAATGGCGGGGTTGACCACGACTAACTTATCGTACCAGCCCGTGTGCGCCGGGCCGATGGAGAATTACAAGCCACACACATGGTATGCGTCATAGTGACACCCGTTAGAGTTTTGGTTTAGGTGCGAGTGTATGTGGGCGAGCACCATTCTCCAAAACAACATTTCCCTTTTCACCCAAATTTTTAAGGTGAACATTTCAAAAAGCACTCAAAATAATTTATTCATGTGTAGTAGTTTAAAAAAGTAAATTAGCATTGCTTATACACATCACAAATAGGTAAGTTATGTATTATAATATAATACAAATATGGGTACGAGTATAAGAACGAGGCGGGTGAGGAACCAGTCACCGCATGTATGACGAGGTAAATTCTTATTCCGGACGGAGTATAAACAATTATGAAGGCAGTGCTTATTAAGATTTAGGAGAAATAAGGAAAAAATTATTTATTTAAATTTGGGCAGAAAAAGGATGTATTAAAACTGTTTAAAATATAATCTCCTAAAACTAAAATCCTTTTTTTTTAAAGTAAAATCTCGAGGAAAACCAAATCCCTTATTACTTCCAAAAACTATCGAACCCTAGCCCGGTGAAAGCAAAAATGCTTTACTATTTTCATTTCCAGACATTATATAATGTGTATAATATTACATATATAGTTATACCGTTCCTGTGGAAGGCATGGATATGAATACCGTGCAAAGATGCAGCTACAAACTTGTCGAACCCAATGAAAAACTTCCAACTCCGTGGGCAGAAAAACTGGAATATTGTAAGCCGGATGATGCATTAGAATGCTGTACTGTGTACAACTACAGGTAATTTTTTTTCTCAAAAATCTAAAATCATTGAATATAAAACTATATACTAATTTCAACACTATAAAACCGTCAACGTTATAATTGAGCTAACTTTACTTGGCCAGAAACATCTTATAAAAATTATATACTTTTCTAACAAAACATTGAAATTATTATTATAGTTACAAGGAACCGGGTGCATATATGTTGGATGATGGTTGTGGCAACACACTTGATATTGTAGCAGAAAGTACTTTAGGTAAGAAAATATTATAACGGAACTAACTGCCTACTGGCTACTAACCATATATTGTGTATAATACCAATTTTTTTTCGGCAGAAAATTGTTGTCCGCCTAGTTGTTTGGCTGATAATGTGGATGACGAATTTAAATCGCGATTCATTAAGGCTCATCAGTTTGATGATTAACCATTACAAAAATGACAGTATTTATAATAAAATCAAGGTCAATACGTGCGATTATTTAACTAAATACAAATTTTATAGCAAGTTAGCTCAAGATTATTTTACTATTTATATTTAACACTTTAACGCTCGCACTTAATTTTAAATTCAATAATTGAGGCAACTGTGCTATCCATAGAAGCCACCATTAATACTCCCCGTAGGAGCTGGATTTTTTTAAGCTAAAACAGGTTTTACATAGTACCTAGTCACTTTGTAATCATAGAAGAAAACTTGTTTAAAAGATTTAGAATTTGACTAAGTATGATTATATTACAATCTGGGAAAAAGTGCTGTACATCCCAAATGGCGCCCATCCATTGTTCGCTTATTCTTGTTGAAAAAGGGTTCACCCAAATTTGTCCAAAGTTTAGCTTGTGTATTTATATATTTTAGATTCTGAGTGGAACGATGTGTTTTTTTTTAAATTTTAAATTTTTTTTTGTGTCTGTCAGTCAAAGTGCTTGGATTTTCTTCAACAGTATCTTTTCTGATAGGAAAATGAATCTAGTTGGTACGTTGGAGGGCCAAAAGTAAAAATTTCCCAGTAGTTTTCAAAAGCGGCATGAAAAACAAAAGAAAAATTAAGAAAAACGGGAATTTGTACTCAAAATCTGTTTTCGAGAAAATAGATTTTGGTTTTTGGTGCAACTCTAAAACAAATGACCGTAGATGCATGAAATTTTTACTGACTGTTTATATAAGCATTTTCTATACACCATGCCTTTTTACAAATATTTTGACTTATTTTGAGCTGTTTACCCAGTGTGCATTAAATTTGGATATATATTCATCAAAAATAAATCTACCGTAGAATTTACGGTAATTTTAAGTAGGTGTTTTCCCAATCGAATCAACATAAATTCTAATATACCTTTACTATATATTTTAGTGTATGTTAATCGTTGATTTTAAGTTGATTATAGTTGTATTTATCCACGAATAATCACAGGTATTCAATATTGAATGAACTCAATTAGCATTGATTGTAATCGTATAATGTATATATAGGTATTCATCAACTATAAATCTACAGTAATATTATGTTGATTTAAAGTGAATAATTTCCTAGTTGAATCAACATGTATTCTACTATTTTCTCCATAGTATTAATTAAACGTATATTAAACCAACTCGAAATCCATGAATAATCCACATTTCCATGGAGCATGAACACATTTCCCAACAGACACTTATTTTTAGAATTCGTTGTCCGTTTGTATTTAATGATAATTGATAATAATAAAATAATTAATAATTATGATAATGCAAAATATATTATATATAATGAATATTGTGTTCGTTTTGTTTTTAATTTTTTAATTACCTACCTAATATAATAATATATAATACTCTCGTAGCCCGTAGGTGTAATATAATTTAATCAGTATAAACAAGTAAGTACCTATACAGCATCATTTTTATTATATTTTATAATAATTTTATATTATAGTATTTATTATATGTTTTGTGTTTATTATGACTTATAACCTTCTTATAATAGGTACTTTTTTTTCTGTATGAATCGAGGACCGGAGGAGGAACCGCGTTAGCATTATTTCTCCTCCGGCCGCCATCGTTTATTGCCATAAAAAAACAAGTTATTTTACATCAATATCGACAAGATTAGTCCCCGCAGACTGACAGACTTTCCGCAGCTAAGCTAGGGCCTAGTATAATATGTGTCTGCCAGTGGGCAAGGCCCGGGAATCAGTTTGCAATAAGTAATAATAAGTATATACATAGTAAATTTCAATCATTTATAATATCAGTTATATAAGTAGGTAGGTACGGTTTAATACATGCATTCATGTTTATTACGTAGGTAATCAAATGTAGCCACTACATAATAATTTGAGAAATGTTTAGTAGTGTCATCAGTATTTCGTAATTGATTGCTGCAAACGTTCTAGATGCTCATTGTGAGATTTAAACAATTATAAATTTATCAGTTTTTAAATTTTTCAGGTTACTAATACGTTATAATTGTTATTACTAATTTATGTAAAATCATGTAATGAGTAATTACAAATATAATTGTACAATATTACCTATCTGATTATTTTTCGGTAATATCAAAATATTTTTAAAAAAAAAACTATTGACTGCCGATACACTCTTTGACTAGAATTATTTTTATTTTGAGAAAATCAGTTTTATATTTATAGAATATGTAAAAGTTCATACCTACCTATATTTTAAATACATATTGGCAATTTTGATCAACCATAATTCAATGTCTTGCCTTTTATAGAATTTTCTGGGCTAATTTTTTTTATCTACTATACTTTTATACTTTCTATAACAGGAAAACTATTAGGTACCTATGTTCTTCATAACTACATCACTTGTCTTATTCTCCAGGTTTGTTTTGTTTACTTTGGGCATTGGGCCAAATGTTGATATTAGACGATTGTTTGATTTTCTCCTAAGTACCTACTTTATTCACAGTCAAGGCCATTGCTAATAGGTACCTACATTGTGTATTATGGTGAAAACAAATTGACAACTTAGATCAAGTTTTTTTTTTTCAAAATAATAACTGACTGATAGACAACCTGAACACTGACTTTATTAATTTACAACTAAATAATTTATAATAAAATCTTAATTTTCAAATAATATTGACAAAGTTTAACATCATAATTACTGAGTTATTTTCATTTTATTTGAACTTACATTTGTTACTGTAGGTATGTAGGCTTTGGTATTTTCCAAAAATAATTTTATCTACTTAATTTAGTCTGACTGTGTAGTCCTAATGGCCCATAGCCCATAATACTTCTAAACAGTTTGGCAGAATTATAATAATATTTTGCTTAAAGCATTAACTGTATTTTCTTTAATTACAACATTAGTATATATTCTATCAAGTAATAACGATTATACTGGGTGTGGCAGTCAAACCCGACGATTTTTATAAGAATTGGTGGGCAGGGTTAAAGTGGTAGAGTTTTCGGGAATGTTCTTATCGCTTTTAAATACTCGGAATTTAGTAATCATGAAGCATTGGTCGAGTGAACAGCGTGCGTTTGCGGTAAAAGCGTATTACAAAAGTAATGATAGTTTCGTAGGAGCTCAACGTGCGTTTCGCCGACAGTTTGGTTTATCTTCTCGCAATCCTGTGCCTTCTCGTGGTACCATCGACCTGTGGGTAAAAACTTTGAAACCACAACTAGCACGACTCAAAAGAGAGGTGGTAGTAAAAAAACTAGACGGACTCAAGAAAATGTAGAGTGGGTGAGACAAGCAGTAGGGAGAAGTCCCCGAAAGTCAGCCAGGCGTCACAGCAAAGAACTTCGCCTAAGTGATCGGACTGTGAGGAGAATATTAAAGCATGACTTGCGCTTCCATCCCTACAAAATTTAGGTAGTTCAAGCACTCAATCTACAAGATCATAATACCCGATTACGCTTTTGCCAACACATGTTGACGTTTTTCAATGAAAACGAAGGTAGGGTACACAACATATGGATGAGTGACGAAGCCCACTTTCACCTAAGTGGCTTCGTCAACAAACAGAATTTTTGGTATTGGGTGGAAAGTAATCCACAACATCAGCATGAGAGACCTCTCCATTCACAAAAAGTAACAGTATGGTGTGCTGTATCATCATTTGGAATAATCGGCCCACATTTTTTCGAGAACGAATCGGGCAGCGCCGTTACAGTGAACTCCGAACGCTACTGTGATATACTAGCCACATTTTTTTTCCAGCACTTGAAGAATATGACACAGATGAAAACACACTTTTTCAACAAGATGGTAAGACAAGCCATACTGCACGAATCTCAATGGATCTGTTGAAGCTAGCATTTACAGGGTGTCTCATTAGTCGGAAGGGCGACATCCAGTGGCCTGCTCGAGACCGGACTTGTCACCGGACTTGACGCCTCTTGATTTTTTCTTTGGGGTTATTTGAAAACCAAGGTGTTCGAAAATAATCCACCAAGGACTATTGTTGACTTGAAGGAGCGAATTCGCCTTGAAATCAATAACATAACCTTGGAAACACTTCCCAACGTCATGGGAAGCTTCGCTGTCGGACTCTCACAATGTGTGGCTAACCAAGGAAGGCATTTGCCTGACACAATCTTTAAAAAATGAAGTCTTTAAATATATAACATAAAATTCCACTCGTGTACTTTTTATTTGTTTGGCGAAAAATTAATAAAAAATTTTTTTTCTATTTTTTTTTATTTTTTCAAATCGTCGGATTTGACTGCCGCACCCTGTAGTACATAGCACCAATAAAAATTAATAATTGATAGGTCAACTGAAATATTACCACCGGAAATTCAATCATCATCAAATGATTTTTTTCACAATGACATGGAAATGTAAGTGTTTACATCATTATAATACTATAAAGTATAAATGTAAGTATAATAAATCTTTAACTCATTTTTATATGAACAAAATTAATGTTTTATAGGTCAACTAAAATGAATTACTAAATAAAGACATTGAAATGTAAGTGTTTAATGTTTGTTGCTTATCTTATATATTCAAAATAAGTTTTAATTACTATTTTTATGCTTATAGATCTGAAGAAAATCCTATACTATCTACTACTGTTAAAGGTCATCAAAAGAATGAAGATGGTATTAAATTCACTAGTGAAAAAGGTATTATTTTCATGAGTTTATAAGGACATTACATTGTTTTTACTTAAAAACATTATTGGTTGTATAAATGTTTTGTTGCGGTGTGCCGTGTAAACGTTGTATTGCATTAGTATTATTAGTATTGAGTGGTAAGTTTGGTACCTAACATTCTGTAATTTTAAGTATGTCGATTCAATTTTGAATTTGTTTTCATTTTTATTTTTAACAGTTTATTCATTATTTAAAAAAAAAAACTAAAATTGTTTTCTAATTATTAAGGGAATTTAAAACTTTTTGTAGACAAAACTAAAGTTACAAGTTTTATGGATACAAAAATATTGTTTTATAGTATTGTAAAACCAGGTGTGTCCAAAAAAATTAAAGTGATAAACTGCAAAAAGTTTGTTATTATGGAATTACTAATTTTTTGCTTAATACTCTAATATTAATCTTTTTAAATCTTATATTATTTGAAACACCTACAATTACTTTAGTGCAATTTGACATTTTTCTATGCATCTTTTTGTAAAAAGCATATAAAATATTAATATTAAATTTGATAATAATGCAATTAAGTGATTTTTGTAAAATATTGTACATGTGCCCTTTCTATATTTAACGATTCATATAGTATATTACATTATGTGGGTATTCAATTAAACCTTTTCTAGTAAACTTAATATTCTACAAAAATCGGTCAATGCTTCTATTCAAGTTGGCAATACATTTGATGAGAGGAATGCAATTCTAAAAGATTATTGCTCTAAAAAGTTAGTTCTTTTAGAGAGAATTGATATTGCAAAAGAAAAAAAAATAGCAATAATGGAGAAAAAAATGAATATGCAGATGGGTATTTTTCATAAAATATCGAATAAATAACAGGAAATACGTCAACACATGTAATGATGGTTGCCATTGGTTGGTACAATACTACAATAATTGTAACGAAAAATCTAAAATTATCGCGGAATATCGTTATCGTAATCACATGGAATACCCGTAAAGTGGTAGTATGCCAGTATAATATCAAAATATTTTTAGATTTTATGGTTTTATTATAAGAGAATAAAAGTATATATTATTATATATAATTGTTATTTTATCTTAATACGATGAAAACATTATTAAATATTAATTTTCACGTAAAGTCCGTCAGTCGTGTGCTGTGTTACCATTTATTTATATAGCTCTTGTGTAAACTGTGGCAACCGTGCATCATTTAATTATTATAGTGTTGATTCTACATTATAGGTAATTATTTATTTTTTTAATTATCACGTGTTATTAAGTAAAAATTTACTATGTCGGAATCCGAAAAATTGACGTGTGTATGCGGTAAAAAACGAGAAAACCTGAATATTACAAATTGGAAAAGACACCTGGACAATTGTAAGCAACGTAAAACAAAAATTAATTCTCGAAGCATTACTTCATTTTTTAATATACCGAAACCGAAGAAAGTATGTATGGATACCGATACAATTTGTTATCCTTATCCAACTTCAGATGGTAAGACTTACACTTTGATAAATGTTTAATAATTATTGCATATTTTTGCAAATGTTTACAAAATTTGAAATTTATTGCATAATTAACAGAAAATTTAAAAAAAAAAATTATAAAATAATATTTTATCAAGTAGGAATATTAAACAGAATTTTGTTGGCATTAAATAATAATTGAAATAAAGATAAAATTTATAAAAATACATTAAGTTCAGAAAATTTTTAAATCATTTTTTTTTCATTAAGTATTTAAGTACCTAATTAATTATTTGTGAATACATTTTACTGCATATTATAATATGGCATATTTCGTTACTTCTTAGTGCATAAAAATCCGTGATCTAGTCATGTATATTACAACGTATAAAATAAAACCAATTTATTTATAAGAATTTAGTATTTTAGTACTTTTAATAAATTTATTTTAGCGTTCATAAATGATTCAGGTTCTAGTGTTCATGAGCAAATTAAGCAAAAAGACATGATTCTTACTTCCAGTTCTTTAAATAAAAACGGTAGGTAAAAATGTTTATAATATGCTGTTTTAAATGTTGTTCTAATGCCTATTTAAATACACATTTTTAGTTTTGGACTCTGTTGTTGGTAATACATTTAGTCAAATCGCAAAAGAAATTGATCAAGACAGTGGTAATTGTTTTAATAAAAATGGTAGGTAAAAATGTTTATAATATGCTGTTTTAAATGTTGTTCTAATGCCTATTTAAATACACATTTTTAGTTTTGGACTCTGTTGTTGGTAATACATTTAGTCAAATCGCAAAAGAAATTGATCAAGATAGTGGTAATTGTTTTAATAAAAATGGTAGGTAAAAAATGTTTATAATATATAATATTTACAAATATTTAATAAAATAAAGGTTGGTAATAATAGTTTTTTTTTATGTATATATTTATATAGATATGAATTCTATCAATACTGACATGGAGACTGTCGATATCGAAGTGGATACTGAGATGGAGACTGTAGACATGTTCAGAAATGACCCAGCACATTTTGTCAAGTTAAAACATATAACACCGGAAATTAGAAGTTTAATATTAGAACTAGGTCCTTGTCAACCACTGTCAAATGATCTTCCAGGAAAGAGTTTTCCTAAAAATGGTTCAAAAGAAAATAGAAGCTTTAAAGAAATATACTATTACCGGATTCTTCCTGACAAAACAAAATGTCTCCGCGATTGGCTGTCATATTCTCCAAGCAAAAACAAAATATATTGCATGCATTGTTTTTTATTTGGGACAAATTTGCACAAAAATCTAGAGAAATCATGGACAAAAAATGGATTTGACTCATGGAAAAACTTGTCTTCCGGAATAGAGTATCATGAACTTACAAATGATCACATAAACGCCACATTAAAGTATAAACTTCGAAAGACTTCAACTCCAATTTTGCCTAGTTTGGAATATCAGCGTAAAATTGAAGTCTCAATGAATCGACAAGTAATAAATGAAATTATAGACATTGTTTTATACTTAGCAAGACACAATTTGGCTTTTCGAGGTCATAGAGATAACTGGTCAGTAAGTTCGCCTGGTGGTAATTTCAAAGACTTGGTTATTTTATTAGCTAAAAGTTCAGCTCCATTATCTGACCATTTAAATAGTATAAAACTAAAAAAAAAAGGTCAAATTTCTTTTGTTACCTGGGAAAGACAGAATCAGTTAATAGATTCAATATCTCATGATATTTCCTCTCAAATTCAACAAGCAGTTGTTCAATCCAATATGTTTAGTATATCTATTGATTCTACTTTTGATGCTTCACGTCGCGAACAAGTATCATTTGTTATTAGATATGTTGATGATACATTTGGGTTAATTCACGAAAGAGTCATTGCTATTAAAGAATCACCTATTACAACAGGAAAAGACTTGTACAGCTTATTTGTTGCTA
The DNA here is from genome assembly GCA_949089665.1 of Macrosiphum euphorbiae. Lineage (NCBI taxonomy): Eukaryota > Metazoa > Arthropoda > Insecta > Hemiptera > Aphididae > Macrosiphum > Macrosiphum euphorbiae. The sequence continues at coordinate 26,720,865 of CARXXK010000002.1, forward strand.
TTATGGAAAAAGAAAAACTTAATTGGAAAGATTGCCTTGTTGGGCAGTCTTATGATGGTGCTTCAAACATGCGCGGAAATTACAAAGGCTTACAAGCACATATAAAAAGAGAATGTCCACAAGCTTTGTATGTATGGTGTCATGCCCACCGACTAGCCTTGGTAGTCAAGCAAGCTGTATCCTGTGACTCAAATTCAAGAGACTTGTTTGGAAATTTGGAAAGTCTATATGTCTTGTTATGGTGTTCAAAAAAAAGAGCAGCAACATTTAGAGAAGCTCAAAAAAAACACTCAGACTTAAAATACACCCAAGAGCATGCTGTTAAACGAGTCTGTACAACACGTTGGAATTCCCATTCAGCAGCTTTGAATGTAGTTATCAAGTTTCATCATGCAGTTTTACAAACATTGGAAGAAATAAAAAATCTTGAAGGAGTTACTGATGCAACTGTTGGTGCCAATTGTAGTGGTCTTATAGATTATTTTACATCACGGAGATTTTTATTAACTGCTTTCACATTCAAAAAGCTATTCGACATATTAGAAGTAGTTACAAGACAATTTCAAACACATGATATGGATATTTTATTGGCAACAAGTATTGTAACTAAAACAATTAATTCGATTAGAAAATTGAGAGCAAATAATTCATTTGAGGAAATTATAAAATTAACAGATAATTTTATCAATGAGAGTGACACAGATTTTATACCATTAAAAAATATTAGACCTAGGCGTGTTCCAATTAAAGCAGGTATGATATTATTTATTTCAATTTTACAATGCTATGTAATTAACTAAAAAATAAATATAAAAATATTTTCAAGGTTAAATTATATATTAGTTATTTTTAGTGAATAAAACAACTAATTGTATTTTATTAATTATTTAGGTGAACTAATGCAAGATGATCCTATTGTTTGTCCAATTAAAAAGTTTGAGGTAGAAACATACAATGCTGTAATAGATATGACTCTAAATGAATTGAGTGACCGGTTTGAAACAACAAATATTGGACCATTAAAAGACATAGCATTGCTCTCATATCGTAGAATACAAGAAGTGCACAATGATCCAACAATGCTACCCAAAGATTCATTTATAGAGTTATGTGAGGTCTATTCAAAAATTAATAGAGATTGTTTGATTTCTGAATATATGCAGTTTTGTAAAAATTTAAATGAATTTGAAAATAACTTAAATTTACCAAAGTTTTTGCATGATGTTAGTAATAATAAATCAAGTAATGATGAAGATGAAAATGATAATAATGATGACAACATTTCTATGTTTGAACTAAATACGTATGATGATTTAAATGAAACTTCGAATGATAATGATCAAAGAGCAATTAAAAACATTGGGAGTACTAAAAAAATTTTTCAAATGTTTTGTACAGCTAATTTAACCAGTTGTTTCCCAAATTTGTATGTAGCATTAAAATTATCAGTCACTCTTCCAATTTCAAGTTGTAGTGTAGAGCGTTCATTCTCAAAGTTAAAACTGATCAAAACTAAACTTCGAACTTCCATGCTACAGGATAGGTTAGAAAACTTGATGAAAATCAGTTGTGAAAAAGACTTAAATCCAATAGTAGACAATATAATTTTATCGCTAGCTGGAAAAAGTTCCAGCTTATGTAAAGCATTAGTGTATTAATGTACTTTGTTAATGTATGTTTAAGTTATATTTTTTTTATGAACAAATGTTCAATTTTTCTTATTGTAAACACATTACACCATTGATTATAATAATTTGTTATTTCTATTCAATTAATATGAATTTATAATATTAAATAATTAAAAATTGATCTGTTATGACATTATGTTATTATTATTTAATATTAAATATGTAAGAAATGAGTTAAAATTTAAACATTTGTATTTAATTACCATTATTACTAATGATCTATAATAATTATATTCATATTTTATATTGAATTTAAACATAATATCTATGTTTGCATAAATAGTTCTAATCAAAACTGTAAATTGAGGAATATAAAAATACACAATTTTTTTATAAATACCTATATATATTTCTTATTAGTAATAGTTTATTTGTATGATTCTAAAGTGGGTACCATAATTTTGGATTTTTGCTTGTTATACGTATAACACAGTTTTATGAACTTATTAAGGATATATATATATATATTAATATATTATAACTGCCTTATTGAAAGCAATTAAGATAATTAACTTAAATAGGTATTTAGGTAAGGTGGATGGGTGGGTGGGTGGGTTGTCAATTATGATTTGCCCTACATATATTTTTATACTTCGGCGCCCCTGTCATATAAAATCATATAATGATATTCATTGATTATTATAGCATATTTTTTTTATTTTTTAATAGAATATAAGTAGAATATAAGTATTATTTTTTATATTAAAAGACGTGTCCCGTTTACACAAAATCATATATTTATTGATATTAAATTTTATAATAATGCAATTAAAGGTACATTACACTAGCACCACAACCTAAACTATATTCTTCGAAATCGGTTCCATTATTTAGTAACTAATTAGTAACCATTCGTAACCTAAAATTTGGAATTCGTAACCTAAACCAAGTACCGGAAAAACCGTTTATCCCAACCGGGTGCTGGCGTAACGTTACAACAGCACCCGAACATTGAAATATTCTACTTAGGAAGTTCAAAACCATACTAGGTTTTAGTAACCAATTAGTAACCATTCGTAACCGAAAATTTGGAATTCGTAACCTAAACCAAGTACCGGAAAAACCGTTTTTTCCCAACCGGGTGCTGGCGTAACGTTACAACAGCACCCGAACATTGAAATATTCTACTTAGGAAGTTCAAAACCAAACTAGGTTTTAGTAACCAATTAGTAACCATTCGTAACCGAAATTTTGGAATTCTTAACCTAAACCAAGTACCGGGAAACCCGTTTTTTCTCAACCGGGTGCTGGCGTAACGTTACAACAGCACCCGCACATTGAAATATTCTACTTAGCAAGTTCAAAACCAAACTAGGTTTTAGTAACCGATTAGTAACCATTCGTAACCGAAAATTTGGAATCCATAACCTAAACCAAGTACCGGGAAAACGGTTTTTTCTCAACCGGGTGCTGATATATTATAATCCTTAATATACTCTTTGAATATAGTTTTATCAAGTATATACAAGCATATCCTTGATCAAAAGTATTTTCGGTAGTTTTAAATTATATAAAAAATATATAAAATATTTTTTATTTTTTAGCTTTATTTTTTTCATAATTTTAAATTAGTATAATTTTATATATATTTTTATATATCATATACTTTTTTTACCAATTTTTTAACAAATATTTTATTGATTCGTAAGAAACTGAATTTTTATTAATATTTATATAAAATTTGAATTTTTTATCAGACTTTTTACTAATTTCTTCTTTTATATATGAAATTAAGTTATAACAGAGATCTCTGTCTAAAAAATTATTAATATGTTTATTAAAAATACGTTGATAAAAAATTCATAAATTATGAAAAACATAAATTAAATTTATATTAATTAAAAAATGTAAAATGTATGATAAAAATGTATATTTTATAAAAAATATAAATTAAATATAAATCTTAGTAAAAATTATATTTGATAAAAATCTATAAATAAACTCTATGTTATAAAAAAAATGGATAAGAAATCAGTTTTATACAAAATATGTTAAAAAAATCAAAAAAAAATCTATCCGATAAAAAATTCAAATTGAATATAAATGTTAATAAAAATTCAGTTTGGTCTTATCGATAAAAAAAATTGTAAAAAAAAATTGATAAAAACATAAATTGAATTTATATTAAACAAAAAATGTTCGATAAAAAATTCATATTTTATAAAAATTTAACTCTTAATAAAAATTCTGTTTGTTAAAAAATCAATAAAAAATATGCTAAAAATTGATAAAAACCATCTTGAAAATTGATAAAAAAAATCAGTATGATATTAAATTCATATTATATAAAAAATAAGTTTATTGAATTTATGTTTAATTTTTAATTTTAAAAAAATGTATAAAAAATCAGTTTAATAAAAAAATCAATAAAAAATGTGTTAGGTATATGAAAATGTGTTTCAACAGAAAACTCTATGATCCCGCTAAGTTTAAAATGGGGTTGACTGGTTTGGAGGTAGCACCAATTTTTATTTTTGTATATCCTGATAGCACTAATTGAGCACTAAAAGTTGAAACGACACGGAATTTGGACGGAATAACAGATGTTAGAGGATATAGTAGCTACTATAGATACACTTATGTCCTAATATCAAGTATGAACCAAACCATAAACCATAACCGACGTGTGAAAATGTATGGTCTGTATTGTAAAAATTCATATCTTAAATCCGGCCATATAGTGTTGTTAGATGCTTTTACAGCATACGTAAAGGTGTGTTACAACTTACAATAGCTTTATGTGGATATGTCAAAAATAACCAAAGTTCTTCAGGAACATGATTAAATAGAATCGCGGAAAAAAGCCCACGGAAAAAAAGCCCAAGGAAAAAAAACCCAGAAAAAAAACCTAACCTAATAGGTATTCCTACGAAATATTCCTTCGTATGAAAATACTTAACAACATTTATTTAAATATTTTTGTTTTATATTCAGTAAGAAGATTCAAATATAAAAATAAAATATTTAAATAAATGTTGTTAAGTATTTTCATACGAAGGAATATTTCGTAGGAATACCTATTAGGTTAGGTTTTTTTTCTGAATTTTTTCCTTGGGCTTTTTTTCCGTGGGCTTTTTTTCCGCGATTCTATTTAATCATGTTCCTGAAGAACTTTGGTTATTTTTGACATATCCACATAAAGCTATTGTAAGTTGTAACACACCTTTACGTATGCTGTAAAAGCGTCTAACAACACTATATGGCCGGATTTAAGATATGAATTTTTACAATACAGACCATACATTTTCACACGTCGGTTATGGTTTATGGTTTGGTTCATACTTGATATTAGGACATAAGTGTATCTATAGTAGCTACTATATCCTCTAACATCTGTTATTCCGTCCAAATTCCGTGTCGTATCAACTTTTAGTGCTCAATTAGTGCTATCAGGATATACAAAAATAAAAATTGGTGCTACCTCCAAACCAGTCATCCCCATTTTTAAACTTAGCGGGGGATCATAGAGTTTTCTGTTGAAACACATTTTCATATACCTAACACATTTTTTATTGATTTTTTTATTAAACTGATTTTTTATACATTTTTTTATTACGTGGATATTTTTTATACATTTTTTTTAAATTAAAAATTAAACAAATTCAATAAACTTATTTTTTATATAATATGAATTTAATATCATACTGATTTTTTTTATCAATTTTCAAGATGATTTTTATCAATTTTTAGCATATTTTTTATTGATTTTTTAACAAACAGAATTTTTATTAAGAGTTAAATTTTTATAAAATATGAATTTTTTATCGAACATTTTTTGTTTAATATAAATTCAATTTATGTTTTTATCAATTTTTTTTACAATTTTTTTTATCGATAAGACCAAACTGAATTTTTATAAACATTTATATTCAATTTGAATTTTTTATCGGATAGATTTTTTTTTATTTTTTTTAACATATTTTGTATAAAACTGATTTCTTATCCATTTTTTTTATAACATAGAGTTTATTTATAGATTTTTATCAAATATAATTTTTACTAAGATTTATATTTAATTTATATTTTTTATAAAATATACATTTTTATCATACATTTTACATTTTTTAATTAATATAAATTTAATTTATGTTTTTCATAATTTATGAATTTTTTATCAACGTATTTTTAATAAACATATTAATAATTTTTTAGACAGAGATCTCTGTTATAACTTAATTTCATATATAAAAGAAGAAATTAGTAAAAAGTCTGATAAAAAATGTATATTTTTTAAAAAATTCAAATTTTATATAAATATTAATAAAAATTCAGTTTCTTACGAATCAATAAAATATTTGTTAAAAAATTGGTAAAAAAAGTATATAATATATAAAAATATATATAAAATTATACTAATTTAAAATTATGAAAAAAATAAAGCTAAAAAATAAAAAATATTTTATATATTTTTTATATAATTTAAAACTACCGAAAATACTTTTGATCAAGGATATGCTTGTATATACTTGATAAAACTATATTCAAAGAGTATATTAAGGATTATAATATATCAGCACCCGGTTGAGAAAAAACCGTTTTCCCGGTACTTGGTTTAGGTTATGGATTCCAAATTTTCGGTTACGAATGGTTACTAATCGGTTACTAAAACCTAGTTTGGTTTTGAACTTGCTAAGTAGAATATTTCAATGTGCGGGTGCTGTTGTAACGTTACGCCAGCACCCGGTTGAGAAAAAACGGGTTTCCCGGTACTTGGTTTAGGTTAAGAATTCCAAATTTCGGTTACGAATGGTTACTAATCGGTTACTAAAACCTAGTTTGGTTTTGAACTTCCTAAGTAGAATATTTCAATGTTCGGGTGCTGTTGTAACGTTACGCCAGCACCCTGTTGGGAAAAACGGTTTTTCCGGTACTTGGTTTAGGTTACGAATTCCAAATTTTCGGTTACGAATGGTTACTAATTGGTTACTAAAACCTAGTATGGTTTTGAACTTCCTAAGTAGAATATTTCAATGTTCGGGTGCTGTTGTAACGTTACGCCAGCACCCGGTTGGGAAAAACGGTTTTTCCGGTACTTGGTTTAGGTTACGAATTCCAAATTTTCGGTTACGAATGGTTACTAATTGGTTACTAAAACCTAGTATGGTTTTGAACTTCCTAAGTAGAATATTTCAATGTTCGGGTGCTGTTGTAACGTTACGCCAGCACCCGGTTGGGAAAAACGGTTTTTCCGGTACTTGGTTTAGGTTACGAATTCCAAATTTTAGGTTACGAATGGTTACTAATTAGTTACTAAATAATGGAACCGATTTCGAAGAAAATAGTTTAGGTTGTGGTGCTAGTGTAACGAACCTTGCAATTAAGTGATTTTTGTAAAATATTGGACATGTGCCCTTTCTATATTTAACGATTTATATATTATATTACATTATGTGGGTATTCATTTAAACTTTTTCTAGTAACTTAATATTCTACAAAAATCGGTCAATGCTTCTATTTAAGTTGGCAATACCATTGATGAGAGGAATACAATTCTAAAAGATTATTGCTCTGAAAAGTTAGTTCTTTTAGAGGGAATTGCTATTGCAAAAGAAAAAAAAAATAGCAATAATGGAGGAAAAAATGAATATGCAGATCAATGCAAATAAAAATTAATCATTGGTATTTATAAGTTTATTTTATTTTGTTAAAAAATATTTTATTTTGTTGATTGTTACTATATGTATATTATTATTACATTGTATTGAAGAAGTTGGTTTTTTAGTTTAGTTTTAATTTTGTGATAATGAAACTAATATAATCAGACTGAATATAAGATACTTTTATTTTTTTTTTTTGTTACTCTGCAAAGTCTTTTTTTATAAGATTTGTTTATTTAAATGTATATAATATAAATTGTTAAGTATTACACTATTGGTATTTTAATAATTTGTGAATTTTCTGGACTTATTTAAAATATAAATCAATGATTGTCTGTTGCATCCGTTTTCCAGCAGTGAGTTCTTTATTAATTCTGTTGATTATTTGTTCAATTTCGGGATCATTGTCTATATTACCTAAATCTATATCAATCTATATCAAGTCTTTTATACTTCTAATTATTGGTATGTTATTAGAAATGCTAATATTATGTAATATGGTACATGAGTTAATTATACTGGCAGCTTTTTCTGGTAAGTCGTAGTGAAGTACCCTATGTTTAAGTAAGCATCTACAATTGATATTAAAAAGTAAATAGCCCTATTAATTATTACATTTATCATTTTTATACTATTATATATAAACTTACCTAAACCGCATTTTAAGTACCCCATTACAACGTTCAATGATTGATCTAGTTCTGCAAAACCATTTATTATAGTTAGCTTCTGGAGTGTTTGGTTGTGGTTGATACAATGGAGTCAATAACCACTGTCTCAATTTATATCCAGAATCACCTGCCAGTATAATATATTAAGAAATAGCTAAATTATTTCCTACCTATATTATGTGTTTATTAAATAATATTACATTGACGACAGTACGACTGTCAACAATATACGACAATACCTAATTAATATCCAAATAAAATGTATTAAAAATGTATGAGAATAATGAAAATATAAAAAATATAAAATATAAAAATCTCAAAAATTAAATACTAAATAAACTAGGTACCTAATACGATATATATTGGAGACTATATATGTAGTATATAACTCAATTAGGAAGGTACACTAGGGCTGGTTTTTACAATATCCGATTAAGGGCAGTTCTTACAATGTCCGCTAAAGTGTCGGTTAACGCTAACCGACTGATAACAGATTTTATTACCGGCAGAATTCTTCCGGTTAAGTGTCGGTTAACTTTAACCGGACATCGTAAGAACGGCCCTAAGTGTCAGTTATCTTTAACCGTCGAAATTCTGCCGGTAATAAAATCCGCTTACCGCCGCACCAGTTAAGCATTAACAGACACTTAACCGGACATTGTAAGAACGGCACTAGATAATTCACATTGGAAAACCGACATACACATACTTGCTCTTATTTGGAAAAATTAAATTTATGAATGACTTAGTCAATGTATAACCTTCATCTGAGAGACTGCCATTATTTAATTTTGAATCAGCTAATATAACTCTGTCATCATTTGTGCTTTGCAGTAAATTCATCATCGTCTACAAACAATATTGGAAGTTGATTTTTAGTGTTAATTTATAAATAATTTATAACACCGTACCGCAAATTAAATTATTTTGTTACATTATTAACTTAGAATGTTATGTGTGGTAGAATAAAATAAATACTTACTTCAATAGGCATGTATTATTAAATACCTGAGAATTCCCATCCATTGGATTATAAGTAACAAATTTGACATGACTTTGGAAGAACTTCGAGATGAAAAGTGGAAATTCTATTTTTAGAAGATACTGTGGGTTCATTTTCTTTAGTTGCATTATTTGACACCGAATATTCAATACTTTGTATGGGAACGAATTGCGGTTTATCAACTAAAGTTCCATTAGATTTAGGAATAATAACGCTACAACTTACTTCTATAATTAAATTCGTTTTATAACAATTAGGACATATTTAAAAAATCTATGTGCCGTCGAACCGGGTTACTTAGGACTTATGGGTAACTTGAGTACAAATGATATAGTGTTATCAATTATCAGATTAGAGCAGCGGTTCTCAAACTGTGGTACGCGAAAGACTACATGGTGGTAGGCAGAAGGGCGCATGGTGGTAAGACGGAACATTAAAAACAATTAATATTAGATTCTTAGCGTAGCGATGATTTTACTCGGTGTTTCCGAATTGCGGACAAAGTGACAAAAACCATGTGAGTTGCGGACGAAATCTAAAAAGGTAACATACAAATTGAGGAAACAAATATAAGATACTAATTGCGGATAATGTTACAATATTCACGTGGTGAAATCAGTAGAATATCATATATACATGCTGTTTTAAAAACTATGACGATAATTAATAATGACGATAATCTATAATTATTTTATAAACAATTTTTTCCACAAAATTAAAACAATCAGTAATTCAACAACATTTTAAAAATATCGATTGCTCTTTTGCAAGACACAAATATTTTTAACCCCACCTACCAATTTTTTTTTAGCTATTGTCATAAGTCCTGAAAAAGTTGAAAGGGAAATATTTGGGTCTACAACTAACGTAGTTTTTATTAAAAACAGCTCTGTACGCAATTAGTATTAAGACAACGAAACTCGTGTCCGCAATTGTTATATTATAATTCCTAACCTGAATAATTCGTCTGCAACTAGTATGTGTCCATTTTACTATGTCCGGTGTTTTTTTTAATACTCAGATAATAAAGGTTAGATTTAACGGGAAATACGTCAATAAATAAAATATCGTATATGTTGCCACTTGGGCTTGTTACGATGAAAATAAATGACTATGGTTGTGATGATGCTATCTTGACATGGGCAACTGCCTTGGATTCAACGGGATAGGCAACTTAATGTGCACTGCCTTAGAATGACCGGGTAGGCAACCAGATACGACGACGACGAAGATAGGAGGGGACCAAATGAGACTTAAAATTACCGGACCAAGGAAGTTGAGTTTATGCACGGGAACAAGGAAGATTAGTTTAGTTATATGGGGGGGATGTCTTGGTGGTCGGAATCGGTTTGGTGCAATGACCACCAAGCTCACAGAAATCGGCGAATACTTAAAATCTACCCTTAACTCTACGATGATGATGATGATGTGGATGAAGGCTGCAACAAATGACAAACGACGGCGAATGGACTCGAAGACCTTGGCGGCCTCTCACACACCACGGCGGGTGTTGGCGGTCTTACGCATTGACTGATGGCACCAATCCCGCTCGGGCGATTGAAAAGCACTGAGCACACGAGCTGATGAGACGAGTAGGTACACGGTAGTGACACTCAACCAGAAATACAATACGACTCACTTAAATGCTGGTAATGATGGTGCTTTATTGTAATAATAATAACAATCCAATGGTTCCGTGTCGCACTGACTCGGACCGGTGGTAGAATTTGATATAATATGTCGCAATGACTGAACAGGTAAATATGTAATATATATGTGTTGCCGCAGTGGCAACAAAACAAACAATTCCGCGTTGCTCCAATAGCAGAAAAAACAATTAACACGAAACAATAAAACAATACTTTTTTTACATATAATATAAGTAGGTACGTAGATGTGTATAACAAAACTTAACGGAAAATAAAAATAATAATAACAACAATATGGGCGTTGGCCGCGTAATCACAACAAAACATTAAAACAGATGATATAAAAACAAAGACAATATGACGACAACGATAACAATAATAATAAATTAATTTATATAGGTGATTACTGATTATAATATTCACATACCTAACGAGTAATGATAAAATGAGGACGAGGAAGAGGGACAGAGATAAAGGCTGGTCGCCGCCGTTGCGCTGTTTTGCATATCGCATGATAATCACAACACTGAGTCTCGGCAACAGTATATAATCATTGATATATTTTATCGCGTATGTTCGTATACAAATTCTGATTATTTTATATCAGTACTAAATATTTTCTCTTCGGCCGTTTAGTTTGTTGGTGTTAGTCAACGTAAGCAGTCGAGTTTATCTCTTTAAATATTTAAGTTCGTACATTATTTTATATCAGTACTAAAAAATTTAAAACATGGATAAGAGGCTAAATAGAGCAACAGACAATACATTTACGTCTGAAAACTGTTCAGTAAGTTCTGCTTCAAAGTTGGAAAGCGCAAGTGAAGATGTGAATAATCCTATGAAAATAAGAAAATGTGTAAGGAAATATGATCCTGAGTACATTAATATTGGATTCACGGCCATAGACGTAAGCAATGAGCCTCGGCCTCAATGTGTTATCTGTTTTGAAATTCTTTCTAACCAAAGTATGAAACCGTCCTTATTAAATCGTCACCTTTCTACAAAACATTCGACGTTAAAAAACACACCAAAGGACTATTTCGTTCGAAAGTTGTCAGAGATGAAAAGCACGAAGAAAATTATATCATCTTTTAGCGGTTGTACCTACTGAAAAAGCAGTGGAAGCATCTTTCTTAGTGAGCTTAAGAATAGCGAAGTGTGGAAAACCTCATACCATCGGCGAAGAACTTATTTTACCGGCGGAAAAAAATATGGTAACTTGTATGTTAGGTGAACCGCAGCTAAACAACTGGATATGATATCACTGTCAAATGATACAGTTCGACGCAGAATTTAAAGTATGGCATTGAACGTTAAAGAAAAATTAATTAATCAAGTGAAAAATAGTGATTTTTTTTCCATACAACTTGATGAAAGTACAGATGTATCAAACTATGCTCAACTTATGGTTTACGTGCGGTATGTACCTATTTCAAACTGTAATTAAAGAGGATTTACTAAACACGAACTATTTAAACGAAATATTTAAAAAGACGAAATATTTAAAAAGTTGAACCACTTTTTAGTTGAAAATGGATTTTTTTTTTTTTATAATTTTTATTAGTAATATACAATCTATGCACAAAGGCATAATAAGAATATGTGCTTAAATAAGTTTTAACATGAAATAGGGTGAGGGAAGAGACCATCCAGTGATCGCACTTCACTTTGCTTAAAAGTGGAATAGAATCTTAAAAGATTAAACTGGAAAAAGTGTGTTGGCTTCTGTTCTGACGGTGCTCGAGCTATGACAGGTAAACATGGAGGTGTTGCGACTAAAATAAAATTGGTTACAGAAAATTATACTTTCATACATTGCAGCATCCACAGGGCTTTTTAGTAGTAAAACGTATGACAGAACAATTTAAACTAGTACTCCAGGAAGCCATAAATGTAGTCAATTTTATTAAATCTCGGGCTCTACAGTTTCGTTTATTTACAAAACTGTGTTCCAAAATGGGAAGTGATCACATTCAATTGCTTTTACATACGGAAGTGAGATGGCTCTCTCGAGGAAGAATGCTTAGCAGGTTATTTGAACTACATTCTGAGGTTCAGTTATTCCTAGGAGAGACTAATTTTGAACTCAAAGATAAATTGACAGATAACCTGTGGATAACAACATTGGCATACTTATCAGACATTTTCAATCGTCGCAATGTATTAAATTTAAGTTTACAAGGTAAAACAATAAACAGATGTTCAATGAATGACAAAATGAAAGGCAAAATTATCTTTATTAAGATAGGTAATTTAAATGATAAGTAATAATGTTTCGAACGAAAACCTACAGTCTTTTCCTAATTTGGAACAATTTGTGACAGAACACGAACTTCAAGTCGAAACTGATCTCATAAAAAACATAAAACACCATTGTAAAATGCTAAAAACAACGTTTGAAGAATATTTTAAAGAAGATTATTCGGAATTTTTTTGGATAAGAAACCCATTCATTTTGGATTTGTATGATATTCCTAAGACACTAACAAATAATGAAAAAGAGACTTTGATAGAATTGTCATGTGATGAAAGTTTGAAAATGGGATTTAATAAATTAGAATTTGGTGAGTTTCGGATAAAGATAAAAACAAATATCCGTTGCTGTCTAAAAAAGCATTGTTATTTTTATTACCATTCACAACCACTTATCTTTGTGAAACTGGATTCTCCTCAATGATCGAAGTATAAAACAAGTTTCGAAACAAACTGAATATCGAACCAAATTTACGCTTAAAATTAAGTAACGCTGAACCAGATACTTCATCGCTAATATCAAATCTACAAATCCATAGTTCTCATTGGAAATGTGCTATTTAATTCATATCTTAACTTTTAAACACTAATAAATTTAACTAGGTAAAGTTTGTATTGTTCTATTTTTAATCATCAGTGGTACGCAACTGATTGATAATATACTTAAGTAGTACGCGAAAAAAAATGTTTGAGAACCGCTGGATTAGAGCATTATCAATGATTGTTTAGCAAGTCTGGAAGTGCCGATGCGGGAGTGTCATAACATTTGCGACAACCACACCTGAATCGTTTCCCTGAATCCAGGGTTTGAAGGTTAGGAATTCGCTCGAGGTTGGTAAATAAACTAATAACATCCGTACCCGTCGCCAATATAAATTTAAAAAACCACACAAGTATAAATAAAAACAACTATAAAATAAATAAACAAAAACGAATATAATACAAATAGACCTCGCTGCAGATATATACAACAACTCCTTCTTGTCATCGAAGTCGACCGCCATTTACAAAGCAGTCAATGTTTTTGTGGTGTATGACGTATCGTGAATCAACTTGTTCGAAATAACGAATAACACAGTTTACGGGTATAATTGATGTTTATTAATTAAGAAGAATGAACATGAAAATGATGGAGCGTGCGTCGGTCACTGCACGTGGTTGTTGTCGGTGACAGGGTCAAATTTGCTGCCCAAACTCTTAGCACATCAACAACAGATGCTTTAGAATGCCCTAGATATTTTTCTAATACTGAGGCTACTGTAAAATACTGTCGCAATATTGATGGACTTTTTGATTTTTTAAATACACGAAACCATTTTGCCATAGGATTTAAATCCGCTACTTTTAATTCAGTTTATGGAAAATACGATATTAGCTTTAATTGATTATCTGTTTTTTATGAGTATTGGTGATAACTGATAAGCTTTGAAAAGACAAATAAAAAACTTTTATTTTTGGTTTTGCAACTGCAGTCAGGCGCGGATCCAAGGGGGGCTAAGGGGCTTTGCCCCCCCCCCATTTGGACGTGTATATATTTATATATTATATATTATAATTATATTATTATATATTACACTGGTGTACACGTCTGGTCGACACCGTGAATTTTGGCGGAGTGGAAAATTATGTGATACTATGATTATGGTATCAGTGTTCGCGTGTAATGTGCACTAGATACATTGTTTTAGTCATGGCCTAAATTTGTGTATATCAAAAGTTTGTGAGCTATCTTCTGTTAGAAACATGGTTGGGATTGTCTACCTCAGCTAAACGCAACAATATTTTGTTAGCAGCCATTGAGAATACTGGTGCTGTGTCATTGCCAAAAAAAACAAAATTAAAAGCCATGTGTACAACTCGGTGGGTTGAGCGTCATGACTCAATTATTACTTTTCGTGAACTTTTCCCGTATATCGTGAATGCTCTTGATATAACTGAAGAAGATTTTGACCGTGATATATTAACTAAAGCAGTAAGCTTCAGTTCTTCCATAAAAAGAAGCGATTTCCTTGTCAGTTTAGAAATAGTTGCAAATTTGTTTTCCTACACTAAAGATTTAAGTATTAGACTACAAAGTCCAAAACAAGATTTATCTAGTGCATTCTCACATTTTAAAGAAGTAATTAAAATATTTGAAGCGAAGAGAAATAACTGTGATGAAGAATTTTCTATCTATTTTAAAAATGCATCTGAAGTAGCAACAAAAATTGAAGAAGAAATAAAAATTCCTAGGCTGTGTGGTCGGCAAACAAATAGAAATAATATTAAGACGTCAAATCCTGAAGATTAGTTCAGAATTACTATTTATATTCCCTTTATTGACCATTTTATAACAGAATTAAATTCAAGATTTAATGATAGGTTCAAAGATATTATTCCATTAGAAGGATTGATCCCTGCTAACAATAATAAGTATAAAACAGAAGAGATATTGTTCGCGCCGTCATCACCGCCACTCGCATATAGTACAGTACGTAGGTACTAGTACATCCCACCACACACACAAACGACAGTAATCATTATTAAGATTATTATATAATATGTAGATAAGGCCGTGACCAGGCATTGTCCAGCAAAGGCCAGGCGCGGTGCGGCAGTCCGTTCGGTCGTCGCACGCAGTCGACGTACCTATATTATTACAGGCGCGAATCGTCGCAAATTTTGTTTTACCGTCCGTTCCGTAGTGCTACGAGATATAAGTGACCGTTATAGGCGCGAATCGCCGTAAAAATTGTTTTATATTTGTAAGGCGCTAATCGCCATCGTTATTTTTTATATTAATTATATTGTAGTTGTTGGTGGCGCAAATCGCCATCGTTATTATTATTGTTATTGGTCAGGCGCGAATCGCCGGCGTTATTATTATTATTATTTAATTGTTGTTACGACGCATTGTGTGTGCCGTTGACATTATTATTATTATTAAACCCATAGGATAGGTAGCAGCTGGCCAGCCGAGCACCGTCATATTTGTAAGTTTTTTATATATATATATATTTTAATTAATATTATTTGTATTATCGGTTTGATACCAGAAGTGCCATTTATAATTATAATTTATACATTTGTACTGCTGTGATATTATTATATATGATATTGTGTGTTGTCGATCTTATTAAATTAAATTTTTGAATTATACAGCAACTTAACACATTACTCTTTATTATTTACTTAAGTTGCGTTAGGTACCTGTCCATTAGTTTAAGCACACACATCACAATATACACACATTTACACATCCACCCACACTCTAGCACTCACAGGTTTTGCTCGGCGACCCTGTCCACTTTCTGTTGAGTGCTACCCACATATATACACACCATAACACATGTCGGTCGGTGCGTAGTGGTGCGCGAAGTATTTAGGTGACCGGGCGCACGGACTATTTCTGTTCGTACCCGGCCCGTACAGATATTAAAAGCGGCATTAATGTATGATGAAGATATACCAGCTAATTCTCACTTGGAAATACAAGCTGAATTAGAACTCTTTTTTTTTTAAGAAAAATTTAAGTATATTATCTCTTATAAGTTTTCTCAAGACCATCTAGAGATCTTTTTTGCTCGTGTAAGACAGAGTTACTTTAACCCATCAATACATTTATTCCAGCTTGCAGGTCTTCGTTTAGTTACTTCAAAACTTGCAATAACTTCTTAGTTTTTTCGCTTATATTGGGATACTTCTCCTGATATGCAAAATATAATTGTACGGGATTGTATGCGTTGCGATAAATTTTAAGACATTTGTAGTATACTGTATTGTGCAGATAACTCCAGTATAAATGCTGATAAATTTTATAAGTTAAAGCCTTTAATAAAGATATAAAAAATCGTTTTTCAAAACACTTTGTTCCTGAACAAGAACTAAATTATGACGAGAGCATGATTAAATATTTTGGAGATATAATATATATATTATTATTCGACGTTCATTAGAGGAAAGCCCATACGGTTTGGTTTTAAAGCATGGTATATAAATACAGCTTCAGGTTACCTTGTTAATTTTGATTTTTATCAGGGTAATAATCCGAATACAACCCTGAAATTCAATTATACTTTGGCAAATGCAGTGCTCCATTTTACAAAATGCTAAAAGAATTTCCAACCCAAAAAAATTAATTTACCAAACAAGTTTTTTTTTGATAATTTATTTACTAATCAAACACTTTTACGTTTTTTGTCGGCAAATGGTTACAATGGTACTGGAACGATACGTATTAATTGCTTACCAAAAAATATAAAACTTTCGGAAAAAACAGCTTGGAAAAAAAAGATAGAGGAACTCTTGAATATATTGTAACATCACAGCATTTTTTGCCTTATTATTATAAATACAACGAACATACCTGTACCCATATTATCATTCAGGAGCATACCTTATTATTATATTGTTATGACTTATGATTATCGCGCCCTAATACAGGAATTACCGGAGTATTATGTAATAACCGTTCCCCGACCCCCACAACCCGCAGTGATCGGTGCCTGCACGTCGTTGCTCACGGCCGCCGATGCCGTCAGCGCCTCCGTCGAGTCCGGCGGCACGACACCGGCGGAGCAAACTGTCAAAAAGCCCGATTATTGTACAAATTCCCTCTAAATACACGGCACTGACCTGCCCCCCCACGCATCATCATTGAAAAGTTCCGTCGCGGGCCAAGACAGATCCCCGTCGCACACACAATTTCATTCTTCCAACGGCTATCCATCTGTCTGGTCGACGTTGTTACCACGGCTCTTCGCCCACCGGGAAGACATCTACACAGAACCACGCAACACTGTCAACCTTTTGGACTCAATATACGTCTTCGCCAGTTATTTTAAAACACCACTTTTCACCACACGACGACGTCAAAGGTCTTACGTCTCCTGTGCGTCGTCATTTTTGGACGCCTACGACATTCCATTAAGATGGGCTAAGTCCACTTACGAGGGCCCGGGCGATGGGCAAAGCTGACCCAGTCAACAACACAACCACACCGTCAGCGTCATATGCCGTAACATGTTTTCTTTTTCTCCCCTGGTCCCCCGTTTCAAGCACGTGTGCCACAGATTATGTGGAGTCACCCTTTACATAGTCTTTGTGTTCCCAGTAAGGCGTCGCAAGACGCGGACCCCTTTTGATTCTTATTCTCTAATCCAAATGTAACACCCCGGCTTCAACGAGCCGCGCATGTTTTTTCCCGGTAACCCTGTGAGGATACACCGTGAGTAATATGGTGTGTCGCCTCCTGTGGGCCGGAAAAGTGTATCAAAATATTTTTATTTCGTTGATAATTGCTATGTGACAACCCGTATTATTATATCTTAATGCCGAAATAGTTATTATTATAATGTCAAAACGTATACTATTTAACTTATAACCATCGGATATATAAATCTTCAGCGTTTAATCGCTGATGCGTGTACAAAGCCTATGAGTTCCACCGACTTGGCCCTTGGGTCATCACGCGGTGTGGCTCATAGGTCACAACCGGAGTGTTCCGCTTTGGTTGTGGGTAGCTTTTGGTAGCCTAACAAACTACCAGATTCTTACAATATATTGGACAAAAATAATGGAATACATTATTCAAGGTAGTTAGATAATTCTGTCATAACAGTAGCTTCTGCGTGTTATGAAAGTATTCCTACATCAGGAGTCAAATGATTGTCCAGAAAAGAAAAAAACACCATAATTGTTCAGCGGCCCCTTTGTATTGGTCAATATAATCAATTTATGGGTGGTACTGATTTAATGGACGAGAATGTAAACAGATATAGAATTGATTTTCGTGGAAAAAAATGGTGGTGGTGTTTGTTTACTCGGCTTATTGATGTATCAATACAAAATGCTTGGATTCTTCACAAAAATCTAGTGGAAATCTATCTCAACTTGAATTCGGGAATTTTTGAATTCAAATTGATATCCTGAAGACATATCTGATTATCTACAGAAATTTGCCAAAACCACCAGGACCTTCAGCTATAAAATTCCTGATGCTGCACGATTATATGATGGGACAGATCATCTAATAATACCAGTAGTCTATGGTATGGGGAGAAGATGTGTGGCTGACAATTGTACGTCCAAAGGTGTTACACAGTGTTTAAAATGCAATGTTGGGTTATGTGTAATGTGCTTTGCTTCATATCATAGTAAATATTATTATAATTATTATTGATAGATGTTTTATTTTAATATTCTATTGCACTATTTATTTATATATAAGATATAACTTTGGAATTTTTAATAAAATACAAACATAAAAAAATAAAATAGTTATAATTTCAATACAATATTTTAATAAAAAAAAAAATTGTAATAGCTGAGTGTACCCATATGGTGACATACTAAAGCTCAGACTTAGCGTATGTAAACTTTTTTTTTTTTGGTTTTGTTACGTTAATGTATGGTATACAGGGTGTTTCACGATGAACTGACAATTGCAATTACTTTGGTTCTACTGAACATTTTCAACTTTTTTTTTTTTTTTTTTTTTTTAATTGTCAATTGTCTTCTACGTTACATTTAAAATATTTTTTGAATTTTTTTTAACATTTTTTGTGTAAAATTTTAAAATTTTAAAATGTAGTATTTGATATTTTAAAAAATCAAAGTAGCCATTTTGTTGATTTGAATTATAAAATATGTTTGCAAAAAAAAAATGTTAAATGTTCAACCGTTTGTTTTCTATAATTTTTTGAAGTTTGCACAAATTTATATTTTTTCTAAGCGATTTTTTTGATCCTACTTAGGTATTTACGATCTTGATGTTTCCATGAAAAAATCCAACGTATCACGGGCTACGGCTACAGATAATATTTTCTATGTATATTTATGATCATATCACCACGGTCCACTGAGATTGATAAGTATATTCTTATCTATCTTAGTATCACGGTCTTATCATTTAAGACCGTGGTATTATCACAGAACAAACAGAAGGGAATCTTAAGGCTCATCGAAAAACCGTCCGACATTTCTAGATTTTAAACGTGCTGCCACGTACCGAGAAATTCCCTTTTTTTAAAGTTTGCTGTGGTTTGTGGCTACACTGTTAATCTGCAATTCCACTCATTATTGTTATTTTAACTTTATTATTTTTGTAATTTTTTAGTCAAGTACTAACGTACATTCATAATTAATATTCCCCATTTGGTAACTATTAAAGTCTGAGTTTTCCTATTAAATAAATTATAATGTTAACTTGTTATGCGTGTTGATTGTTATATTTGTTTTATTATTTGTAATAATTGTTTTTGATACTTTACAAAAAAATAAAAAAATAAATTGAATTTATACGGTGTAATAATTTAAATTTTACAGCTCTTAGAGAGTATTAAATGTGGATTTTAAGTATTCCTACTGACTATAGGTACAGGTTATGTAACAATGTCACATACTTCTACCAGTATATTTATTTAGAATAAATCTTCAATTTGTCTTAGCAATTGCGTGTACTAATTACACAAGTTCCAAAAAAATAAAATAAAATTAGTACTGCTTAGATTATTCAAAACCAGCGTACGTAATTTCTTTTGTAATCTTCTGTGTACCTATGCATTTTTGTTCATTCATCAACTAAATATAGTGATAAATAAAATATGCATAGTTTTTGTTTTTCTTAGATTCTGTACTTAGATAAATGGTAAAAATGCAATTTCTTAAAAAAAAATCGGTTTGATTGTTTGAATAAAATAATATATTAGAAATTTGAACGAATAAACAGTGCTGCACAATATAAAGAAAAAAGAGAAATTCCCGGTACTTGGCAGCACGTTTAAATTTTAGAAATGTCGGACGTGGTTTTATCATCTCCCATAAGAGCCTATGTTAAATGAAATAAGATTCCCTTCTGTTTGTTCTGTGGTATTATCTATGCGTATAATATTGCTATTAAATCAAATAATCTCAAATATTACTAGCGTCTCGGGAGCAAAATTGCGCGACCAATCAGAATCGTTCACATTTGTTATCACTATTAGTGAAAATCACGTTTTTTATCATAGATAATAAATAATATATACAGTGTGTTTCCTTTTAAAGGTAACACTAAATAATTCTGTCCAATGACATCGAATTAATATGCGGTTTTCAGGAGTGGATAGGGAATACATAAATACACATTTCTTAATGATTTTTACATTTTTAGATCTTTCCGTGTGCGCATGCGCAATACCACTTGCATTTTTTAAATGGCAACAGGTGTTTTGAATACCAAATTCGGATAGACCGAATTTTTTTTAAGTCGATTTGGTCCTTTGTACCATAGTTCTAAAATCAAAATTGACTAAATGGCAACCAGTCAAAGTTTCGATTAAAATTATTGAATTTTTCACCAATCATACTAGAACTTTATGAATTATTATGAAATTTTATTTATTATTTTTGTATCCATAGGTTTACAGATATTATTAAATCATTTAAATTTAATTTTGAGGAATTAATTAACCTCAATTAGACGTAAATGTTAGTTCAATTACTAAGTAAGAAAAGATTAAACTAATTAACACATTTTTTTTACAATTTCAATCATTTCTATTATTTATTTGGATAGATTTACGTTGTGAGGTTAATTAATTCCTCAAAATTAAATTTAAATGATTTAATAATATCTGTAAACCTACGGATACAAAAATAATAAATAAAATTTCATAATAATTCATAAAATTCTAGTATGATTGGTGAAAAATTCAATAATTTTAATCGCAACTTTGACTGGTTGCCATTTAGTCAATTTTGTTTTTAGAACTATGGTAAAAAGGACCAAATCGACTTAAAAAAATTCGGTCTAACCGAATTTGGTATTCAAAACACCTGTTGCCATTTAAAAAAATGCAAGTTGTATTGCGCATGCGCACACGGAAAGATTAAAAAATGTAAAAATTATTAAGAAATGTGTATTTATGTATTCCCTATCCCCTCCTGAAAACCGCATATTAATCCGATGTCACTGGACAGAATAATTTAGTGTTACCTTTAAAAGAAAACACACTGTATATAAAAAAAATAGAAGCACATTTTTACAGATAAACAGACATTATAGTACTTTTTACCAACTATACTAATTTAGTAAATGGAAAATATAAACAATTGTTGCAAAACTGGTATTGTATATTTTCCAAATAAATTTACAAAAAGTTATTCTGTCTCCAATCTCAATTTAGTACCCAAAAAATCATACTGTTGTTTGGTTTTATGATTTTATAAATAATAAAAAATAAATAAATAATTATTATTGGTATAATACCTATTAAATATAAAGGGAAAAAACCACAACATATTTAACATTTTATGTTTTGTATTTTCAATGTAAATACATTTAACATATTAACACATAAATAATACAGTGACAGTGATTCATTTCGCTCGTCAAAAGAATCACTCAGATAATAGAAATGTACATTAAACAAAATATTGTACATAAAATCTGTGATCCAACACGAACAGAAAATAATGTTCACTGTGTCAACAGTAAACGCTCACCAAGTACAACTGCGTATGTAATATTAAATATTTTATTTATTAAACAATAACAAAATAACATTAACTACAATAAGTTTTCAAAATGCCCTCCATAATTGTCTAAACATTTTTCGTATCGCCATATGATTGATGAATCCATGACAGATATCGACATTGTCGTTGTTACTGTACGACATGCTGCAGTAATACGTTCTTTTAAATATATCAAGGATTTTGATTGTTGCTCATAGACCTTGTCTTTTAAGTAACCCCACAATAAAAAGTCCAACGGAGTCAGGTAAGGAGATCGTGGAGGCCATTTGACTGGACCATTTGTACCAAGCCATTGTGATGGATACTGCTGGTTCAAATGATCCTTAACTACATTGGCGTTGTGAGGTGAAGCACCATCCTGCTGAAACCACACATTGTCACAAACTTCATCGGGTACATCAGCCATCAAATCAGGCAAAATATTGACCAGAAAATCAAGGTACCGAAGACCAGTTAATGTACCGTTGTAAAAATATGGTCCGATTAACTGATTATTAAAAATCCCACACCAAACATTGATTGACCATCTAATTTTTGTATTTGTTTCACATGTCCAATGTGGATTATTTTTACTCCAAAAATGTGAATTTCGACGGTTTACAATGCCATTATTGTTGAAACAACTTTCATCAGTCCACAAAATTTTTGAAAGAATGTTTTCATCTTCTTCATGCAACACTACCATATGTGATATAAAATCTAAACTTCTAATTGGGTCTGTCTATTTTAACCCTTGTACATAATGGATTTTATAAGGATGGTAAGAATTTTGATGTAAGATACGGTAGACCAAAGAACAACTAATATCTGTTTGACTAGCTATCATTCTAATTGATGCATGTGGTTGAAGTTCAAACGCAGCTAAGATACTACATTGGTGATTTTCATCCAACGCAGAAAGAAATTTTCCTTTTTTTACACTGGTCGGAAAGGTACCTTAAATGATAAAATTTAATTAGTTATATTGTTAATTATTTTATAACTACTTTTAAAGTTAATTTTTGTATTATTTTTACGAGATATTGTATACTGTGTACTGTGTAAATTAAATTAATGTTTTAATAAATTATAATACTGTTTTAATATATGCTACTCTAAGGCAAGGATTTTGTTATATTTTATTAGATATATATTTTTATTTAGTCAACGTTCTTACGCCATTACGGCTATTTTTTTGCACCATCTTAAAATAAATAAAATTTTAAAATTGCTTATATAAATACAAATGTATTATAATTATATATTATATTATATATTATAATTTATTTATAATTATTTTAAAGGGTATTAACTTTAAAACAATTTTTAGTTTTGTTTTGTTATTTTGATATTAATTAATATGATTGCATACTTTGGTAGGTAATAAATGTAATATGAAATTTAGGTTGGTTAATAAATTAAATCCAATTGGAAGCTTTTTTTTAATTCTTAGTAAAATTTCCTACTAAGCATATTCAAATTCGTATGATAAAACACCTATACATATACATATTTTATGACCGAGCATTTAAAAATTAAATGCTTAATATTATCTTTTTCGCCTAAACATTTGTCTATGTTCGCATAAATAGCTCTTGATGGCCGTCTCCTTTGAGGGTATCATAGTTAGTACAAACAAGATGCTTTTAATGTACTTCTTCCTACTTCATTAAAAACTGCCAACATATCGGCATACTCGTTTTTGTTATATATGGTAGGCATGTTACAAATTTAAAAAAAATTAACAAAAGAACACTGCAAAGCTTATTACAATTCTATAGCTTACCACAGAAAGCCGCTAATTGGCAGATAGACCTATCATACAGGTAAATAATTTACGAGTATAGTAGTACATTATATTTTTAAAAATAGCACATCATAGTAAAAACCAAATAGGTTTTTATGTTATCTACGACACCAAACATTTTATCTTTGATGTGTGAAGGTTTAATTCAGATGAAATTTGTTCTTGTCATCAGTTGTATTTTTGGGGTTTATATTAACACGTTGGTGCAACAATTTTACCTCTTCAATATTTCATTTTGTGTATTTTGGATATCAAAATGGATTTTTCAAAAATTGATGTGCTTGAAAACGTTGGTACATTGTACACTGAGTACAAAAAAAACAACGGGACAGAATATCACAGAATCGGAATTTTTCAAATTTGCATTCCAAGAATCGATTGCAGAAATGGATCATATAAAGGTGCGTCTCCACCAAAACGCACGGCCGCACGAACGGTTTCGTACGTCGTTCGATCGTACGACACCGTACGTTCAAAGCCAATGTCTACACCTAATCGTACGAATATGTGTACGTATGTCTCTCCCGTTCGCTTGATTTCGCCAGTTAGCTCCGTACGCTTGAATAGAAAACGTGTCTACTTTTTTATTCTAACTATGAATAATGAACTAGTTCATGAAAGTTATGACTTTGACACTATGACAGCCTGCGCTGGGTATATTATCATTCATTCTTTACTGAAAAAAGAAAAAAGAAGAAAAAAAGGAAATATCCAGGCTGGTGGATGACTTCTGCATTAAAAAAGTAGGGAGATATACAGTGGAGATATACCGATTTTCTACACGATTTAAATAAAGAAGACGGAGCAAATTTCAATAATTTTTGTAGAAAGAGTAGCAATCCCATTTAATGAAAGATTAGCTATAACTCTTCGATATTAAGCTACTGGAGACTCGTACATAAGTCTAGCATACACTTTTAAAGTGTAAAAACAAACAATTTCTAGAATTATACCTGAAGTCTGTTCTGCAATGATAGAAGTTCTTAAGGAATATGTCAAGGTTAGTAAATATCTTATTATTATTATAATTGTTTCTTTATTACTTGATATTATTCAAAGATAATTAAAACAAATATTATTTAAAACATTATAAATATTAAAGAAAAATAAACATAACTGCATTATGAAAATATAATATTATTAAATGTAACAAAAAATAAAAAATAAAAACAACTATAAATTCAAATAATATTAAAGGTAGGTTCACCGCTTATACCTATAATTGTAAATTAAATATTTATTAGGAAAAATACTTTTTAATTAATTCATACTTGCAGGCGGTAATGGTTGAAAAGCGTCTGACTGAAGTTGCTGTTGATTCGAGGTATTGTGAAGGTTCTCTGCAATATGTGTTAACGGCATATTTACGTGAGAGTAAGACTGTTATGGGGATTGTAATTAGACGGGATTTGTGTATGAGAATTTTGAAAATAAGGGCTGGGTATGACCTGGCTGAGTATGAACAGACTGAGTATAATGTTTCATTTCTGCAATGAAAATTAGATATTGTATCTGGTTCTCTAATATTGCCTTTTCATGTGGAAATAAAATATTTTTAATTTGCTATCAATATATGTGACAAATGGTGAATATTCATAACTTACTGCCGGTTTCTTTTCACTAATATACTTCATGATCGCAAAGGCCTCATTTATTTTACTATCTGCATCGTCAACGTCACATGTTCGTTTTTTTTTCAACGAGTGGATTTTTTTTGTCCTATTCATTTTCATGCATAACATGTTCTTCTGTTGATACCGTAGTAATATCTAAATCATTCTCTGATGAATTCGATGGCTCTTCAGTATTATCAACCTAAAAGAATATATTATACCATGCATAACAGGAGGATCTAGGACATTTTGGCGCGGTCGTTTTGGCGGTAAGCTATTTTGGCACGAAGCTATTTTGGCGCGAAGCCATTTTTGACGGAGTTAAAGACTTCTTTTTATTTTATTAAAATTATTATTTATTTAATTTAAAAAACTCAAACATTAAAAAAATTCTATTAATTAAAAAATACAATCGATAGCTGATGTTACGTACCTATCAATATATTAACTATGTACAATGTAAGGCACGTTTCTAGTAGTATTGACGATATAGCTAATAAGGCAATTAGTATATTATAACATGCTTAGATCATTGCAAAAACATAGTATAAAACAATTAAGCTATACAAGCGTCGTCACACGTATCTCCTCGGGAAAGCTAAACACCCATACGGAGATACGAGTCGACAGCATACCAAGTACGAGACAGGACTCTGTCTCATGACCGAATTTTGCCACTACTATAACCACCCACTCCAAAGGACTCGATCATATAAATACCAGCCCAGGACAAGAGCTCGTCAGACGGTTAGGGATACTCAAGACACTTGGAGGCAGGTCGTAAAACCACTCACAGCCTTAGTATCATTTTGGAGGCAGGTCGTAACACCACTCAAAATCTTAGTAACAATTCAGAGTCAGGTCGTAACACCGCTCACCTCTCTACATAAGCTTTATACATTGTAATTTTGTACTTAAATAAATACTCATAATAACCTATTGCATCAAGTATTCATTTCCACGTTGATGTATATATCGACGTCAGTTGGGACGCAACACTGATAATAGAGCTGAAAAACTTACTAAAAAAATTATTATTATAAGAAATAGTATGTGCTACACCTCTTAATAGGTTAAATTGTCTCGAGTATCTGATTCTGTACTATTTTTAGCATTTCTTGTCTGTGTCAATATATTTTTTGAGCTTTTTTAGGGGACTTCTTCCTGATTCCAATTGAAATAAGTATGTATCCCTTCCAGCTTGAATTTTTCTTAAGCAAGTTATAAATGACCATAATGTAGGATGGACCATTCCCATTTCAAAATTTATTCTTCGGTTGGCTGCCTCTGCATGATTATTTGTTCTGTGTATACCATTTAGTACTCACTCGTTTAAATTCAAAATTGATGGTGGAAATCTAGCGGGTCTCCGTCCACGTCCATTTCGATTTAATCTTCCGGGCATAATTATCTTCAAACCATTCAAGCAGGGTTGAAGTTCTCTGGTAAATTTCAGGTAACACGACATTGCTATGTAAATGTTGTTGATGCAAACAAATGCAATTGCAATTATCATTTTAACAGAAAAGAAAATCTGCATCGTTATTATATTTTTGATATAAGATGCAGTTCACCAATTTTTTTTTTGAAATTTTTTGTGAGATGAAAAAAACAACCATGAATAATAATATTTGTGAAATTTTTTTTCACTGCATTTATAGCAGCTAATTCATAGTCTAATGAAATAGATGTAGGATATAGTTCAGGACATAAATTTATCAACATTTGAAACAGTTTTTCATACGTTTTTGTAAATTTATCAGGCAGTAATGCATATATAATAGGGTGTACACCATTTAAATATTCAGCTAGTATATCGTACACTTGAGTAAAAAGTGGAGGGGAAATTTTAAAAGTCCCATCTCCTAACCATGTTTTAGAATTTCGTAATAATCTGAAACATTTACGCCAAATTAGTTTCACGCCAAAACGGACTCGTCAAAATGTTCCATTCCGATAACAGAATGATCTAACAAATTAAATAACTTTTGTTCCAATCAATAATTTAAATTGTTTTTATATATTTTATATCAATTTACGTTACAAGCGTTCAATTCTTGATTTTAAATTTTTTTGTACTGAAAATTAAACATTTGAAATACATTTTCTTTTTAAATAATTCAAAATTTAATTTTTAGCATAATTTTTATGGTATACACGTTTATTAATTAAACACGTCAAATAATTTATGTTTTACATTTTTTGCAAATACCTTTAATATCAATATTTTATGGGGGAATTTTCTGACATATTATGTTATTAAATAATAACTAATACGATTACAATTATATTAGTAAATCTTCGAAAATTAAAATAATACAGGTATTGGTTTTATAATTGAAAATATTAAAATACATATCGATTGTGAAACTAGCATAGATAACTAAAAAAGAAAGGATCCAACTATAAGTATTTATAGTTTTTAGTATTTATTTTTTTATAAGCATTTCTTTTTTTTGTAATTCAGAATTTTTAAAAATTGTTCAACAAATACATTTTATAAACACTTTTAGTAATATCTTGTTAACCTTGAAGTTTCATAAAGAAATTGTTTTAAAAGTAAGTTTATTTTCAACTTTTTCGTTCATTTATTAAGTAGTATTAAGAAAAGCATGTTTTTAAAAATTATTTTTTTATTTTTAAGCTTTTTTCATGTCTGTCCAGTACAAGTCATTGCAGCTGAAGGTGACAAAGAAGGTTGGTGGCCCATGGCATCTAATTTGTCCAATTAAATCATTTAAAGCTGTCCGCCAGTAAGCTGCAGACCCTCTAAGATTTTTAATGTATAAATGTACATCGTCAATCATTCCATTTTGTCCTTGAATTTTTTTTCCACAAGCTGCTATTGCTGATTAAATAAAAATCGCCATCCCAAAAAAAATTAAGAGCTGAAGAAACGCCATCAATGAAAAATAAACGCCTTTTACAACAACGCGAAAACAGGATTAAACAATGGGACAAAGAAACTCCAGAAAGCGGAGAAGCCCGGAGGCAAGCGGACCTTGAACGGTATCTACAACGTTGTGCAGCACAGACTCCCCAAGATCGAGAAGCCCATCTGGAAAATATACGCAGACAGCGGCTGGAACGTTCAGCAAGCGAAATAGAGTTTGAAAAAGCAATTAACACATTTTGTGATCAATTTTGTGAAGTTTGTACAAAACGATGCTACCCTAACCAGGTTTCAATATTAAAATTTTCTAATTATAAACCTAATTATTTGCCAATTGAATTACTCCAAAAAAAACAACTCTTACTTTGTCATCGCTGCAAAACTCATCTGTCTAGTCGAAAAACTACTGCACCTCCAAAAGCATTTTGGAATAAACTTGATCCTGGCGTTATACCAAATGAAATCCACCTTCTTTCACAGGCAGAAAAACGATTACTGTCGAGAATAATACCATTTGTAAAAATTATTAAGTATGATGGCTTATATGGACAGTGGGGTTTCAAAGGCCAGGCAGTTCTTTTTGCACTAGACATTTTTGAATTCAGTGAAAAATTACCGGAAATTTTGCCAAGGTCAACCCATGAAGCGGGTATTATCGTTGTTACTGAACGTCTGGAAAATCTAAACATTACTAGACAATGGTCAATAAATCGCGAAAAAGTGTTTAAAGCTTTAGATTGGCTAATAAAAAATAATCCACTATACAAAGACGTTCAAGTTAATCACAATGTAGAGCTTAACGAGGAAAACTTGATAAGAATAACCCAAACAACAAAAAATATAGGAGTTAATCAGCCGCAGGAACCAGCATACAAATATATAAATAAATTATCAAGAATTTTAAGAGCATCTTGGCATCAAAATAGTTCTTAAATATTTAAATCTGACCATGCCGGGGTTCAGTGTTGTGCTATGGCGCTTTCAAATATTATTAGAGCATCCATTCTTCCTCCGAGTACATGGAACACTCTTACTTTAAATAAGAATTTAATTGAGGGTGATAAATTATATGAATTAATCAAAACCCGCACAGAAGAATCGGAGGATACTTAGCCGCTGGGAGACAATGGCTTCTTGCTGATAAAAAAATTTAAAATAATTAAAAACAACTTCGGTATATTCGAGCAACTTTTTAATATAATATAATATAATAATACATAGTTGCTTATAGTATTAAAATGTACTGAAAATAATAAATATTATGCTTTCAAAAAATCGTTTGTTTCTAATTTATCACTAAAAAGTAGAAAATAAAAAAAATAAAAAAATAATTTTTAAAAACATGCTTTTCTTAATACTACTTAATAAATGAACGAAAAAGTTGAAAATAAACTTACTTTTAAAACAATTTCTTAATGAAACTTCAAGGTTAACAAGATATTACTAAAAGTGTTTATAAAATGTATTTGTTGAACAATTTTAAAATATTCTGAATTACAAAAAAAAGAAATGCATGGGGCTCTTATGAGTCAGGAATATCTCTTATAAAATTGTAAGTGTGATCAATAATCTTTACAATATTATCATAAAGTTTATATAAAGATTCAGTTGTAGAGTGACTTTACGTATGACTTATCATAAGTATATAAGTTATCTATTTTCGTAAAAGTGTCCAATAACAACAAAATTCAACAATTTCAGAATATTGCTTTTAGGAAAATTACTAATGCTACAACCTTTGTTTCGAATTACACTATACATAATAACCTGTCAATTAAAACCGTGGCTCTTATGAGTCAGGAATATCTCTTACAAAATTGGAAGTGTGATCAATAATCTTTAAAATATTTATCATAAAGTTTATCTAAAGAATCAGTTGTAGAGTGCCCTTACGTAGGAGTTATCATAAGTGCCCCATGCATTTCTTTTTTTTGTAATTCAGAATTTTTAAAAATTGTTCAAAAAATACATTTTATAAACACTTTTAGTAATATCTTGTTAACCTTGAAGTTTCATTAAGAATTGTTTTAAAAGTAAGTTTATTTTCAACTTTTTCGTTCATTTATTAAGTAGTATTAAGAAAAGCATGTTTTTAAAAATTATTTTTTTATTTTTTTTTATTTTGAGGTGCAGTAGTTTTTCGACTAGACAGATGAGTTTTGCAGCGATGACAAAGTAAGAGTTGTTTTTTTTGGAGTAATTCAATTGGCAAATAATTAGGTTTATAATTAGAAAATTTTAATATTGAAACCTGGTTAGGGTAGCATCGTTTTGTACAAACTTCACAAAATGTGTTAATTGCTTTTTCAAACTCTATTTCGCTTGCTGAAACGTTCCAGCCGCTGTCTGCGTATATTTTCCAGATGGGCTTCTCGATCTTGGGGAGTCTGTGCTGCACAACATTGTAGATATCAAGGTCCGCTTGCTTCCGGGCTTCTCTGCTTTCTGGATTTTCTGCAGCGGTGCGTTGTAAATATCGTTCATGTTCCGCTTGCCTCCGGGCTTCTCCGCTTTCTGGAGTTTCTTTGTCCCGTTGTTTAATCCTGTTTTCGCGTTGTTGTAAAAGGCGTTTATTTTTCATTGATGGCGTTTCTTCAGCTCTTAATTTTTTTTGGGCTTGGCGATTTTTATATAATCTTGCCCGTTTAGCTTCTGAGCCCTCGTTAGCCTTCTTTTCTTGATACTTTATACGAGCTCGTTCAAGGCACCTTTTTCGTTGAGTTGCGGGCTCTTTATACATTATTATTTGTTTACTATTTTATTATCTATACGCTTTGTCAATCTCTATGTAAGATTTTCTTACTGTTTTAACAATGAAACGCGTTAAAAGTTAAAAGTAATTATTATTATAATAGTTTTGTAACCCATGGAAACCGTTTATAAACAAAATTTCGTACCTGTATATTATTTATTCTTCTTCCTCGGAGATGACTTTGCACACCCGTCATCGCCGACCTGGAGGTCCGGGTCCCAAAATGACAACGGATTATTGTATTGCCTTCCAAGACCTATGTCTATACAAATTTTCATAATTTTTCATCGTAAATAAGTGCCTCAAATCGAGCGCGCAAGATTTAATGACAACAGGAATGAAACATTGTGAGTTAAAGAAAAGCATGTAAGAAACATTGTGAGTTAAAGAAAAGCATGTAATAAAAAAATGCAGTATAGGTCAATACCTATATGTAGGTCGCACACTGGTCCGAAAATGTATGTGTAGGTCGCACATTGGACCAATGCCAAAGTTTTTAATATTACTTTTTAAATAGCTACAACAGAGACTTCCCCATAACATTCAGATTCTTGAAAATATTTCAGTAAAAAATACTCTAAGCCTAATAAAAGAACCAATCACACCATTAACTAACCTAATGCAATTAGAAAATGATCAAATTGGTAAAATTGAAGTTCAGTGGAAGAATATTTTAAATGTAAAATGGATTGAACACACAAACACTCAAAAGTTTTGGAGCGAAGTTTCAAATTATCGTGATGCCTCTGGATCGAATCTATTCTCAGAACTTAGTGAATTTGCTACAAGATTGCTCGTGTTACCTTGGTCTAATGCCGAAGTGGAGCGACTTTTCAGTCAAATGAACCTAGCGAAGACAAAAATCCGTAACCTGGCTATTAGATTCACTTCTTACAATAAGAGCCGGATTACGGAGACACACAAAATGTTGTTCGGATTATGAGTTACCTTATGCCGTATTAAAAAAAATTGGAAAACAGCAAATGTACCTGAAACAAAATAATAGTGAAAATATACCAACAACTTCTAATCCAATACAAACTAGTAGTTCTACGGAAGTACCAACTTCACAAACCGACTAGTGTGAGGATATTATTTCAACTATTCACATCTCTGATGATAACCAAGAAGATATAGATGACCCAAGTTGGTTTTAAATTATTATATTTTTTATTTTATTATTAAATATACGGGATAAAACCCTTTAACACAATTACACATTACATTCATAGACATTGTATACAGTTATATAACTTAAGATAAGAAGTATTTAATTAAACAAAACAGCTATAAAGTAAGTAGACACGAAGGGTCAACATTGGCAT
Source organism: Macrosiphum euphorbiae (assembly GCA_949089665.1). NCBI lineage: Eukaryota > Metazoa > Arthropoda > Insecta > Hemiptera > Aphididae > Macrosiphum > Macrosiphum euphorbiae. The sequence goes on from CARXXK010000002.1 coordinate 26,753,593, forward strand.
TACTCATTATACGTGAAATCAGTTCATTTTTTAGATAGTTTGTGGAGGCAAAAGGGACATAAAAAGGAGCGATAGATCGGGAAGGACGTTGAGGAACACGGAAACAGATTAAGGAAAGCAATTCAGGAGAGTCGATAATTCCATCTAATAAGTTTTTTAAAAATTTGATGTCCGCCAACCGCCGACGCTCAGCCAGGGAAACCAGTCCTAGCTGAGAAGCAACTGGTTCGTAGTTATGAGGTTCACATGGAATATTCAAACGAAATCCAGCATACTTCATGAATTTTCGTTGAACCCTTTCTAGCCTGACAGAGTCATTATTGTCCTGAGGATTCCAAATAACGGCACCATATTCTAAAATAGGGCGTACGAGAGTACAATAAAGAACCTTAAAGGATAAGCCTAATCGAAAGTCTCTACATAGTCTCAATACAAATCCCAAGGTTCTAAAAGCCTTGCAACAGATATGTTCAATGTGGGGACTCGGATCGAGATTACTAGTAAGAATAAACCCAAGATCAGTAACACTGCCATTAGAGCATGCGATAGCAGTTGACCCAAGATGATATGCATATTTGACAGGGGACCGAATTCTAGTATAAGTCATGGTCTTACACTTAGAAACATTAAGGGATAAGCCTAGAGTATTGAACCATTCGGTGAACCGATCAAAATCAATCTGTAACAACATACAGTCATCTAAGGAAGATACACTGGAGAAGAGTTTAATATCATCTGCAAAACACAAAATACGACTATTTGATAGAACACTTGACACACTATTGATAAATAAAGAGAAAAGGAGTGGAGAAAGGTGTCCACCTTGTGGAACACCAGATGTTGCTAGATAAGCGTTAGACCTCACTCCATACAGTTTAACCCATTGATAGCGGAAAGAAAGGTAAGACGAAAACCAAGACAAGAGACGTTCACCAGACACCAATTCCAGATGCTTTCAGGACCTGAACTAGGGCACTGTGATTAACTGAATCAAATGCCTTATTGAAATCAGTGTAAATAGCATCTACCTGTGATTTCTGGGCGAACGAACGGTATACATAATTACTAAAGACTAAATTACAGGTAATGGTGGAACGACCAGGGCGAAAGCCATGCTGTTCCTCCATAAGTATTCTATTGATCGATGGTTGAATACATTGCATGACTAGTGATTCAAAAATTTTGGAGATATGTGATTGGATGGAGATTAGACGATAGTTTGATACATTGGACAGTTCACCAGCTTTATGTACAGGAGTGACAGAGCTGAACTTTAACATAGAAGGAAAGATTCCTTCGTCAAGCGAACGCTTAAAAAGAGTCCAGAGGGGGAAAGCTATAACATTTTTCAGTTGACATAAGTATTCACCGGATAAGCCATCAGGACCAGTAGTCCAATTACCATGTAGTTTAGATAACTTATTATAAACATCATCAACAGTAAAATTTACATTGTTAGGTAAGTCAAATGACTTGATTCCTAACGAGGTAGTATCGAGATCAAAAATATTTACAGAGAAAACGGAAGAAAAGTACAAAGAAAACAAATTAGCCGCATCCTGTTCATTGGCTGAGGTTGATGCACTATAGGAGACAACCTTAGGAATCGTACTAAAAGACTTTTTATTTTTAACATACTTCCAGTAACCAGCAGGGTTGCTAATTAAAGACGATTCTATACGTGCGACATAATTACGTAAACACTTTTTTGACTCATATTTAAACCGAGCACGAAGCAAAGAAAATTCCCTATAGTCGTGAGCACTAGAAGATGCCTTAAATTTAATATGCGCCTTCTTCTTTAAGTATAAAATGTTTTTAAGTCCCTTATCAAACCACTAGGGAAATGTAAAATCAGTAAATGTACATTTGGGAACAAAGTCGAGAACCGATTTGTGCAGGGCATCATAAAAAGTATTAAATGCAGCGTCCACATTATGTAATTGGAATGTTGAATACCAGTCGAAAGACGATAAGAACAAACAAGCATCTTCAAAGTTAGCTTTACGAAAATTAAAGAATGTATGACTACGATTACAATGAGGAGTAGACTGATTTATTGGGAGAGAAATATTTAAGGCAGGATGATAAGGATCAACCGGAACAAGAGGTTCATTTGATTTCTCAACAGATAATAATTTATTGCAAGAAAACACAAGATCAAGGGTAGAATTGAAACAATTAGCTGTATAGTTTTTTTGAAAAAAAAACAGAAAGTAGCAAATGCTTCAGGGATACAAGCACCTAGGGAGGGTGATAAGGAAGAGTAAATAAGACCGTGATCATCATTATCCCAAACTAACTCCGGCAAATTGTGGTCGCCACATAAAATAAACGTGTGAACAAGGTAGTTACTTCGTATGTGTTCAATAGAGTTTATATGCGACTCGTAAAGGATAGTAGGAGAGTTAGGGGGAAAATAGACACCACCTAAAACAAAACTAGCTTGACCAACCGTAAAGCGAACAAATATATGTTCAACACTTAGGTCAGGGATATAAATAAGAGAAGCAGGGAGCTCTTTATGAATGCCAATGAGGACACCTCCGCCCCTAGAAAATACACTTGTATTACTACATCGATCATATCTAAAAATATTATAGTTACATAAGCCAAGTTCATTATTACTAAAGTTATTATTTAACCAGAATAACCAGTAAATTATGTTACTATTTAAATAAGTATTTTTGAAACACCTTAAATTTGTATATAGTATCATAGATTAAATATACTATAGATAGCCCACGCCATGGAATAACGCGGCAACCAGATATGCACACGTTTTGGACCCCGGCAGAGTAGTACTAATGGACGCCCATAGGATCGCTAAAGTATTATAGATTTTGCGCATGCGCTGACGTCAAAGCCGTGCGCCGAGTTGAAACACTTTAAAAAGCAATATACTTGCGCGTTGCGAGACTGGCATCTATGATACGTTATAGGTACGTGAACGGCGGCAACTAACATAATATTATTAAAATATTATTTATAATTATAAACAAATTAATTTCTATGTATTCTTTGTAACATATACATCGATAGACTTTAACAAGTGACCACAGATATTAAAATACAAATATTATAGGTAATAGGTATTATAATAATACAATATTCTGCAATTACCTACAGATTTATAATTTATCTTTATTAAGTACTTACCTAGTTAGTTGTTAAAATCCAAAACAACATTATTATTTTTTTCATAACAGGGGTAATGAGAGTACCTAATTTTATTTTATAAAACAAGTAAAAATGTTACATAATTATAAAATCTTAAAATTATTGTTGTAGGTAGTAAAAAAAATTCCTTTATAATTTTATAAGTATAATAAAAGGTATAGTTGTATAACTTAAAAGCTAATATAATATTTTACATTTTATAAAATACAGTAAAAATTGTTTAAAATATCTTTATATTAAAATCTTTATAAAAAGTTCTAAGGACAATATTAGTAATAATTATAATAATTAACAATTACCAAACAATTGTACAAATCAAATATTATTTTTTTTCATAAAATATTTTAACCATACGTATACCTAGGTAAATATTTTTTTACAAAGTTAAATGAAGAAAAATAATACATCGTAAAACCATACAATTTTAACACTGCAAAATAAAAGAAAACCTTACCTATCAGAACTAAAAAAAATAATACAATTAATACGCACATATACATATAATATGCACCAACACCGGGCAACACCATTTTATTATAACATACCTATTTACATGCCAACTAATAAATTAGGTACTTACATAATATTATGTTAAGCTTAAACATTTTTCAAAATTTTTAATTTATTCACTGTTTGTACACTAGAACGTCCTTTCAAATGTTTAGATGTCCAATTAAAATGCCTTAATAATTTACAAATTATTAATTTTTGGATAATAAAATCAATATGTTGATCACAGTTTGGATCAAAATTTAAATCAGAAATCAATTCATTTTTTATTTTTAGTTGGATGGTTGCACACAATTTTCTTTTATGAGGATTTAGTTCTACAAAATCTTTTAAACACTTTTGTGCTGTAGAAACAAAGTTTATAAATAAATCAGAAGGCTTTTTGAGACTACTTCTTTCAATATCGGCACTTTCAAATTGTTTGTAAAAAATTAAATACTCTTGGTCATCAAACAAAAAATCGTTACTTTTTAAAATTATTAATTCACATTTAGTGCATTTAAATTGATCTATACATTTTTTGGCCAAATATCCAGCAAAGTATGTATTTGAACAGGTTTCTAATGTTATTTCTTCTTCTTTATTATTGAGGCATTGATTGAAATCACCCTCCTCTTCCGAAGATACAAATGAGTCTGAAACTGATTCAACTAAAGTATCTATATCTGTGTTAGGTGTAGAAATCGTTGCGTTCTGTGAACCAGGATCAAATAAATTGTAATCAAAATCATTTTCACAATTTGATGACTCAGTGGCTTTCATGAGATTATGTTTTGCTTGAAACCGAAATGATGTTCTAAAGGTACGAGCAGTCGGGTTTCTATTGAAACCTCCACGCTGTCGAAAAACCGAAAAAATATTTTCTATGATATCTTGGTTTAAACGGCAAGTAAGAAGATATTTAAAAGGAACCTAAATTTTTTTGTTGTCTATAAATCATTATGATTGCGTTTATGCTCCATATCATGGCGTCGAAACACGGAAGAACTTTACCATACACTTTTATAGGCTGTATTAACTCCAGCTGTGTACACCATTCTTTAGCTTTCATTAAACAATTAAGTATATAAGGTTTGTCGTCATTTAAAGCACAAGAGTATATGTTGGAACTGTATAATGCTTTGCTATTTAGGCAGTCGAATAAATTATTTAATTCTTGAACAAAATCAGCGGTTGCGGCGGCAGTTTTTGATTTTATTTTACCTGTAGCAATGCATGTTTTTAAAACAGCTGCTACTGAATTACTAAAGACTTGAAGAGCAAGTTTACAATTCATTTTTTGAAACGGATTTGGGTTCATATGACTGTCAGTTAGTTTTAAAAGGGCTCTACTAGTATTACTTGTTTTATCAATATTATAAGCCAACTTAATATCTGAAAAAGATACTTCTTGACCTTTATATTTGAAATTATATTTCAAAAAATTGTTTCTGAAATTTTTGAAAATATGCGGTACATCAAAAATAGAATAAATAGTTTTACCTTTAATTTCAACAAATGGTTTTTCTTTGCAACAACCTAAGTGTTTTAGAGCTGAATAATTATTGGAGCCTTGATCACAAACGAGAGCCACAATATTACAACCCAGATCTGTACATTTTTCGATTACATCTACAATTAAATCTTTTAATATTGAACTACTCATTGATGAACCCGATAAAAAATAAGCCAATGGTAATTTCCAATTACTATAAAGTCCTCGAACAACAAAAACCATGGCCTGCGTAGCCAATTTATTCGTTCTACCTTTGTGTCCTAAATCTTCAAACCCTTCAACCATATCTAAATACTTAGAATATTCTAAAAAAGATTTTATTTTCATTTCATTAAATATTAAAACACAGTGTTTTTCTTCATCTGACATTGTTTCCAACTTATTTTTAATTTGCTTTAACCAGAGTGAATTAAAACCGGGACAAAATTTAGACTTCCCTATCCACCTACGTAACGTAGTTTCACCTGGTAAAATTATTTGTTGGTTATTTCTAAGAAATTTGTATGTAGCAGGTGATTTATAGTATAAATTTATAGCAAAATTTTTTTCAGCTAGTGTCCAGGGTTTCCTTGAATTACGTTTATGAAACATTTGCATTTCTGCTATGACTTTTGATCCAAAACTTGAAAATTTAATATTATTTTTAAAAGTATGTAAATTATATTTATTACGAGAAACTTGTATTTTTTTTTCGAATTAAGTCTTCAAGATGTTTTTTTGACTTTTTTGGGCTTTGTTCGATAGGAAAAAGAACTGTTTTTGCCTTGTTTATTCGACGTTCTTGAGTACTAATTGGTGAAGGCATATCTATAAATGATTTGATCATAGAACTTGTTGACGGAGAACATTCATAAGTTAAAATTGGCGAAGACGGTGATGCATTTAATGTAGCTGGAAGATGAGGAGATTCGATAGGTGTTCTTGGACATTTTTTTTTGTACATTTTGGTTGGAGTTTTAACGTGTAAATTTGGTGATTTGCAGTCTTTAAATTCGTTAAAAGATGAAATTGGAATGTATTGTTCCACATCAACTGCTAATTCAGTAAAATCGTACTTCATTGGAACTGCTTTTTGTTTTAGTCTTTGTTGTGTTTCAATATTATTAAAATCCGTGGGTTTAAAATGTAAATTACATACATGGCGGTTATTCAGTTGTTCTAACGTTAAATCCACCAATTTAATATTCCCTACAGATAAAATATTAAAGTCAGAAAAATTGGGAAATATTTCAATTTAGGGTATTGGTGTATTTTTCTATCTACTACATTCGTTAAATTTTAATTATATGTTTAAGAGGACGTGGTACCCGCATATGTTGTCTCCGTCATGCTTGTATCACAAACAAAAATAGCGTTAAAAATTAAAATTCTGTGGCTTGGGTCGAAAAGGGCCAATCTCAATTTTAGTCACTTTGTAGTAATCAAGAATAAAGCCTCCTTTTTTTTTTGAAAATTCATAGCAATTTTTTTTTTTTATTGTTCATGTTTTTGTTTTTGTGATGGATGTAAATATAGTTTACCCTACATTTTAGAGTATGGTGTGAATTTTTTAGTGAAATATAGAAGGTTTTCTATTGACATTGGCCCTACAAAAAAAAAAAAAATCATGACTTTGGCCCTTATAGTGATCACTATAAGGGCCAATGTCATGTTGTTTTTTTTTATAGGGCCATTGTTGTCATTTTCATGGGGCCAATGTTCACATTGGCCCCATAGATTTTGTAATTTTCATGACATTGGCCCTCTCATATCTTGCACTAATGATTAACGAGATACGCCCTTTTACCACTAGAAAAAGCGTATTAAGTTTTATGAGATTGGCCATATAACTCATTTTCGCCAAAAAGTGAGATTGGCCCTTTTAGACCCAAGCCACAGAATTATTTCATGATCAAAAATACCCGTTTTAGATTCTGAGTGGAACGATGAATGTATTGATTTTACAATGATGTGTGTTTTTATATATTTTTTTTTATTTTTTTATTTTTATTTTTGTGTCTGTGTACACGATAAGTAGTCGAAATAATGATTTGATTTTCGACTTCAGTATCTTGTTCGATTGGAAAGTGAATATCGTTGGTGCATTGGGGAGGTCAAAATTTAAAATTCCCAGTACTTTTCAAAAGCGCCAAGAAAAACAAAAGAAAAATTAAGGAAAAAAGGGGAATTTTTACGCAAAATCGATTTTTCAGAAAATTGAATTTGGTTTTTGGTGTAACTTTAAAACAAATGACCGTAGATACATGAAATTTTCACTGGTTGTTTATATTTGCATTTTCTATACACGATAACATTTTCAAAATATTTTGATTTATTTTGAACTGTTTAGGGACATTTTCATTTTTCATTTTTTTTAGTTTTTTTTCTAGAAATATCAATAAAATTTTATTTGTTGGTTAAAAAACTTGAAAATTTAATAGAAGGCTCCTAGTATATTGTTTCAAAGGCAGATGAAAAATATCAAAAATCGTTAGTCACAGTTTTTTTTTATAAGCATTTAAAGTTCAAAAATTGACAAAATATGGAAAAATCACGAAAATTAGCAAATTATTTTGAGTTAAGAATTCGTAAAAATTTTTCTTTTTAAATCTAAGATTTGAAAATGTAATACAAGATTACTCATAAGTTTGTCTACCTTTATCAATAAAAAAATCTCTACCGGACAGTCAAATTAAATTTTTATGAGCGTTTGAAATTAAAATTTTTACAACATTGGATATTCACTCGATTTCTCATGTAGCGATTTTCTTTTTTTGTTGTAATTCAAAAACGAATAACTATAAACACATGAAAATTTCACTGAATGTTAATATTAGCATTTCCTATACACCATACAATTTTGAAAATATTTTGACTCTTTTTGAGCTGTTTACGGACATTTATAGCTTTCAATTTTTTGTTAGTTTTTTTTCTTTATATATCAATAAAGTTTTATCTGTTGGGCCAAAAGTGTAAAAATGTAATACAAGGCTCCTGATATATTGTTACTATATCAGTTGAAAAATATTAAAAATACATAGGCACAGTTTTTTTTTATAAGCATTTAAAGATCGAATTTTGACAAAATTTATCAAAATCTCGAAAATTATCAATCATTGTAATTAATAAATTATAAAATGTTCAGTTTTTATAGCTAAGGATTACAAATTTAAAACAAAGGTTCTCATTAATAGTTCATACTGTAACCAAAAAATCTAAAAAATATATGAACACAGTTATTTTTTACAGACATTTTAAATTCAAATTTGGACGAAATTACATATAAAAAACCTAGAATAACTATTTTAGTTATTTTGTTGTGATTGAATAATGTTATTCGTGAGTATTTGAAACTTCTAAAGTGTACTATTATATATCTATGATAGTATCACGGTTTTTGTTGATGTATAACGCGTTATAAGTACCTAATGGATATTGTGATAACTGATATGATTAATTTGGAATTTATTATAGGTACCTATTATAGGTCAAAATTTAGTTTAGTAACATAGTCACATAGATATGTATATAATATGTCTTATACCTAGACTGACATACCGTCTCCGCTCAGAATCGTTTTTCTTATACAATGATATTATATCGTTGAATTCAAATTTAATATCATCCATTATACAGTGACCCACTTGTAACCTACTCTACAGCAGAGCGACACCCACTTGCCCACCTTTTTTTAAATCTTTTTTTAAGTAATTTTTAGGATTTAAAAATTTAAGATATGAGAAATAAGACTTCAAATTTTTAATTTTGATCATAAGTGTTTTTACTAAAAAAACCACTCATTAAACCATATTCTTTGAACGCTCAAACATGTTTTTAAATTCATTTTTAACGCGATATTTGTTTATGACATTAAAAATGAAATATACCTAGTATATTTTAGTGCTCGAATTGGGGGGGGGCGGGGGCAGCTCCATTTCAATTTTTTTTTATATTTTGAGCGCACCCCTTCTAATTATCTCCTTTAGAACGGGGTGACGGAACGTTTTATTTTGTTGAAATAATATTGTGTTTTTTATTTCGTGAAGTTGTATACCGATTTAATAAGATATTAAAATTAAATGTATGGTTTTTGTTTATAGTTGATAATAAGTTTTGAGTAGGTAATTGAAAAAAGACGCGGGACGTCATTGGGCCCGTTTTATCGTAATCGCCTATCTTATACGTCATTTAATAATGTGTAACATTCATTTTTATTTTAATAAATGAGATTATGAGAAGTAAAATAATATTTACTGATTGTTGTTATTGTCATTGGTGTATTATTTATTTTCTAATGTTGATGCTGGTGAGTGGTGGTAGGGGGGTGTGGGGCTTCGCCCCCACGAGTTACGTTGAGATTAATCATTTGTCCATTACTCAAATTTAGATAATATAGAGTCCCCTTTCTTTTATTTTTCCAATTCGAGCACTGGTATATTATATAAAATACTTACTAATTAAATGTATTGATTTATACATTTTTTAATTTTTAAAAAGAATAATAATTTAATTTTTAAATTCGATTTTAATTCAACTAACCTGACTGCTTAACCCATTCTTTTGCCTGGTCTTGATATTTTTATCATTCCGTTTACTTTTGCCACAGTTAAAAAACATACATTTATTACCTTTCGTAGCCATGATGATATTAATAATTAGTGAAATATAAATTGACGAAAGAGTTGGCAATTTTGCCTTCGCTGCGCTCACAGAATTGTAACTTGTGGTTTACTGATTTGTGAATGTTTGAATATTATAAATAATATTATTGTCGTTGACCGTTGTTTTGTATCATATTGATATTTACGTTATATTATTATTATGCACGTATTTCTGGAATAGGCATTAAAATAGATTTTTGTTTACAGCCGTCAGCCTCTATAGAGTTGTTTGTGAGCGTTGACGATTGTTCGTATTAATATTAATTATTATTTCATTATTCATATTTTATTCCGTATTGTAATTTATTTTTAGTATAAACGGGCATATCGGCATATCGCACGATAACGCCGGCCGTGTCCCCCGCACAGAAAATCATTCCCTGTCTAATTGATTTTAATAGTGATTTATTTTTCGATATTTCAATTTACAACTGCGTGCGCTATCTATTGAGACGTTGTGCTATCAATGTGTGTGTTTCCATATCACATATACTCGTGGGCTATCTATAGTATATTTAATCTATGATAGTATTTACTTAAAGTGATAATATTGTTTTTTTTTTTATGTATTAATTCTAATGAATTACCTATATTATTTTGTTCTGCAGTTGCGTTGTTTGTTCAATTTTATGAAATTTAATATGAAAGAGTATAATAAACATAGTAAATAGTAAATACAATATGTATTTTGACACACTTTTATTTCTATTTACTATAACCAATGAATACATGAGACATGAGTGCTATCACACTTTGACAGTCCGAAATTTGTGGTATACTGATAAGTATTAAGTGATAACTGATAATTTATAACCAGGAAGTTCAGCAGTAATCATGAAAATGTGGTTATTATACATATATACAATATATTTTATATCTAGCTATTTCTAGCTATTTTGAAGTTAACCTACAGCTATTTCAGAGTTTTAACTTCTGGCAACACTGGTCGCTGCCGGTAATCTGCATGCGCGTGACGGTACTGATCTCTCGTGGGCCGGAGTATAGTTCTGTATTTTTTGAAAGTATTTGACTATATTTATTCAAAAAACTAAACAAATATTAATATTTACTTAAGGGGGCTGCACCGTAGCATATTTTAAGGAGTACTATTTAGGCAATTCATGTGACATATAAATTAATACTGTATCTATGTGTGAGTAGTAAATGAACATTAGTGTGCGTAATCCGTTATCGCGTTGATCGCGCGAATTCTGCTTATTCGGCGGGCGCATGAGCGGGTGTCTTTCCAGTTAGCAGTCTTTGTTATCTTTCATATACGAGTATTCATAACAAAATAATATTGTAAATAATAATAATATTATGTTGTTTGAGGTTTGTCTGTGTCTAACTGTTTTTTAAAAAATGTATTACTAAATTATTTTTTGCAATGAAGACTGCTACAGTAGTACAGTACTGTATGGAATTAAATGCATTGTAACCTTATGTAATAATAAGATGTCAGAAAATCGGCGTAATAGTTATTTCTATTTTCCTAAAGATCCAATCAGGTAAAAAATTCAATATAAATATATCAATATATAATATTTAATCTTATATAAAAATTATTATAGATGTTCAATGTTTCCTCAGTGATCTAAAGAATAGGCTCAAACCTCATGCTGGCCGACATTATTTACTGGTACAACATATTATTTAACTAGGCAAATGATATAATTATATAATATAATAATTATAATTATATTATATAAAATAATATATTTGAAAACAATTAACAAAATTGGCAATTATTTAAAATAATAATAATATAAAAATGTATTAACTTTATTAACTTTATTTATTTACACACTTGATACAGAATTACTCATTATACATATCTGTTGAATTTATGAACAATTATTCTTTTCTTGTCAATTAATTTTGGGTTTAAAATTTCCGGAAGCATATGATTATAATAAAATACAGAGAGAAAAGATTCCATTTTATTTTTAAAAAATGAATCATCTTTTTTTATTTTTTGGAATAGCAAACCTGTAAAATTAACAATCAATTATGATGATTATAATTATAATTGATTTTAAAAAATTCACATAATATCTAACCTTTTGGAGACCAAATTACAAAATATCCATACAGCTTTTGTGCTATATGCAGCTGGCCTTGAACCTGATAAAAATAATTATGGTTTTCTTTGAGAAATAATTCTCCATTTTTCAAACATGCCCATTTTATGGTTCCATTTTCAATAGCTTCGGTGGGCGTCATCTGAGATATCGATGACGGGCACTTAATTTCAACTAAGGCATCAGTATCAATGAGTCCATCTGGACTCGCCGCTAAAAATTGAAATTCTGGATCTATAAAAAGCCCAGCTGGGTGAATTTTTATTTTCATAATATTTTCAAACTCGGAAATAGCAAACGGTTCGTGTTGAATACCATATTTAGTTGACTCATTACCTAAAAAAAAATTGTTAGATAAATGTAATTAAAAATTGTATTGGTTGATAATGTATACAAAACATTACCTTCAAATTTAGTGTACAACAAAGATACTAAAATATTGTTTCTACTGGTATTAGGACGTAGTTTACATATTTTCCCAAAGTTTGATGCCGTTAGACGTATTTGCCTCTCTTTTAACCACTCTTGACATTGAAATTGACCTGTTGTAGCTTTTGCTATCTGCAAAATTTGGTCTTTAGTTTTTTTCAATTTTTCAAGAAATTCAATTTTTTTATTTTCAAATTCTTGAGGATCCAAGTTCAATTGATCACACTCTAGTTCTGTATCAATATCACCATAATCTTTATCAGGACCACTAAATTTAGTAACTTTACTTCTACTTTTAAAAAGTCGTTTAACAGTGGCTTTGCGTCTAAGACTAATTGTTCTTAATTTTTTATCTATAAATGATTTGGTGAATTTTCCGGGGCTGTAGTTCGTAATTTTTTTGTGTAAATTGCGTATTAATAAGGGTCCTGCATTTTGTGAAATAACCGCCGCACTACAACGGGTTTGATAGGAACCTTTCAGTGAAAAATTTATACGTTTCCCACCGACAAATTTGGCGACTAAACTATTGTACCCTTCAACACAATTATTATTTACACCGTAAATTAAAGACGAAGAATGATGAGCCAATAAATGCAACGCTGACATAATATCACTGAACAAACCACATAATTGCATATCAGGTACATAATTGATTTCATTGTTTTTTTTTTTGCAAAAATATTTATTACAGTTTGTATGTAAGCCAAAAACATGATATGGACCATTCATTATATCCTTTTTGAGAAAATTTACTTTCTCATTATGAGTATAATTTTGTTCCATACGATACTGGATGGCCATGGTCACACCACTCCTTAATTTTCTCAATCGGTCCTTTAAAATTTGTCTAAGACTTCCAGGTACAATATGGCCTTCACTACTCTTACGTTTCGTAGTCATTTCTCGTAAACGATTTATATAATTTCTCATTATATGGTTTGTACATTCAATTTTAACAACTTTAAAGTTTGGGCCATATGGTTTTGCTATATGCAGTTTTTTGGTGACGCTACTATCACCGTCACCGATTAATTTAGCATAAATTAAATTATGCATTGTGATACTTTCTTTAAAGCCTTCCACAATAATATCCGACTCCATGGATGTAGATGTACCTGACCAATTTTTATAACAAGTATGAGAACGAATTGGTTTCCCAGATTTTAATGCAATTTCACAAATTACACAGTATTTATTTCTTACTCCCATGAATAATACTTTTTTAGTATAGTAACCTATTATAGTAGCGACACCTGATAACGCATTATAGTTGGTCTTATATGAGCGCTTTGACCAAGCTCCGTCAGCAACTACAGTAATACATGGTCTTCCTAGTTCGTCCACTTCACCTTTTTCTAGAGCATTCTTAGCCTCTTCTACTCCTGCAGCCTTCATTTCTTCAAACGCTACTTCATACATAGAATCACTTATTTTATTGTGACATTTTTGATATAATTTATTAGCCATGCATGGCATGTTTAATACGGATGATAATTCTTGAAGTTGCGTAAAGCCTTGACCAGTATTAATCACACCCGTCGTAAATGCCATATTAACGTCTAAATTTTTCGGATTTTCTGGATTTTCTGTAAATATTTTTTCTTTTAATCCACAAACTTCACATTTTAAAATAAATGTACTCTGGAAACCGTGTCTTATTTCTTGTTCAAATTTCAAATTTGAGAAAGTGCAATGAAATGCTTCATGTTTTATGTTTTTTATTTCATTAAAAAAATAACCGATGTCAACGAGTCGTCTGCCTGAAGGTTCGGTGTTATCATTCAATAGCATATTACGAGTATTATTTAGGGAACTATCGGGTTTATTTGAAAGTTCGAAATCATTATAATGACAGATTGACGAATAATCACTGTTTAAAAAAAATGCCAAAAATTAATAAATAATAATAATTTAAAATTGTATTCTTAAATTTGTTTTACCCTCCACAGTCCACATGATTTTTAGTTCTACGCATTATGTATTTTTAAATTCTACAAAGCAAAAATGGTTTGAAATAATTGTAGAAATTATTATTAAAGAAATATTAACTAAAAAATTCTAAAATCTTGATTCGTCCATAAGAATCTGATTTCACAAAACATTATGACAAACTGAAATTCATGAGAAAACTATTGTGGCAAAACAATTTTTTTTTATACTGAGTGATTCTTTTATCAAACAACACTCATTAGGTATTTCGAAAAGTGTTAATTTTTTTGAAAATATTTTTTTACATAGTTTCAAGTCACTTATAAAACAACGTTTTTATTAAAAAATTATATTTTTAAATATTGTTTATCCTTTAATTGTTTAAGTTTTTTTAATTTTTTGATTGACAATATAGGGTTTTAATTTTATATTCCAAAGCAGAATATTTTTCTTAGTATTTTGATACATGAAAATCGAATTTGGGTTGAAGTTTATGAGTTATAAATATTCAAAGTTTGATGAGCGGTGAAGTGGACAAATATTTCGCAGGGTAACCCCGAACCACTCCACTCCGCTCGTCTAAACTTTAAATATTTATAACTCATAAACTTCAACCCAAATTCGATTTTCAAAACACTGTATTGTCAATCAAAAAAGTAAAAAACTTAAACAATTAAAGTATAAACAATATTTAAAAAGGTGGGCAAGTGGATGTCGCTCTGCTGTACAGTAGGTTACAAGTGGGTCACTGTATAATGGATGGTATTAAATTTGAATTCAATGATATAATATCATTGTATAAGAAAAACGATTCTGAGCGGAGACGGTATGTCAGTCTAGGTTTAAGACATATTATATACTTATCTATGGTATTAAAAAAATAATTCACCTATAATAAATTCCAAATTAATCATATCCATTAGGTACTTATAACGCGTTATACATCAACAACAAACCGTGATACTATCACAGATATATAATAGTTTACTTTAGAAGTTTCAAGTACCCAAGAATAATATTGTACAATCACAACAAAATAACTAAAAAGAATATTCTAGGTTTTTTAATTTGTAATTCGTCCAAATTTGAACTTAAAATGACTATAAAAATAAACTGTGTTTATGTATTTTTTAGATTTTTTGGTAACATAATTAACTACTTACGTGGAACCTTGTTTTAAATTTTCAACTCTTAGTTATAAAAACTGAACATTTTATAATTTTTTAATTCCAATGATTGATAATTTTCGAGATTTTGTTAAATTTTGTCAAAATTTGAACTTTAAATGCGTTTAAAAAAAAATTGTGTCTATGTATTTTTAATATTTTTCAACTGCTATTGTAACAATATAGCAGGAGCCTTGCATTAAATTTTCACGCTTTTTTACCCAACAAATAAAATTTTATTGATATTTATAGAAAAAAAAACTAAAAAAATTGAAAACTGACAATGTCCGTAAACAGCTCAAAAAAAGTCAAATTATTTTCAAAATTTTATCGTGTATAGAAAAAACATATATAAACATACAGTGAAATTTTCAAGTATCTACAGTCATTCGTTTTTTAATTACAGCAAAAGAAGAAAATCGTTACATAAGAAATCGAGTGAATATCAAATGTTGTAAAAATATGAATTTCAAACGCTCATAAAAATTTAATTTGACTTTCTAGTAGACATTTTTTTTTTGACAAAGGTAGACAATCTTATGAGGAATCTTGTATAACATTTTCAAACCTTAGATTTCAAAAGAAAAATTTTTACGAATTTTCAATTCAAAATAATTTGCTAATTTTCGTGATTTTTCCGTATTTTGTCAAGATTTGAACTTTAAATGCTTATAAATAAAAACTGTGACTAACGATTTTTAATTTTTTTCATATGCCTTTGAAACAATATACAAGTAGCCTTCTATTAAATTTTCAAGCTTTTTTAACCAACAAATAATTTATTGATATTTATAGAAAAAAAAACTAAAAAAATTGAAAACTGACAATGTCTGTAAACCGTTCAAAAAAAGTCAAATTATTTTCAAAATTTTATCGTGTATAGAAAATGCAAATATAAACAACCAGTGAAAATTTCATGCATCTATGGTCATTTGCTTTAGAGTTACACCAAAAACCAAAATCAATTTTGTTAAAAATCGATTTTGCGTAAAAATTCCCGTTTTTCCTTAATTTTTCTTTTGTTTTTCACGTCGCTTTTGAAAACTACTTGGAAATGTTTACTTTTGACCCCCCAAAGTACCAACTAGATTCACTTTCCTATCAGAAAAGGTACTATTTAAGAAAATCCAAGCACTTTTACTGTCCTAAAACGTGATGACAGACACAAAAATAAAAAAAAAAATAAAAAAATAAAAAAACACACATCATTGTAAAACCAATACATTCATCGCTCCGCTCAGAATCTAAAATATAATTTTCTTATAAAAACGTTGTTTTATAAGCGACTAGAAAGTATATAAAAAAATATTTCAAAAACATTTACACTTTTTGAAATATTGAGTGTTGTTTGATAAAAGAACCATACGGTATTATGTTCACATAAATCATAAATAAATTACTTAGTCAATTTGTTTTTAAAATTATTTTCTTTTGGAGTAGATGTAGAAGGCATGCATTCATACATTTCATCAGTCATAACAAATTCTTCATTAGCCCTAAATAAAATAACAATATACTTATTTTTGATAATACTCACATTTGTATATGAATTTTTATTATGTAATTTATATTTTTTTCTTGCATTTTTGGTAATTGTTCATGTTGTAGCTTTTATTCAAAATTACTTGCCTAGTTTCAGTAGTAAGTTCTATATTCTTCATAATATCATCTATCAAAACATTTTCGGACACTAGTTGTGTTTTTTCCTGTTACAATTAAAATAAAAGAATAATGAATAAGTAGTGACTCAATTTTTTAGAATATTTATATTATTGTAATTTTTATATGTGTTAGTATAATTACCTGATCATCGCAGCTTTGATCTATATCACTTTTTTTCAGTTTTGATTGTAAATTGTTCAATCGATGTTTTTTTAACCTAGGTGCACTTAACTTACACCTAGCTTTTCGCCCAAAACGCCAGTCTTTACCCATTTTTTAAATGAACGAAAAAAAATCACAAACCACCGGAAACTCACAGACAACTTAACTGATCAGAGTGTAGTGTTCAAATATAATGATTCATACTATTCATAATTCATAGGTAGTATATTATATAATATTGGTTTTATTTAATTTTGGAAAAATATTATTATTATTATTGATTATTATCGTTGCCTATTAATTATTCTTGTATACCTATCCAGTAATTCTTATCTGCTAATTGTTTCCGAGAATCGCTGTCACGTCGAGTCGGGCAACCGCGCCGGAAACAACTCTCACACGCGCACGCACATGTCAATACAGCTCGAAAAATTAAATATATTCATGTTTGCAATTCTATAAAAACTACTAAAAGCGGTAGTAAATTAAACATACTTCCTGAAGTCCGATTGTAATTTTGAAAAAATGGTTGAATTTATAAACTTCTAGACCATGTTTCTTAGGAATCAATTTTTTTATTTAAAATCAGATGTGCCCAAAATAAATACAAATGTAATGCAATTATTTCATGGGATTTCTAAAAAAAAAATGGTTATTTTAAGGTCATTTTAAATTAAAAATTGAAAATCGACTTCCTAAGAAACCTAGATATTTTATCAATGAATTCAAACATGTATAAAAAATTTAAATCGGACATTCCGAAGTATGTGTAATTTACCACCGCTTATTGGTCTAAAACGTATGAAAAATACGTGAGCTGCAGCCCCCTTAACGGATTGCATTAGCAGAGTATTAGTGTAAATGTAAAATTCACTTAGAAATCAAATAAATATAGCCATAATTCCCAAAGCATAAATTACATATATTACTTAAACTGAAAATAATTCATGTATTATTATTGTACCTCAAAAATAACATGGATGAATGAGGTATTTTTTTCAAGTGTAGAAGGTAGAATGTAAAAATATTTATAGGTAATAAATTATTATATACCTAATATGCTTTAATACGCATTTTATAATAGTTTTTTAATTTCAATTTTGAATATTATGTGAAATATTTTGTAACATTAAAGGTAGGTATTTTATTCACAAGTATTAATACTTATAGGAAAAATGTATACATACAATCTAGGTAAATATTAAAAATACCTAGCTAAATACTTTTTTTCATAAAATATTAATTTGTTATAAATTAAGTTTAGTACCAACATTCATCCACTCAACTATTTAGATTAGAAATACTTAATCACTACAATACTACATTAAAATAATATAATAAATTAAAAAAAAAAAAATAAACTATAAAAATAACTATAACTACAACTATAAATTAATTTTACTTGATTTTACAAAATGTTCAATGATGACGACGTATTGATTTTTGAATTTTAATAATTCCATTAATACATTCATAGTTATATCAAATATTAAAATTGATATTCTGAAAAATAATTAAAACCTATTTTTTTTTAGATATTAAAATTAAATGAATAGTATTTAAATAACCTATTTATGTCGAAAAAAGTACAAAGATAAAAAAATAAAAATTCTCGGCGCTGATGGGTTTGTATTTATTTAATATACATTTATAAATTGATATGGGTATCATTCAAAAAATCAACATTGTGTTAATTTTGTTGTGGTAATTCCATTGGAAGAGAACTGTCATCATAATTTTCTAGATCTATTGAATAATTAATTAATGATATAAAATTGTCTATTTTATTATAACTTTTAGTAATATTACCCTGTTCAAAATCAATGCCATTCAAAATGTCATCATCAGACTCCGCATTGGCGATTATTTCATCCAAATGATTCAAAATATCGTCATCCGTCAACAATTTGTATAAATTCATGGCAAACTTGTTACGAAACTTACCAAAATGAGTGAACCATTTTTATAAAAAGTTATTTTTACTTTTGGCCAGAAAATTGAAAAATTAAACAGTCAACCGTATTTTACGACTGATAAAACACTCGTGATAAGAAATATTACCATTTTGGGAATCATTGATCTTTGCCAAACACTTAAATGTTCATAACAAATTAAGTTTTTGTGATAGGTTTTTGATTTTTCTCCATTATACAGACAATTCAAAAATCTATAGTCCGTTTTAACATTTTTTTCTTCTATGACTCGTCAAATAATTTAAATTGATAAAAACATGTACACACGTATATAGCACACAGGAGGTGCTTCTCAACATGATAAAAACATGTACACACGTATATAGCACACAGGAGGTGCTTCTCTCCAACGTGTATTCATGTCCACAGTAGTGAAAGGTTAACGTACACCCCCACAAAAATAAATAAAAATAAATGTAGTGGTAGTTTTAGTTTAAAAAAAAACTCCAAAAAAGTTTAAATATTATCATATATTATTCATATTTTTTATAAACAATTACATGCAGTAAATGGATTTTCTACGCTCATACTTCAAGAAATAATATTTCAAATTTTTATTTTGTATATTTTTGCATATTTTTTCACCATTTTAATGTTACTTTTGATTTTTTTAATTTTTTAACGTTCTTAATCTTTATTTAAGATCGATTTTGAAATCGATTTTAAGCCCTGGACTTAAGAATCAATTTTTCGAAGTATTTCACAAAATTAAAAACGAAGAATTTTGTTATTGAAGGATATTGTTACACTAAATCCAACGAAACCAGTTCCTCAAGCTTTTAACGAAGTGATAAGATCAGCTATAAGTTGTGTAACTGTACTTTGTCAAATTGGGTGTAGGCGAACTGGGAATACACCGTTAAATTTCGTTCTCGTTCTGGTTTCACTGATTAGTATTATTATCTATGCCCTATGGTTCTCTTTTGGTGGACGTCCCGTTGAACATGTCATTTACAGTCCATCTGTGATTATATTATATTATGTCTACGGTTCTCATCATCTTTTCTATACTCGTGATAACAACAACAAATGTACATATCCAATTTTCATTGGACAGTGTTTTGATTGTGTACTGTTTGTGAAATCTCCTACTATCCAATCATTTACTTTTAATACTGTAGAATTTTAAACACATCTTTCAAAACTTTACCATCAGTGGCAGATTGTTCAGCTTTATCATCATCTTCATCAGACCCATTCCAATCTGAACCAATTATAATTCCATCTTCTGAACTATTTCCATTATCCGATTTCTTTATATTGAAGTCTTCATTTACCGAAATTTCACTGTCGCTACTATCTTCCTGATTGACGACTTCAACACTTTGGCCCGGTTCAATCTTCATCCGTTATCGTTTGTTTTGTGCCTTTTTCTCCGTACAAGGTTAACGCATACTTTTCAGAATTGAGACTAATGAATCATTAACTACTTCAACCTCAGTATCCAGATTGTCATTATCATTTGATTCAGGAGGAAGCATATTTAAAACTGGTTGCCTATCTAAAGGAATAATTCCACATTTTTTAAAGCCCGCTTTTATATTATCAACTTGATTTCCATCAATTCGTTTCATTAATTTATACAACAGTTGCGGAAATTGGTCTTTAGGTTTGGAGCACTATCTACCTTTACCTATTTTGTTAAAATGTCACCCCAAGCAAGCTTTATATTATGAAAAAAAGCAACAACAAGTGGTTGAGTAATGTGTATTGAATTTGTTGGTAAAAACACAAATTCAATATTATATTTCGAACAGGCTTTGATTTCCTTCTTAATCAAGTGGGTGGATAAATTGTCTCCAATTAATACTTTTGTACCTGGTTTGTTTCTAATGAGCGGTATAACTATTTTTAGTAACCAATCTTCAAAACATTGAACATCAAACCACCCCGATTTCCTTCTATTATACCTAGAATTTGGAGGTCTTCCCCTAATCTAAGAATCCTACATATGAATTGCCTTGTAGACTGTGTAAGTTAGTATAAGTTCTCGATCGTTATAGATGTCGAGGCCTTACTTGAATTAATTTACTCATTCTACTCAAATACTAAAATGTACTTATTTCTAAATTAATTTTATGAAATTTGTATTTTAAATCTTACTCACATGTTAACACTTTATATATGTAAATTTTTTAGTAAATTAGTAATAGGTACAGTTACTTCATTACGTGTACTAATTTGTGGGAATAAACTGCTATATTCACGTAATTCGAAAAAAAAATGTCATATCATTATTGTACATAATTAAAATCATAGACAAACTTAAAATAACTCAATTACGTATTTATAATGTGTAGGTTATGTTAATTTAAGTTAGGCCATTGGAAGGCATCGATAGTGCTCCAAGACAAATTAAAAAAAAAACCTGTGTACATTTTTTTTACTAATTTAATAACTTAAAAAAATGCTTATTATAAAGCGTATGTTTTTCATTTTCTTCGAAGACGCTATGAACTTACTGTTCATACTTTTCATTCTGTCTAATTAGTACAGAAAAATTAAATAGCTTAAATTCAATATAGGTACTAAACAGTTTTCAAAACAATTTTTAAGACTTCGTTTGGCTTATGGTCGTAAATTAGCTTGGATAGGTATTAGCAGCAGATATTTAGCACGGGAGATAAATTAAGTGTTTCAAAATAATAGACGATTATAATATCGGTCGTTGAATTTTCAATGACTTGAATTTCAAGTTTAGTTATCGAACGATTATTTTGATTGTCTATGAAACTTTTGATTGCAAATTAATTTGAATGCTCTCGCTTAACTACGCCCACAGTCTTCTGCTTTTCTCTGTACCATTTCATTAACTAAACTATACCAAATAAATTGACTATTTACGTAATAATAAGTCCTTTGAGTTTTCTAATTATGGTTTAACACTATCATATTATGTAATTTTATGTTAATATTTAATAAAAGTCATAGTTCAAGTATGACTTAATATTATATTGCTTCATTTAGTGAAATTCAACAATAATAACGGTTTCAAAATATAAATTATTTTATACGTAGCTAGATCATCTAATGTCAAATGACAAAAAATTATAAATACAAGTTTAAAATAATAATATAAATTTCACAAAAAAACATTTTAACTGAATTAAATGTATAATGTTAATTAAATATTATATTTGCGTAAATATTTAAAGATCATAAAACCTATTTTTGTAACTTAGTATAATATAATTTGAAAATAACTTTTGAAATTCCATCTAAAATATATTACCTAATTAAGAAGTCAGTTTAAATTTGAGTGAAGCATTGAATTTTATTAAAACGCGTTGTGAAAGCAGTCTAATTTAAATGTATGGATTGAAAATCAAAAAGTTAATCCAATAACTCATTCTGCTTTAAAACTCCAAATGCCTTAGAGTCTTGACATAATTTGACATTTGACATGTTTTAATACTTCAACCAAAAGTTTGGGAGAGCTAAATAGAAGCTAAATTAGAATTTCTTCATCATCGTTATATCGTATAAAATAATACACGTATTAACTCAAGCAACACTTTGGTGGTGTGAAATATATTATGATCGAAAATACACGTTTTAAGACTTATACCTAGTCGTTTAATATAAATACTAAAACTAAATATAAGATCTAACTATATTAAATATATAACATAACTTGTTAACTCCATTAATTAAATAATTCTATTTTAATTTACTATTAATAGTAATTATATATAACTAATATTATTAATATTTATTAGTTATACATAACTACTGTTAGCAACTATTCTACTTAACTAGAATAGAGACTCGGGTAAGGATCTGGTTACCTTCGATAATAAATTTATATTAAAAATGAAAAGTGATTCGGAGTATAACTTTTATTACTTACAGTTCAAGACATTTAATTATAAACAACGGTATCGAGGCGGTTACACATATAACTCAAAATTACAGTATTGAAGTATTCTATGACAACTAGTGGTCGGTCATTTACAGTCACCGGGGACACGGGACAAAACGGTGTCACCGGTGGCTACGAATAAAATAACAGAACTGCCGGACCGGACGTGCCGCCGCGCGCCGTCAAGGTTGTCCGTGCCGGTATACTAGGATATTATTACCCCCCGGTAAAATTAATTGACAGGGGGGTAAAAATATCCTAGGATATTATTACCCCCCCCCCCGGTAAAATTAATCGACAGGGGGGTAAAAATATACTAGGATATTATTACCCCCCGGTAAAATTAATTGACAGGGGGGTAAAAATATCCTAGGATATTATTACCCCCCCGGTAAAAATGTCATAGTATATAATTAACGATCTGTTTAAAATATACTAGAATATATTTACCTCCCATTGAATTTTTATAGTAGAATATTTTTACCCCCTCGGTATGAATGTGTTTTTAAGGGGGGTAAAAATATCCTAGCATATAACTAACGATCTGTTTAAAATATACTTGAATACATTTACCTCCCATTGAAGTTTTATAGCAGAATATTTTTACCCCCTCGGTATGAATGTGTTTTTAAGGGGGGTAAAAATATCCTAGCATATAACTAACGATCTGTTTAAAATATACTAGAATATATTTACCTCCCATTGAATTTTTATAGTAGAATATTTTTACCGCCTCGGTATAAATGTGTTTTTAAGGGGGTAAAAATATCCTAGCATATAATCAACGATCCGTTTGTTGTTCAAAAATAGTTTGTCATAATTTTTAACATTCATCATTTTAAACAGATCGTTAATTGTATGCTATGATATTATTTACCCCCCGGTAAAAATATCATAGCATATAATTAACGATCTGTTTAAAATATACTAGAATATATTTACCTCCCATTGAATTTTTATAGTAGAATATTTTTACCCCCTCGGTATGAATGTGTTTTTAAGGGGGGTAAAAATATCCTAGCATATAACTAACGATCTGTTTAAAATATACTAGAATACATTTACCTCCCATTGAATTTTTATAGTAGAATATTTTTACCCCCTCGGTATAAATGTGTTTTTAAGGGGGTAAAAATATCCTAGCATATAATCAACGATCCGTTTGTTGTTCAAAAATAGTTTGTCATAATTTTTAACATTCATCATTTTAAACAGATCGTTAATTATATGCTATGATATTATTTACCCCCTGGTAAAAATATCATAGCATATAATTAACGATCTGTTTAAAATATACTAGAATATATTTACCACCCATTGAATTTTTATAGTAGAATATTTTTACCCCCTCGGTATGAATGTGTTTTTAAGGGGGGTAAAAATATCCTAGCATATAACTAACGATCTGTTTAAAATATACTAGAATACATTTACCTCCCATTGAATTTTTATAGTAGAATATTTTTACCCCCTCGGTATAAATGTGTTTTTAAGGGGGTAAAAATATCCTAGCATATAATCAACGATCCGTTTGTTGTTCAAAAATAGTTTGTCATAATTTTTAACATTCATCATTTTAAACAGATCGTTAATTATATGCTATGATATTATTTACCCCCTGGTAAAAATATCATAGCATATAATTAACGATCTGTTTAAAATATACTAGAATATATTTACCACCCATTGAATTTTTATAGTAGAATATTTTTACCCCCTCGGTATGAATGTGTTTTTAAGGGGGGTAAAAATATCCTAGCATATAACTAACGATCTGTTTAAAATATACTAGAATACATTTACCTCCCATTGAATTTTTATAGTAGAACATTTTTACCCCCTTGGTATAAATGTGTTTTTAAGGGGGGTAAAAATATCCTAGCATATAATCTACGATCCGTTTGTTGTTCAAAAATAGTTTGTCATAATATTTAACATTCATCATTTTAAACAGATCGTTAATTATATGCTATGATATTATTTACCCCCCGGTAAAATTAATTGACAGGGGGGTAAAAATATACTAGGATAATAATTATTGTACGATTTACATATGATATTATTACACAGTATACTTGAAATTAATATAAGCATACGTAGATTTTAACCACCAAGTTAGGTTATACATAGGTAGGTACATTTTTAAATTATCATAACTGAAATATGTGTTAATTTTCGTAATAGTTATCATAATATTATTTGTAATATAAGTTATATCGTATATTCAGGTATTAGGTAAAGGGACTATATTAATTATTAAAATTTAACTGTATATCAATTGGACTTATAATTTTATTCCTTTATTTAAAAACAGAAGGTACCTAGGTAAAAAATACGATTAAAATATTATAAAGTAAATAATAAAATAACATAAATATAATCACCAAGGAACTTATTGGTTTAACTACCTATGGATCACAACTTTTATCATATATTTATTTTTTAAATAAATTGTATATAAAACAATTTTAATTTAAAATTTAATTTAATTTAATTTAATTTTGTATTCTAGTATATTTTAAACAGATCGTTAGTTATATGCTAGGATATTTTTACCCCCCTTAAAAACACATTTATACCGAGGGGGTAAAAATATTCTACTATAAAAATTCAATGGGAGGTAAATGTATTCTAGTATATTTTAAACAGATTGTTAGTTATATGCTAGGATATTTTTACCGGGGCGGTAATAATATCCTAGTATATTTTTACCCCCCTGTCGATTAATTTTACCGGGGGGGGGGGGGGGGGGGTAAATATATCCTAGGATATTTTTACCCCCCTGTCGATTAATTTTACCAGGGGGGGTAATAATATCCTAGTATATTTTTACCCCCCTGTCGATTAATTTTACTGGGGGGGTAAATATATCCTAGGATATTTTTACCCCCCTGTCAATTAATTTTACCGGGGGGGTAATAATATCCTAGTATATTTTTACCCCCCTGTCGATTAATTTTACCGGGGGGGTAAATATATCCTAGGATATTTTTACCCCCCTTAAAATTTTACTGGGGGTATAAATATCCTAGGTTAATTTTACCGGGGGTATAAATATCCTAGGTTAATTTTACCCCCGGGGGTAAAAACATTTGAGGGTATTAAAATCCTGCGACACCGGTTTGGGCGTGAGGCGCAGTGTGACCAATTTAGGGCACACAGTGCCTCAGCCCTACAATATTCACATAGTAACTCGCCTTGAGTATAATAAATTTAAAAAAACATTTGTCGCTAACACTACTTTGCTAATCAGCTCTTAAAATACAGTTATTACAAATACCATTACAAGTTTTTGAGCTAATATATTATTGTATTGTCATGTGAATTAATACGTTCTGGGGTACTATTTAAATATTATACCACTTCAAATTATTGATGTTTAGTTATAATTAGTTGTTATAAAATCAGTTAAAAAATCCATTTATATAAAAAGTTAAAAAATCCATTTATATAAATAATAAATACTATTATAGGACTAAGAACCATTTTTAAGAAACACTATGCATAATTTGTAATTAATAACTATTATTATTTATCTTAATTAATTTTTTTTTTTGTAGAACTAAATGATTATATTCTTTTCTTTTTTTTTTTATTTAAATATATTCAATCTGTTTACAATAAAAAAGTAATAAGGATAACATAGAAAAATATACAAACATGTATAACGTGAAGAGGAGACCGTTCATTAACAGAAAAAATTTTTTTCCCCTATTCTATAACAAAAATATTGCCTACCGCCGGAGGAATTCAACTGCTCTAACATTCGGCATATCTGAAATTAATAAAAATTTGAAATTTTGATTTTCAATTTCAAGATTCAATTTGTCCATTTTCACGATGACAAGTATATTATTTGCTTAACAAGTTTATCGAATATTAAATACCAAAATACCAAATAAGATATGACATTATATTTCGAAATACGTGGATATAGCAGTTTATTCATACAAATTAATACACTTAATGAAGTAACTGTACCTATTAGTAATTTAGCAATAAATTTACATATATAAAGTGTTAATATGTGAGTACGCTTTAAAATACAAATTTCATAAAATTAGTTTAGAAATAAGTACATTTTAGTATTTTACAGACTATCTTTTTTTTGTATGAGTATTCGTGTTTTCTGTTGAGGTATAATACTTCATAATAGCATTGAACAACAATAACAATAACAATAATGATAATAATCAGGGCTCATAACTTCTAGCATTTGCATATTTTTTTTGAGAGGTCCTAGAGATACCTATGTGAGCTATAAATTTGTTTCAGATAACCAAGAAGCTACATACGAAATTTTTTGTCGCATATTTCTGCATACTTCGGAGTATAAGTGCTTTTTTCGCTTTTTTTTGCTTATTTTTGGATTTTTGGATTATTTTTATCATTTATTTTTTTAAAATTTTTTTTAGTTGCCTAAAACATTTTTTCTTAAAAATAACAAGTAATTATAGTCATATTAATTGTTCATATTAGTAATTAATTCGTGTTAATTAATTTTACTTCTTATATAACTTATATAATAATATCAGAAGAAACTATACAGTAGGGTCTCGATAATCCGAACACAGGCTAATCCGAAAGACGCGGTAATCCGAACGAGCTTTAAAATTATCGCATCGCCGGTATTTCCCAATAATAAAATTTGTCGATTACGTTAGAACATCGCACGTGTACGTCGTTTATATATGAGATGTTAGATATGAACGTTGATTACGTTTGTCAGTTGTGTGTCGATTGTGTGTACATAAAGATCGTACGTATTTGGAACATTTATTTGCGTGTTTTTCTTGAAATGGCTCCACGTAAGCATGTTACATTAAAATTACAGGATAAGTTAGAAGTAATAAAGTTAATTAATAAGGGGACCAGCTACAGTGCCATCTCAAGACAATTTGGTATAGGTGTATCTACCATCAGTGATATTAAAAAGAACAAGGAAAAATTAGTTTGTCAGTAAAACGGAAAACGGTCCAGGTAAGCGTAAAACGTTAAAACAACCAGAGAATCCAAATGTTGAGAGTGCAGTTTTCATGTGGTTTATTCAACAAAGACGTTTACACGTTCCAGTGAGTGGTGAAATGCTTTGTGAAAAAGCACGATCTTTTCACCGCCAATTCTCAAAAAATAACCATGCTTTTAATGCGTGCAAAGGTTGGTTAGACAACTTTAAAAAGCGTCATGGGATAAGGCGTCTCAAAATTTCCGGTGAAAAACTTTCGAGTAAAGAAGACTCCATCAAACCGTTCCAAGAAGAATTTGAACAACTTGTCATACAAAAAAAATTTAAAGCAGAACAAATTTACAATGCTGACGAATCTGGATTATTTTGGCGAATGTTGCCTGACCACACTTTAGTGTCATCTACAGAAAAGGCCGCTCCCGGTAGAAAAATTATGAAAGAAACAGTCACTTTTATGCCTTGCGCAAATGCGACGGGCAACCATAAACTTCGTTTACTTGTTGTAGGAAAAGCTCACAAGCCTCGTGCATTTAAATCGGTTACACTTCCTGTGTACTACCGAGGGCAGAAGAATGCGTGGGTTACAAGAGATTTATTTTTAGATTGGTTCAACACTGAATTTGTTCCTAGCGTTCGTCGTCATCTTTCTTCAATTAATTTTCCTATGGACGCTGTATTGCTATTGGATAACTGCCCAGGTCACCCATCTGTAGAAGAACTTCTTAGTGAAGATGGCAAAATTTTTGCGATGTTTCTTCCACCAAATACAACTGCTCGTATTCAACCAATGGATCAGAATGTTATCCAAAACATAAAATTGAATTACCGAAAAACTTTACTTACGAACATTTTGGCGGACGAAGAAAACGGAAATGACTTGGTGGTAGCTTTGAAAAAAATCAATCTTAAAGATGTTGTTTTTAACTTGGCTAACTGTTGGTTATCTGTCTCGTCACATCTGATAAAAATGTCATGGAAAAACCTTAGTCCACACCTGGTTGCTGTGAACGAAACTACTGAAGTTCAGGAAGGCAGCATTATCTTCACCCCACTTTTAGTCAAGTTGACTCCAAACACAGTCATCTCTGAGGATGAAATTCAACAGTGGGCATCAGGGGGCTGCGATGAAGAGATACAGCACCAAGAAATTTTAACTGATGATGAAATCATTCAGGCAGTGACCAAAGAAGATATTGAGAAGGAAGAAGATGAAGAATTTTTGCCTCCTTCAAAAGTATCTGCTTCAGAAGCCACAAAAGCGTTGACTACGGCCATCGAGTGGGCTGAACAAAACGTTGAAAGCTGCGAAGAAGTAATGTTGCTGAGACGTTTGCGGGACAAGGCATTTAATCACCAAATAGGAGCTAGGGATGGCAATTTTTTTTGAACATCGATGTTTCGATGTATCGATGTATATTTTACTAAACATCGATGGTGACAATATCGACAATTTAAAAAAACATCGAAGTCAAGAACTCGATGTATTTGGAAAAACATCGATTTTAAAAAAAAAAAAAAAAAACATACTTTTTATAGGATAAAATTAATTATTATATATTATAATAATATTATTAATTATACACATTTAAAATTTAAATATACATAAGCAGCTCTTTATTTTATTTATTGGAAAAATTAAAAAAAAAACACATAAAAAATTAAATTTAAATTATATAGAAAAGTAGGTAGGTACCTATTAATTATTATACATTTATGGCCAAAATTGATAGTCCAGATTGTTTAAAAAAATTAATTTCGATGCCGATTTCCCACAAAATCGGTTTCTTGTTTTTGATATGGTGTTACTAGCACAAGAAAAAAGCCTTTTACTTGGGAGAGACGTACAGACACCAGATAAATATTTTAAGGCTAATTTATATATAAATGGATACAGGGGTTTTAATTCTTCCCAAGAAATCAATGGATCAGTTTTTAATGATGATACAGGTGTAGATAAATACATGGTTAATTCAGGTACTAAATGTTTTTGATTTTCTGTATTAGTTTTCATATATTAATCAGTTCAATTACAATAATTAAAAACACACTCTCGTAAATGGTACTGTATTATTGTTTATTGAAATTTGAAGTCATTAAGAAATAAGAGCACAGTCACAGAGCAAGGACGTACGGTTCGCGTGTTTATGATTATGAATTATGAGTACAAATGAGTAAAGCATGTATAAAATAATATAAAAATATTACCTATATTAGACGATATTACCGGTATTCACCGGTCAGTGGGAATTTTTAGTGTCATTTTAGTTTGTTCCTATAATTGGGTATAATTAGCGAATTTCTAGATGTTTTCCTAATCATGTTTATATTCAATCATAAATTATATCTATAATATTATGTTAGGAACATTTTTTTAAAAATATTTATTTTATGAAATATCGAAGAATATCGAAGACAAGGCAAACATCGAAATTAAAACATCGGTAAACATAAACCTCGATGCAAAACATCGATACTTAACCATCGATTTCAAACATCGATTATTTTAGTTTAAAACATCGATGTTACCAAAACATCGATGTATCGTTTGCCATCCTATTAGGAGCCAGTGTACAAAAAAAAATAAATCAATATTTTAAATAAGGTTCATATACACATACATATATAATTTGCATATACACATTTATAATTATACATTATTCAATGATTAATACAGATAAAAATAAATTTCATAACTTAAATTACAATAAAATTGTTGCTTTTATTAAGTCATAGGTAATCCGAACGACCCCTTTCCCCAATCTCGTTCGGATTATCGAGACCCTACTGTATATACCTATACTCTATTCCACCTAAGAGTGAACCGCTTTCGCGCACGCAGACTGAGCCGCCGATCACTGTCTGACCCCCCCTGGTGACGGCTAGGCGTTCTGTCATTGGTTCACAGTCCTCGCCAGTCGTCGTTATTTGTCGACCGCCGTGTATACAGAGAATCATAAAAACATCGGTGTTTTCGCGATTAACACGTTTAACGCCACCCGTGATTTCGGCCGCGTTGCAGGCGTCCGTTTTAGTATCGTATATAACGCCAAATGAAACAAATTATTGTATTTTCAATATTATTAGTGGCAAAGTAGCCATATTGCATGGTTAGGTTAGGTTAGGTCCATGGAAATTATTTAATAAAAATGATAGCTGAACAAATAAATGACGGTGGTAAATACAAAAGTGAACATGTGCGCGCGAGTGGAATCAAACAACTGATAGTGTGTTAATACAGCTCACTACGTAGGCAGCTGCAGTTTCGTGACGGCCCACACCAACGTTCGCGGCGGCGCCCGTCTTGTGTTTTGGTCAGCCGAGTGGTTCACTCTTAGGTGGAATAGAGTATAGGTATACAAGTTTAGGCGACGCGCGACGTAGCGAGAGTGAACGCCCGAAACTTCGTAATCCCATCGATAAGGAAACCATTATAATTGTATATAGGTAATATTGTAGCTTGTATTGTAGTATTTTATTTTTATAGTTTCTAGGTATTCCGGTATTCCGATATCATTATTCTCAGATTATTTAGATTATTTTTCATTAACATTTTGCAGTCGTTTCCGATTTTTCGTACTGTATGCATGCCAAGTTTGTTTCGTGAATTCAGTATCTAAATTTTGTAGTTTTGTACGTTTATATATTTTTACCATGCCTAAAGAAAAACAATCTGTTTCTAGTCGTCTTAAAAATATTGTTCGCGAATTTGGTGAAAATACGTTTGCAGCCGACGCAAGTGAAGTATTGTAATATTAAAATTAACCATGAAAAAAAATTTAATATTACACAACATTTAAAAACCGACAAACATATTAAAGCCGTTAAACGTGCAGAAAACCAAGCTAAAAAAAAACAACAATTAGTTACCAACTCTACCAAAGAGTCATCGTTCAGAAAAGACTTGTGTTTTGCGTTGTTATCAGCAAATTTACCACTGAATAAAGTTTCAAATCAAAGCTTTCCTACATTTTTGGAAGTTTATACCGGAAATAATGTTCCTACAGAAACAAACTTGAGACTTGGATACATAGATGACATTTTTGGCGAAACAATGAGTAAAATTAAACTTGAACTGTCTGGTAAAAAAGTTTGGGTTAGTATTGACGAAACTACCGATATAGAAGGTAGATTTGTTGCTAATGTAATTGTTGGCATACTTGAAGCAGATTACCCGGGTAAACAATATTTGGTACATTCAGAACAACTAGAAAAACAAATTATTCGACTATTGCCAGAGTATTCGACAAATCTATTGGAGTCATTGGTATTCAATACGAGGATGTTTTATTGTTTACATCCGACGCCGCTCCCTATACGATAAAAGCTGGTAATACATTGAAAGCATTTTATCCCAAAATGATTCATATCACGTTTACGGCTCATGGACTCCACCGAGTTGCAGAGGAAGTAAGAGGCAAGTTTAGCAATGTCGACAAACTTATTTCTAGTGTTCCGAAATATTCCGAAATACACCAAACCGTGTTCAACTGTTCAAAGATGAAGCTTCTCATTTACAATTGCCACCGGAGCCTATTATAACACGTTGGAGTACGTGGATCATAGCCACAAATTACTAATTTGAAAACATTGAAATCACACGTACAATTCTTGAAAAACTAGACGCCGTTAGCATCAAAGAGACTAAAAAATATATTTCCAAAGCTGGCATTGAAAGATATTTGGCATACATAAAGTCCAATTTTACAATTTTAACAGTTTCCACTACCAAATTACAAGAACAAGGACTACCATTAGATGAAGCTATACATGTAATTGAAAATGTTGAAAAAGTATTTCAAACTCTTCAAGGACCAATATTAGAAAAGCTGTTTTTAATAAACTCAATAATGTCACCCACAAAAATGTCGGTCTCAAAGTTTTAAAAAATATTTCAAATGTATTATCTGGTATTAATATGAACTTGGACTTCCTGAAGACTTCTCTACAGATGATCTCGTACACTTTAAGTTTGCACCAATTACGTCAGTGGACATCGAGCGATCGTTTTCAATGTACAAGACTCTACTCAGTAACAATCGAAGATCATTTCAATTTGAAAACTTCTACAAACATCTGATTATTCAATGTAACTTTCAAGGTAAATACATGATTAAAAATATTTAAAAAATATGTAATTATAAATTTATAATTTTTTTTTTTTTTTTTAACAGAACAATCGCAGAATAAATGAGTACCACAAGTTGTTTATGATACAATCAAGTACAATAATTCCAATGTAATATTATTCAATTTTTTTTTAATAATAGAAGCTAAAATAATAAAATAATATAATAAATAATAATAATAAAATAATAATTTTTGTATACAAACGTTTTTTTTGCATATTTTAGTATTTTTTAGTGCATATAGTCTAGGTATAAGACCAGTGGCAGCTCGTGCTATGGAGCACAGGAGCACATGCACCACCTATATTTTTTAAGAATATTAAATTGCTCTAAAGCATTAATTGTAATATATAATATTTATGAAAGTGATTAAACTATTTTGTTGACTAATTAGCTATTTATTTAACATAGTATTCTACACTATAAATGTCCTACACTATAAAATATTAGGGAAGTACATAGGTGATAACTTATAAGTGATAAGTGATGTTGTAGGTATTGTGGACTATGGTCTATGGTACAGCTGTCAGCTAGGAGTGCTGACTAAAGTTGCAGTTCCCAGAT
The DNA here is from genome assembly GCA_949089665.1 of Macrosiphum euphorbiae. NCBI lineage: Eukaryota > Metazoa > Arthropoda > Insecta > Hemiptera > Aphididae > Macrosiphum > Macrosiphum euphorbiae. Next base: position 26,787,341 of record CARXXK010000002.1, read on the forward strand.
CCCAGTTGTGAAATCACTCCCGAAACCCAGATGGAATTTTAATAAAACCAACTGGAACGGATTTAGTAAGCAGCTTGACGACTGTATCAGATGGATAAGTCCAGAAGCCAAAAACTACAACCGTTTTACAGGTCTTCTGACTGGAATAGCTAAGAAATATATACCCAGAGGATACAGAAAAGAATATATACCTGGTTGGAGCCAAGAAAGCGAGGATCTTTACAATGAGTACCAAGAAACTAATGATAACCTTATAGCTGACGAACTTCTCTCCTCCCTCTCTAAAACCCGCAGGAAAAAATGGATAAAGACAGTAGAAAATATCGATTTCAAAAAGTCAAGTAGTAAAGCATGGAATCTACTAAGGAAAATAGACCCAAATTCTAAACGAAAACATAGTGCTGTGAAAATCAAGGAAAATAATTATCGCATTATCGAGCTATCCAGGGCAAAAATTGACAAAAATGCATAAGAAATACTAAAAAGGAATTGAAAGAACTGAAAGCGAACGCGGAAATAACATCAAACTTTGAGAACGCTTTCACTGAACCTGAAATTCAAATAGCAATACAGGTAATTAAAACTGGTAAAGCAGCGGGTTTCGACGAAGTATAACCAGAATTCCTAAAGAATTGTGGACCTAAGACTCGTCAATGGCTAGCAACGTTCTTCACAAATATATTAAGGTCTGGGAGGTTTCCTAAGCCATTCAAGACGACAAAAATCCTGGCTATTTTGAAACCGGGGAAACCAGACAATGACATCAAAAGCTATCGGCCGATTTCCCTACTGAGTGTTAACTACAAGATATTTGAAAGACTCATTTACAACCGTATTGCAGAAATTGTGAATAAAACTATTCCAATAGAACAGGTCGGATTCAGACTACATAGGAATTGCTGCGACAAAGTTCTGTCTCTGACCGCAAACATCGAAGACGGCTTTGAGAAAAGTCTAAAATCGACTGCAGTCTTTATTGACCTCACAGCAGCATATGACACGGTGTGGCGCAATGGGCTTATCACTAAACTCCTACGGATTATACCATGCAAAACAATAAGTGGCATCATAAATAATATGTTGAGTAATAGACTTATCACAGTAGTTATAGGTGATAGAAAAAGTAAACAAAAAACCCTAAACAACGGGATGCCACAAGGTTCTGTTTTAGCTCTCCTACTATTCAACTTATACACTAGTGACCTACCCAATACCAAGTCAAATAAATTTATTTACGCAGATGATATCGGCCTCTTGTGCCAAGAAAAGATATATGGACTTGGTGAAAAACACCTCACGGAAGACCTAAGTGAACTAAATAAGTACTGTAACAACTGGAGGCTCACACCAAACCCAACTAAAACTGAGGTCGCACTGTTCCACCTCAACAACAGAAAGGCAAGACAAGAAATAAAGGTAATCTTTAACAAACAACAAATAAGAAATAATCCTAACCCAACATATTTAGAAACAACACTGAACAGAACATTGACATACAGAGAACACATAACCAAGGTGGCAGCAAAGATTAAAACCCGAAACAGTTTAATAATTAATATGCTGGCTCAAACTACCTGGGGATCAGATGCTAACACGATTAGAATATCTGCACTTGCCCTCACCTACTCGGTAGCCGAGTACTGTGCACCAGTATGGCTTAACAGCTCACACACAAACAAAATAGACACCCAGCTTAATGCAACAATGAGCACAATATCCGGAACAATTAAGTCAACACCAGTACCCTGGTTATCAGTACTGAGCAACATAGTGCCACCTCACCTCCGAAGATACAGTTCCTTAGTCCGAGAATATAAAAATCATGATTAAATAAAAGCTTACCTTTACACAGGTACATAAATAATAATCCCAAGCAAAGATTAAAATCCCGTAAATTTCCATGGAAGCTGGCACAGCAATTAAGTAAGGAAAACTATAACCTTAACTCTAAATTGACTGATGAATGGAGACTAGATAAACCTGACAAATTTAGTATCATTGAACAACCTACGGAAAGGCCCCCGGAGTTCCAACTACCTCGAAAAGAATAGGTGACCTTAAATAGACTTAGGACTGGCCACGGAAAAACGGGAAATATGATGTATAATTGGGGACTTAAGGATACACCAAAATGCGATTGTGGACACGACAATCAGACAGCCAATCACATCGTGGAAGAATGTCCAGTACGCAACTTACTATTTTATAGGCGGAATGAAACACCTCCACAAGGTCACAGCAGCAGCAACAGAATGGATGACCAATCTGGACATTAGAGTCTAAGACCACACAAATAAAATCCCGACTCACCATCCGGTTGCTCTTTTATATATTTTTATATTATATTATATTAAACTGACTACTACTTCTACTGTTTTATGTTTTCCTATCAAAATTTTATATCTATATTTTATATTTTATATTTCTTATTGTGATATTTATTGTTGTTGCTATAGTATTGTGGCGTACGGGTGAAGTGGGTTGTTACCCGCAGCCAACATACGCTGAATAATAAACTCGAACTCAGGTGTAGGTGGATACGTTTATTATTTATTTACTGAGTACAGATTACAGCATTGTTATTGTTGAGCCGGTCGCGAGATGGTCGAAAGGCGCGAGTACTTAACGCGTGACTGACACACGGGTCTAGTCGACAAGTCGGGGAGCGCGGCGTCGTCGTAGGAATAAACCAAAGTCGTGCCTCGGGGTGCCGTGAGCGTACCAGTGGTAGCGGCGGCGTGCTTGCGGGCGTGCTGACGTGGTTTATTATACGGGACGACGAAACGCGGACACGTGCGTTATTGTGCGGCCGTTTTTGGACGGCGTCGAAACATGGCGGCGGGACGGACTGTGCCGTCGTGTACGTCGGTTGACGGTTACGGGACCAGAGCCCGTTGGCAGCCGCCCGACACTTCGCGGTCGCGGACGACGCGGAGGGCCGAGCGGTGTTGCCAACGTACGGGGCGCGACCGGCAGGGAGGGAGCCATGTGGTGAGGCCGGTGGCTCACCACATTACTCCCCCCCTAAAAGAGAAAAAATTTACAAGTTTTTTACAATATTTTTGAAGCTGAGGTTGAGATGTTGAAAGTCGAAAGAGGCCGTTGAAGGAAGATGAATGAATGTTGATTGAAGATGCGAATGGAGATGAGTTTGCAGTGGATGAGAGTTGAAAACTGAAGTCGGCGGAAGATGAATCGAAGTTGCATTGAAGTTGACAGAATGAGTCGAAGTTGACGGGCGATTTGGCTTGAAGATGAATTTTGAATTTGGCGTATTGATAGCTGGAGTTGATTGATGCTGGTTGGTTTAGTTTGAGAGTTGAGAACGATGACAGAGACGAGTGATGTCCGGCGGCGGAGGCGGCGTGCGACGAATCTGCTCTTTGAGCGATGGAGGTCGCGGGGTCGGAGCGTCCGACCGGTGGTGAACGCGAGTTCTTGCCTGCACGATGAACAGCGTGTGCGGCATGGAGAGAACTCGGACGGAACTGGCCTGAGGAGTCGAGGTATTGAGCGCAACCATGTGTGCTCGGCTGAGTACCTGATCCGGAGCGCCGGAGAAGCCGTGTTGCTGGTCTGTCTGAGCTGTCATTGTGTTCGGCGTGCGTGACTTACGCGGTGTTGGAGCGCGTGTTCGGCGTGCGCGACTTACGCGGTGTTGGAGCACGTGTTCGGGGTGCGTGTTCGTTTTTGAAGAGGTCACCAATGTGGCGTACGGGTGATGTGGGTTGTTACCCGCAGCCAACATACGCTGAATAATAAACTCGAACTCAGGTGTAGGTGGATACGTTTATTATTTATTTACTGAGTACAGATTACAGCATTGTTATTGTTGAGCCGGTCGCGAGATGGTCGAAAGGCGCGAGTACTTAACGCGTGACTGACACACGGGTCTAGTCGACAAGTCGGGGAGCGCGGCGTCGTCGTAGGAATAAACCAAAGTCGTGCCTCGGGGTGCCGTGAGCGTACCAGTGGTAGCGGCGGCGTGCTTGCGGGCGTGCTGACGTGGTTTATTATACGGGACGACGAAACGCGGACACGTGCGTTATTGTGCGGCCGTTTTTGGACGGCGTCGAAACATGGCGGCGGGACGGACTGTGCCGTCGTGTACGTCGGTTGACGGTTACGGGACCAGAGCCCGTTGGCAGCCGCCCGACACTTCGCGGTCGCGGACGACGCGGAGGGCCGAGCGGTGTTGCCAACGTACGGGGCGCGACCGGCAGGGAGGGAGCCATGTGGTGAGGCCGGTGGCTCACCACAGTATTAACTAATTTTTTAATAAGTGTTAGTGTTGGATTAAACCATACGAGAATAATAATTTGAACTTCAAATGCTTATAAAAAAAAAAAATTGTGACTGGATTTTTAATTTTTTCATCTGCCTTTAAAACAATATACTAGGAGCCTTCTATTAAATTATCAAGCTTTTTTTAACCAACAAATAAAATTTGATTGATATTTATAGAAAAAAAACTATAAAAAACGGAAACTGAAATTGTCCGGAAACAGCTCAAAATAATAAAATATTTGGAAAATATTATGGTGTATAGAAAATGCTGATATAAACATTCAGTCAAAATGTTATTTTACTACTTTCGTTTGTTCAAGAGTAGCACCAAAAAACAAAATAGATTTTTTCGAAAACAGATTTTGCAACAAATTCCCATTTTTCTTTAGGTTTTCAAGGCGCTTTTGAAAACTACTAGCTAACTACTTTTGAGAACTCAAGTACCAACTTGATTCACTTTCCTTTCAGAAAAGATACTGTTGAAGAAAATGTAAGCACTTTTACTGTCCTAAAAGATGATAACAGAGACAAAAAAAAAAAAATATAAAAAAACACATCATTGTAAAATCAATACATTCATCGTTCCACTCAAATTCTAAAACCTAGACTGATAAACCGTCTCTTCTTAGAATCGTTTTTCTTATACAATGAAATATCATTGTAAAAAAAAAAAAAATATTGAATTCAAGTTTAATACAATCCATTATACCTTGACCCACTTATAACCAACTGTACAGCAGAGCGACATCCACTTACCCGCTTTTTTATTATCCGGATTAGTAAATATTTATTTATATTGTTTCTTTTTAAATTCCTAATATTAATAGGACTATTGTTATAACTATAGTAACTTGTATAGTGTACTGTTTATTCACAAATGTGTTTCTTTAACGAGTAATAAAAAGTGACATGAATTCAACTCTTATTTTTTGTTGTTGATTATTATAATAAATATGAACTGTAAAAATGATTACAAAATTAAGAGTTCTGATTACCATACGCCTGCAGAATGGCGGCATAGGGGTGAACTGGAAATTATGGCATCCGAAGAACAACAGGAGTTGGCCCAAAGGTTGACACTTGAAGCTGACCGGTTAGTCGATCAAGCTAAAGACGCTGTGGGAAAAAATAAGCTAGAGATCGACCATCAGTCAAAAGTGAAAGTAAAAGATATAGAGTACAAGTGCAAAGAACTAGAAAAACAAAAAGACGGGGTAAATGAAGAGATTCGGTTGCTTTTAGGTTATCAGACCCGAATCGAAAATGCCAAGAAACAACTAGTCGGTGACGCGCTCGAAGCCATTGCCGAGTGCCTTAGGCTTAGGTGAAATTGCTAAAATAATGCAATTTAAAGTTATATCATATTTTACCTGTCATTCCGTTTTAGAAATTGTCGACAGGGTATAGACTTAGTGTTCGATGACGTCGAGAAAGAACTGTTAAAAGAACGGGAACTAATCAAAGTTGTAAACAGTCAACTCGAAGATTTGGTAGAAAAAGTCAAGGTGCAGATAAGGAAATTGAGGGAGTTTGTTTACAATTTGGCTGAAGATTTACTCTGTAAAGAAAATACGTTGAAAATCGAAGAGTGCAACGAAAAGCTCAACGAAAACAGCATTGAGTTGTCAGTTTTGAAAGACAAAAATATAATAAAACCGGCGTGAGTATTATCCACCTTCATTAATATGTACCCCCATTCCATATGTTGTTGATGTACTGATTTTATTAAGTCAGCGTAAGGGAAGTTATGTTTATTATGTATTTATCTAATAAATTTACCATGTATTTGCAATCAAATATAATCTATAGAGCAGCGATCCCCAACCTTGGGTCCCAGAGGTTTTTATGGTGGGTCGCAAAATCATTACATACGTCTTAATTTACATAAATTTAATATTATTATTTTCAAAAAAAAAAAAATTCCCGAAATATTCTAATAATAAAATGATAAAATGATCAAGGAAACCAATAATTTAAAATAGGTTATCTAAATGGTCTGGCGTGGGCTGTGCTATACATAGCGTATATAGTAACATGTATATAATTTCTAATTTTCTTCATAATATGAATCACCACAGCGCCCTTTGAAGCGTCCATATCATAGTTTTCATATAACTAACTTAACTTCATTTAACTTGTGGAAAGTTTTCAGCACCAAAACAGTCATTTAGATTAAGTATAAATTAATTAATTAATTCCATGTAAAAATTCAATGTAAAACATTAATAAATTAATTTTTATGATACATTTTAATATAATACATTTTATTTAAGTATTTCAGAATAGAATAAATATAAATAGATAAATCAAAAAATATAATAAATATACATACTTACCAATTTGATGATAATAATAAATCAATGAATTTTGAGTTTGCAGTTATGATTTTTTTTTTTTGGGTCTCCAAAAAGTTAAATTTTAAATGTTAGGGTCACGCCTATAAAAGGTTGGGAACCACTGCTTTAGAGCATGGGCAGAATCAACAGGGCACTTTACCTAGGCGGACTATTTTTAATTTGTAATGAATGACGCCATCAAGAGGCAATATAATGATAATTATAGTTAATCTGGTATGGGTTGTAGAACCAAAGTAGATGTGGATTCGTGGACTTTGTAGATGATCAAATTGCTCCTACATTTTTCACCTTCAAGTCTCCTCTAAAACTCGAGTAACCACCAGCCTCTACTCATCACTTAGCTGGAGTTTTCTTAACTCTCCACTTTCCCTTTCAAAACGTTAATTTCTCATTGGACTATTGAAGCCTGGAATTATCTGCTTTTATATCAGCCATTTGAGTGGAAACAGATGACAATTTGGCTTTTAAATCTTTATGCTGAGTAGATATACTTTAGGTCAGAGTAAGCCATATTGGATTCTAGTACATCTGTTTGAAGATCTTCAAAACGTCCATAACATTTTCATTATAAATTGAGGACGTAGTAAGCGAGCACGAAATATTTCTAAACATTTCTTCTACCCCAAGATTTAGAGTTGTTATACTGACAGCAACTCGTTTAGTAATAAATACTTTTTCCATTTAGTTCGTTGTATAGTTGCAACTACTACACAGATAGTTCCATTAGTAACTATTATGTATAATGCACATGACTAAATTCGTAGTACTTTTTACAGTCATATAGTAGTAAGAACAGAAATATTATATTCATTCTAAGATTAACAGTAATATTTCAGTTTGTATAGTAAACCGAGAAACACTTATAAAGATAAACAAATAATTATTATTTCAACCCAAATTCGATAGCTGATTTTTCGTCTAACTATTAGTTAAACTCATTACATTGTTTAGTAAGATTTGTATTGAACTATTCAATGTAGTCGTCATACAAAGATTTTTTTACCTAACTCGTCTTATACTTACTTCAATTAAAATAGAAATGGTAGCTAATTGAAAAGTCACTTTACCCAAAATATGGTTTATTTAACTAAAATCAATCAACTATTTACTAAAACTAAATTATTCTTTTCCGCGAGTCCTTATTGTTTGGTCTGATTGACTAGAAGTAGATCTATCAGGGGGGTCATTTGAGTTTTATAATAGGGTTGCCAAAATTTAAGCAGGCCAATTTGTTTTTGTCAAGCCACTTACAAATAGCAAATACAGATATTGCTTGTGTGTAAGTCGTTGTTATAATAGGGTTAAGCTCTTGAAGGGTATATTTTAATGAATTCAAATTATTCAATTAATTATTTGTTTGCCTTTTGGTATAGATCTAATAATATTTAGTAGGTATAGGTATCAATGCAATTTATTCCAAATATCTTTTTTCACCAGGCTACTTTGAGTATGAAATTATAGTTAAATATTTTATACAGGTTTTTTAAATATATTTAGTACCAACCACTACAATAGTACCTATAGTAGACAAAAGTAATTACAAGTTTAGTAAGCAATTTAACAATATGCAAGTATATTATATAATAAGTAAATCATAATTAGTAAGTAGTATAATAACTAAAAAATTAACAAAGCTGAAATTCATTATTTTCATTTTATGATGTAGTTTCAACTGGTACATTATTCACGTTCAGTACCAGCTCAAGGATTTCCGGGGTCTAGTGCGAAATAATTTTTTTTATGAAGGAGTTCTCTTCCTGAACACTTAACAAAATATACAAAATGGCTATTGGGACACTACTCGGTCAATAGTAGGTCCCCTTAATAATGGTTTAAATAAATGTGCTTAATGAATAAGTCTCCCCGATTTCATGAATTTGTTACGCTTACTGGACTAGCTATTGATTATTATTTATTACTAACAAGTTTTTAGTTTTCAAACCAACCGTACTTCAATGTTTATTAATAGTGCGCACACCTTATACGTCTGCATTATATACAATATAAATAGTAAATACTACGTATTCATTAAATGTTCTTAGCTTCTTGCCAACAATTTTAATTATTCTATAGGTTCAATAGTATGTTAAATAAATAACAATAAAATTCTTTTTTTATACATACAATATTAAACAAAGAAAGAACATTAGAAAATAATTTTAACAATATTACTGGTCTATTTTAAAACAAATAAAATGTATACAATAAATAAATAAATGTTTTTTTCTGGCTTTTGATGTTCAAATTGGTCGATAAGTTGGCTGTATTCTAATGTTTCTGCTAAATCATTTTCAATTGAAAGCGTCGCTAGTCCAGAAAGTATGCCTTGAGAAATGGTACTGCGAAGGTAGTTTTTTATGATTTTCAATTTCGAAAAAGCTCTTTCTGCCCCTGCAGATTCCACAGGAATAGTCAACAGGATTCTAAGTGCAATGTTTATATTAGAAAATGAACTACAAGATGTTTAAAGAATCTCAAGAGCTTGAAGGGCAGTAATATTTTCGTTTACCATGGTGCGAAAAATTATCAATTCATTGCATAAATCAGCTGCTCTGGATTCACCATCTGTTAGTGTTATTTGTAAATCTTGACAATGTTTAAGTAACTCATCTTCCCTTATATTTTTAAACTGACCAATTCTGTACAAGAATTTGTGAAATTTGTGAATGTAGTCACAAATATAATGATATAATAAATTGTTCTACCGATTGACCGATTGTGTAGTGTATTATAATATCATGTTTAATTGTATAGTTGAATTATAAATAATGATAAAAATAATTCATTTTTATACCGAAAAATTACATTTTGTTCATTCCAAAATAAAACTAATATTCGAACATTTAAATTTTCTAACAGATAACATTTGAACATTTTTAATTCAGACACACTCATTCATTCTTAAATTCATTTCTCTTAAATGATTCGGACATAATTACTTGATTAATAAACCATTTGAGCTAAACGAAATTTAAGAACTGTGTTTGAAAACAAAATCATTTTAAAAGTAATATAACAGGTGACATTGGCTAGTTATTATTGTTTAGAAATTTATTTATTTATTCGTATGGCTTAACAGATCATCATTTATAGAAAGATTAAACAATAAAATAAAATGTAACATAAACATAAAAACATAATTTAATTAAATTTAGATTGAAAGATTAAGGTTTTATAAATATATATAATGTAATATAACAATGCTAATCACTCTCATTACGCTATGCAATTGTGTGTCGACTTTTTTTACATGTGCACTATTGCACCACACTTGGGAGCCGTATTCAGCTGTACTGTATGTTAGCGCCAGTGCGGCTGTCCGTAGTGTTTTAGCGTCAGCAAATCATCCTGTACCAGCGAGTTTTTGAATTAGATTGACTCTGGATCGTACTTTCTTTCCAGTTCTGTCAAGATGTTCTTTAAATGAAAGAGTACGATCCAACGTTATTCCCAAGTATTTCGGCGTGAAGTTGTGCTTTAATTGTACTCCTTGAAATGTAACTTTCAACTCTTCTCTAGCCTTTTCGTTGTTTAGGTGAAAAGCACACACTTCAGTCTTGGCAGGGTTTGGTTTTAAGCGCCATTTGGAGAAGTATTTGTCCATAGTACTGAGGTCTTCAGTAAGTGCTTTCCCACCATCCTCTAAATCAATGCTTTGATAAGCAATAGCAATATCATCCGTGTATTGGAACTTAAGCCATTTCGTTACAGGTAGGTCATCTATAAATAAGTTAAAAAGAGTTGGGGCAAGTACCAAGTACCTGAGGAAGACCATAAAGTACTGTGCGCCAATTGCTTTCCTTATTACCCAGAAATACTTTGAAGCGACGGTTCGTGATCATTCTATCTAGGAGTGTGAATAATTTCTTGCATGGGATGACCTTGGCGAACTTATTCAAAAGACCGTCTCTCCATACTGTGTCATACGCCGCTGACAGATCGATGAACTCTACACTAGTTTTAAATTTCCTTTTGTAATCCAGACTCTATTAGGGTTGTGAGCGTTAGCACTTGCTCCTCACATCCTCGGTATTCCCTAAATCCAGCCTGCTCTATTGCCATCACGTCTTCAATATATGGTTGTATACGTTCTTATATTATTCTTTCTAAGATCTTAAACGTAACGCTCGGTAATGATATAGGACGGTAATCTGCGGCTTCGTGTCCGTCTTTCCTGGGTTTTAATAACGCAATCACCTTCGGTCTTTTATAGTGTTTTGGTAGTTTTGCAGTATCTATAATATCATTATAAAACATAGTTAGCCAGGTATGAGTTCTCGGACCTGCGAATTTAAAAAACTCAGAATATATTAAATCGAAACCCGCAGCTTTGTTTATTCTGGTATTCTTTATTGCGTTGCTTACATCATTTTGTGTGAAAGCAGCGTCCAGTGTTGGATGCGGCATTAGCATTTTTCCTGTTGGTTTCTTAATTCTGTTTTAGTGAATCGTTTATGCTCTTTGTCTACTGAAAGTTTTCCAACGCTTTTTAATCTGGCTGCTGCTACACTATTTGGTCTTAAGGTATGCTGACCTTTCGTGGTATTATTCGAGGTGCCTAATTTTTTCATTAGACTCAATGCTTTATGGGTGTAGTGGGTAAAGTCTAGATTTTCTGTCTTTTCACGCCATCATTGTTTTCTTTTTGAGTCTAAGTTGTTAATTAATTCATCCGCAACGTTATTATCTTTTGACCTTTGAAACTCCGCATATAGTTCAATTACACGTTTGTCCCCAGCCTGGACTGAACTGCTTCCTTAAGCCCCTAGGAATGTGCTTTTTCGCTATTAGTTTTATCGCTCCCACAATCGTTCATACACTCTACCTTTGCTGGGATCCATTGTATTAGATGATCTAGTTCCTGGGCAAATTCAGTCCATTGGCTTTCCTGAAATTCCATCTTGGTTTTCGGGTTTGATCTAATTATTGGTATTTTTAGGCCATACTCTAAGACCACCGGTCTATGCTGGCTGCGAGGAAAATCAATGATTCCATTTGCTTACTATCATTTGGAGGTCTCGATATTATGCTCAGATCTGGCGTGTACTCCTTCAGTCACCTTGCTGATCGAAAAGTTCCCTTGTCCTTTATACTGAAGACAAGTTCCAGATTCATTGTGTCTAGCCATTCATATAATACCGTTTGCTGATGATGATTTGAAATGCTGGGCATCAGAGTCTAGTGGTGGTATTGATACGTTAGTTATTTGCTTGATCTCGTGGATTTTAGCGGACTAACGTATGCAGGGAGGGCTACGAGCAAGCTACCACCATCCTTTAGCGCCCCCATTTCTTATATAAGGTAAAGGTGCAAAGCGAGGGGCCTTCGAAAGCGCGGGGCCTGGTGCCTGGGCACACCTCGCCTCCCCCGTAAGCCTGGTCCTCCGGCCCTGTTCACGTTTCAATCTTTATCTTTGCATACTATACCTATACTAGTGGCCTGAAAAAAAATTAATTATTAATTTTACCAGAACCGAAGTAATTTAATTTGATTCATAATGTATAGATCGAAATAATAAAATCCAAAAAATCTTATATTAAATCCTGTATTAAATATAAGTGTATAAAACCATATCTGGTGATATGGTATAAGCAATGAGACTTTAGACAAGAAAAAAAAAAATATTAAATAACCTAGTACATATTATACTACAATTAAGATAAAAGGTTATAATTCAATATAATTTACCCATAGATAATAAATAATTAGTAATTAACCAATTGCTATGCATGCATATGCCACATTTCATTTTGATTATATTTATTAGTTTTAAATTTACAGTTAGGTTTATAATAATGATCATAATATAATAGGATTTTAATTTATTATTTAACTTTTAACTTACTTTTATTATTGGCGCCAGTTTGGAACTTCGCAAACATTTTGTCAATTTTTGACACGAGTTTGTGGCAACCAGCAAGAGTTTTTTTATTTTTTCTTTAATTTGAGTAGCACCACTTTTCCTTTTATTTTCATTAACTTTTTCCATCATTAATATAATAAAAGAATTGAATACATATATTTTATTGAACAGTTAACACTATGCAATCATTAATCATAAAGATAATAGTCATAGATGCGTCTAAGAGAAAGTACTGCCGTCAATAAAAATTGACAATAACTCCCACTGGATTTTCCAATTTCTCTTGCAGAGCAAAACCGAATCATGAAGAACAAGTCATCGAAACTCGTCGGGTCGTCTCATATTTATTTTTATACTGTATTTGGATATTTCCTGGAAATTGGAATGAATCGCTATGCAGGGCACCACCATCAATAATTAGTCTATTTTAAGAAGACCAAGAGTCTCTTACCGATGTTTATAGAATATTCAATTTTAAATTCTGATTTTATTACACCTAAAAATCAATAGTACTAATTAATACTAATAAGAAATACGTTATTACGTCTCTATAAAATCAAATTTATTAATATTATGAAATTAAAGTTAACTTCAGACCATAAATTTACCTACCAAGGCAATTTCTTGGATTTTGTAACTCGTAAGCCCAGGCTAAATTTATATACATGAAAAAAAATAGGTCGCAAAAGACACCCTGAACCCACTCAAACGGCGCCCCTGAGCTCTATGTTCCAATTTAATTGTAGTATACAGTTTGTGTGTGTGGCATTCTAAAAATTCAGATTTTCATTTCGAATTAGTTGAATTAGAACAAATTTTTAAAAACTTTAGTAACACAACAAATGGACTTAAAAAAGAATATATAATGTCCTGAATTTTTTAAGTAGTATACCTAAATCAAAATCTATGTTGATTTAACTTTGTTTAGGACCAAAAGAAAAAAAACAAATTCCGAACTCTAGTATCACATACAGAAATAAATGATATTATATAATAATTCTAAATTTTTAACAAAGTGTAAGCCTTTTGTATCTCTGCTGTAAATAGTATTATGGTACAATGTCTTTTAGATGGATATGCATTGGCGTTCGAATGACGACCCGACTACTAGTAGGCATATCGTTTTCCGCTAAAATGACTTTGTTCTAGCACTATCCAACGGTCCAAATGTCGTAATTTTTTTTTATTTTACTCTAGTTAATCATCAAGAATGTTTTTGAATACCACGCTATTGCTATTAGTTTAGTTCAGAATAAACAGAAAAGGCATGTTCGTATAGGGGTGCCCGGGGCATAATGGGGACGCGGGGCACAACGGGATATCAGCTATTATCAATACGTAACGTTTCGTATCGGTTCGTCCCGCCTGAAATAATAATCTTTTACCTCCATGTTATCATAGATAACGGTATCACATCAAAACGCACACACTTTATCAGTTATTGACAATTCATTGTTTTGTGTTGATCGCTTAATAACATTCTTCGATATTTAACTGCAGGTACGTGGAATTTAATATTATTCAATAACCTGAGTTTTGTTATAAACATACCATATAACACACTATGGTTGATTGTTATTTTTGTTTACGTGAAAATAATCTCATTTTTGGGAAAAAAATCGTAGTTAGATATAAATAGCATAACGGGCAGAATGAGGTATACATATGTATAGCCCATTCCGCCCCATTTTTTTTTACGGTTTTAAATTATTTATAGCAATAATTGCTGTACCTATTCATAATTGTTTTTTGTCTTTATTTAGTGAAATGGTACGTAATTACGTTCGAAAGACGGAGAGGCAAACATGGTCAACCGAAAGTATGGTTAAAGCAATTTCTGTTGTACAAAAAGATGTAAAAGAAATGGATTTCAAAAAAGCTGCTCAGCAATTTGCAGTTCCAAAGACAACACTGGAGCGGTATGTAAAAAAGAAAAAAAGAAAATCCCGATTTCGTAATTGATAAAACTAGCGGAAAATATAAATGTGTTTTTAATAAACAGCAGGAAATAGAATTAGTTGATTATTTGAAGTCTATGGAAAAAATACTTTTTGGTTTAACGATGATAGATTTTCGTAAATTGGCTTTCCAACTTGCCGAAATAAATGGTTGTTCTCACCGTTTTAATCAGGCTGATAGAATGGCTGGTCAGGATTGGATGAATAGTTTTTTTATTAAGACACACAGATTTGAGCATATAAAAAACCTGAGCCACATCTGGTGCTCGCGCTATGGGTTTTAATAAAGTAGCTTATACTCAGTTCTTCAATTTATTAACTGGTTGCATTGATAAATATAAGCTGAACGCGAATAGAATATACAATTGCGATGAAACTGGTATCACAGTAAATCCAAAAGGACAGTCAAAAGTATTAGCTACTAAAGGAAAACGACAGGTTGGTATTTTAACAACAGCTGAACTTGGAGAAACGGTTACTGCAGTAATATGCTTTTCAGCTAGTGGCGCGTGTGTCCCTCCAATGTTAATTTTCCCGAGAAAGAGAAATCAACCACATTTTTCTACGGTATTACCATCTGAATCGTGGGTTGAATGTCATGAAACAGGATGGATTACTTCTGAGCTTTTTTTTAAATGGTTTATGAAATTTATTGCATTTTCGAGGGCAACAAAAGAAGATCCAGTTCTATTACTTTTTGATGGTCATTCTTCACATACTAAAAATCTGCCCGTTATTAATGCAACTAGAGAAAATGGTGTTGTTTTATTATGCTTTCCTCCCCATTGTTCTCATAAATTACAGCCATTTGACGTATCATGCATGAAACTATTGAGCACATACTATGAAGATGAAGTTAGAAAATGGCTCCGTTGTAATCCGGGCAAAGTAGTTACTTTAGGAAATATTTCATCTTTATTTGGTGCAGCTTTCATACATGCTGCAACCATGAAAACATCAATAAAAGGTTTTGAAGCAACTGGAATATGGCCTCCGAACAATAATGTTTTTAGTGATGAAGATTTTTTGCCATCGATTGTAACTGACATTGTACCGACTACTTCGTCGAATGAAAAAGATGCTGGAGTAAATGTAAACGTAAATGATCAAAATTTGAACTCGGAAACGACCGATCAAGTTACAGGTGTTTTGAATGAGCCGCAGTGTTTACCTTTGCTTCATAATCAACAAAGTACGAGTACATTTCCGATTGAATCGCCTGAAAATATTCTACCTATTCCTAAAGTAAAACAAACAGAAAAAAGAAATTCACGAAAGAGAGGTAAAACAGCTATTTTAACGGAATCGCCTTATAAGAACGACTTGCAAATATCTTTGGAAACAGCAAAAAAAAAAAAATAGAGAGGAAAAAGAAAAAAAAATCAAAGAAAAAAACAAGTCAGCGAAGAGACAATTATTTATACCTACATCAAAAAAGAAAAGAAAAGTTCAAAGAGAGAAAGAAGATTCAACTTCAAGTGAAGATGATCCGGACGCCAAGTGTCTGTGTTCTAAAAAACTATATTCGAAGTCCAATGAAGGATGGATTAGTTATCTAGAATGTAGGAAGTGGTCCCACAACTCTTGTGCAGGAGTTTAGAGCGACGATGAAGCAACCCATACATGTAAATATTGTTCAAAAAAAAAGTAAATGAATAAAAATAAGTATTTCTGTTCAAAAAATATTATGTTAAAATATTAAAATGTATACACCATTCTACCCCGAGGTAGGGGCAGAATGGGGCAAATTATTTTTTTTGTATTATTAATAATAAAGTAAAATATATTTGAGTTATTCGTTTGATCATTGAAGTGAATTGATATTTATACTGTTAAACATTTATTTTGGGAGCTTTAAATTAAGTAGAATACTGGAAAATCGATGTTAAGCATTAAGTATCTAATTCTTCCCCGGGTTCCCGTACTCTTTTTTTAAATAAGATTGAACCGCTTCGCGCATGCAGACTGAGCCGCCGAGCAGTGCCGACCCCCCAGGCGATGACTATGCGTTCTGTGATTGGTCGGCAGTCATCGCTGCCGTCGTCGATCGTCGGCGGTGGTGCTGGCCGCCGTGTATACGCTCCCACCGTTGACCGGAATGCGTGAAGAAAACGAGTTTTCGTGGGCCGAGCGGCTTATTCTTATTTGAAAAAGAGTATAGTAAATAGAAACATGGAGACACTACGATTAGTTTTTTTTATTTATTTTACTTTAAATTTTATATTTATTAATATGGATACTATAAATTTAACTTTATAATATGTAAAATATATATTTTTATTCTAAAATTGTTCAACTTTCAGTTTATTATCATTATGAGCATTTTTGTGAAGTGTGGTTGCACTTGTAATTGCATGTATATTGAGGCTTGGAGACTGGAGTACACCTAATGAAGGGATACAATAAATTAAAATATGTTTGGATTTTTTACACACAAGACACTATCCACCCTCGCCAACTTATATGTATGCAATTGGCACATAATTATATTATAATTACATAAATTGTTTCAATACAGAGAGATTTCGTTCACAAAATGGGATCAATTCACCACGGACATTATATTGGCGGCCAGTAAAGTGCTAATAGACGGTCGACCTATTCGCGCATATTTTGACAAGTGTCTAAGTAAAATTATTAATGACTTGGTGTGTCAATCAGACGAAGTCGAACAAGCATTTAAATCACGGGTGCAAGAATATGTAGCAGTGATTGAAAAATTAAGCAAACAAAGAGATGAAGTATGTGTGAAATGTTTATAACATTGTTGCAATGCAAAGTTCAATGTATTTTAATTTAGGTATAAGCATTAGGGGGTCGTTTTATTTTATATTTAATTATAAATACGAAGGCATAATCAGAGTTTATTGGTCAGTTTCAAGTTCAGGCCAAAATAGAAATTTTATTTCTTTCCAATTTCCATAGACATAATTGACAATTGTATCTGCATCTGGATAATTTCGAATGTTACAAGTCCTTTTCACGCATGTGCAATAACTTAATATTTTGACAACATAGTTTCTTATAAATGATTTCTATACTTATCAGAGTTGTGAAGGTGACTATTCACAATTATTGGTCTATAATAACATTATTTATTAACTATTGCAAATGAAGATAAATTTGATCATGCTTCAGGGAGACCTGGGTAAGCTGACGAATCTAAGGCTCAATGTATTTTTAAATAATATTATAACACCGTAATATAGGTTTCCTCTTTTTGTCAGGCAGTTAAGCATAAACAGAAGGGATTAGGCGCGTTTGAATAATGTATTTCATTGATTATGTACTAGGAATTGGTGTTTTTCCTGGCGAGTGCGTGGTAAGGACTTGGAAAGTAAGGAATTCATTATCTCTACACAGATATAATCGTTTATATTGTGATACAATGTGAATACTGCCTGTACACCACACTTGTTATCACGATTTGAATTAAAAACGAATGTTTTTTCCTACGTAGATTTTCACACCCCACAAAAAAGTACCATAACTAATTTTTTAACAGCACATTAGAAGACTCAGTGGTACACTCTCACACTATACTCTTTCAGACTATTTCAGTTTAAAATATACCTCAATTTACCATGTAAAACTCATAAAAAAGTATGAGTTTGTACTAACCCTGTATCACTAGTTTCCAGCAAACTAAAATATAGTAAGTGAGTGAGTAAGTAAAAAAAATTCAAAAACGTATATTTTCTGGTAAAGTATATATATTAAATATACTTAAATTATTGAGCTTTGATTAAAAGAGTAATTTTCTCTTTGATAAGTTATCTCTCTATCACAAAAATAATTCGGTAAGAAAATAAATTTAACAAGTGAAATAGGTAATCGAATATACAGTTCCAATATTGTATCCCCGTGATTTGTGTAAATGGGGATTAATTTCACAACATTTTCGGTGTAAAATTGATCTAATTATTAGACTATCAAGAACGCAGAAGAAGTTCAAGGAACAATCGAAAAACTTAAAATCGCCGTGGATGATAAAGAGGCGTATATAGCTTTAGTGCATACTCGGCTGTTGAACCGTACGCGTAGGGAGGGCATCGAACTGTGCAGAGACGAGTTGGAAGTGAAGCTGCACGAAGAGATGGCTGAATTAGAAAACAATGTGCTGAGTCTGCAAAAAATGATCGTCGATACGATCGTGTGTCAGCGACGGCTCAAACAGTCGTCCGCCCGTATCGACGTGCAGCTGACCTACAAGCGTAACACGTTACGCATCGATGGCGATCTGTGCGCTGAGCAACGGAAACGTATCAACTACCGCGCCTTTTGATAGTTTCATGTTTATTATCTGGAATCGATATTTTAAATTAAATTTCTTGTTTCATCTATACATTTTTTTTATTATTATTACTGTTGTGGGAGTAGTATGATTTGGTAAATTCTGATCTCTCCGTTGATTCGCTTAACGCCTACCATTGGAGACAGGTTGAATTATCTAACCAGTTCAAGAAGTTTAATGCAGCCTTTCCCTAAACCAAATTATTCGAATTGCACTCAATTCTCACTTTATTCTGTCCTCTTGTTTGTTTTCCGATTACCTTGAAAATAAAGTACTGAGATATTATTATTTACAGCACCTTCGAAAGTACCAACTAGATCCAATTTACTACCGGAAATAACTCTCGATGTTGAAAATTGCTTAATTTTTTCTCCTTCAAAAAGTATTATTGGACACCGAAAAATATACACTTTAATAACATTACATTCAACGATCCGCTAATAATTTAAAACAATAAGATTATAAAACAAGATGACAACGTAGTCAATAATTATTCTTGTATTTTGAAATTATAACCACTATAAAATACTGGCATATTATTTGGTATCGATAAGTGTATATAAGTGTAAAGTCAGACCCCTACTCCCCTCCGTAATGTCACCCTTCGTTATTTTTTTATATATCAAGTTTTACATTCAATACCACCCCGGCAGTCATGACTGTTATGACACATGAGTTATGGGTAGTGGATTTGGGTACCGAATACAGTATGTAAACGCTAATTGAGAACACTCAATATCTATTGCATAGAGCCCTGAAATGTAATGTCTGAAACCTTTTCACCGGATATTACATCCGACGAAACCGCAGCGATTCCCACCGCCACCACCGCCAAAATTGATATAGAATGGGACAGCGTGGAATCGGAAGTCGATGAATTAGGCGAGGATCAGTAACACAAATCCTTACTCAATTTTACAATATTAATTATTTTATATTTAAAATTATTTTTCTTTAATAGTTTATACATGGGTAATGAAGTACCAATATTGCTCGATATTGAACAAAGTCTAATAGAACTGTCGTTAACAAATCTTCCTGAACGGGACCTTCTAATTTCACAGTGATGTCGGGCTACCGAACAAACCTTTGAACAGTGGAATTTCGAGTTCCAAATGTATTAGTTTTGTTCGATGTGTCAGGATTTCAGAACAGTGAAGAAGAAAGGTTACAAATAGTCAGGGCACGACATGTGGTATGTTTTAATAGTTTACATAATATATCATAAAAAATAACTTATTTTATAGGGAAACCTTAATGGAACAGTTCCGATGAACGTATGGAGGGAAGTGATCGCTGCTCACACCTAGTGGCGTATCCAGGATTCATTTTACTGGGCTATTTTTAAATTTAATAGACGTTTGGTAGGTGGGGGGCTATGCCCCTCACACCCTCCGTATAACATAAACAAGTACCATATAGTACACTATTTGCAAGTCGTCTAAAACTTTCATACTAGGTATAACTAAAATAATAACTTTTATTTTATTAATCACAAAAAATAAATAATCATAATATGGTACATATTATAAATTGAGAACCTAGGTGAATTTTAGAGAAACGAAGAACTATTCACAAGGTACAAAACTCGTCTAAGGGAAACAAGCAACATCCTAAGAGGTGAAAAGCGGAAATATGTTCGAAATATAATGGTTAATGCTGAACTAGACTACAAAGCACATAGGGCTAGAGATATGTATAAACGCATAAATTATCTAACTGGTGGATACAAGAAGAAGGAAAGATTCCTAAAAGATGACAATGGGTCGTTGATAACCACGAATGAAGAATTAGCCAAAAAGTGGGGAGATTATTTTGATACTCTCCTTAACTGTGAAGCACCTGATGAAGTCTATAGCCTTAACTTAGTAGCTGAAGAAGAACAAGAATGCCCAGAACCTTCATTGGACGAGATAACATTCCAAATTAACATATTAAAAAATCATAAGTCACCTGGCGAGGATCAAATTCATGCAGAACTTCTCAAAAAAGGAGGAGAAGAAATGACGTTCAGGTTGTGGAAATTGATCCACCGAATATGGTTATCCGAAAAAGTTCCGGAAGATTGGAAAATAGCCTTAGTATGCCCAATTCATAAGAAAGGGGATAAACAAGATTGCAATAATTATCGCGGAATTGCCCTACTAAGTGTTGCGTATAAAGTTTTCACGAACTGTATCTTGTCAAGGATAAGAACAAAATCGGAGCAAATCATTGGAGATTATCAAGGAGGCTTTAGACCAGGAAGATCTACGGTAGACCAAATATTTATTCTCCGACAACTTTTCCAAAAGACCTGGGAATTCGACAAGGAAATGCACGTGCTCTTTATCGACTTCAAGAAGGCATACGATAGTATTCATCGCAAAAGCTTGATAATATTCTTAGGGAGTATAACTTCCCACAAAAATTAGTTAAGTTAATCGAATCATGTATTATGGAAACGTTCATTAAAATAAGAGTAGGAGAAGCGGAAACCGACCTAATAAGTGTGAATTCAGGACTAAGACAGGGGGACTCAATCTCACCTGTTCTTTTCAATCTAGTATTATAAAAGGTTATCAGGGAAACTAATATTGGACCCCAGGAGGGGATGCCACTAAAAGATTCCTCCGTGGCATTATTGGCTTATGCAGACGATTTGGTCCTCATGGATAAATCACACGATGGATTAAGATCATTATGCGGTCGTTTGGAGGAGGCAGCTAAGAAGGTTGGATTACAAATAAACGAAGACAAAACAGAATACATGGTGGTGGGAAGAAAAGATAGTACCAGAATGTACCCTTCCTTAAGAGTTGGCAACCATGATTTCAACCGAGTCAAACAATTTAAATATCTAGGTTCTGTTTTGACCGAAAAAAATGAAACTGATAAGGAAGTGGCAGCAAGAATCCAATCGGGAAACAAATGTCTTTACGGACTCATAAGGGTACTAGGGTCCCAATCCCTGTCGAGAGATATAAAGTTACAATTATATATTACACTGTTACGTCCCATAATTACATACGGAGCAGAAACATGGACATTGAGGAAAACGGAGGAAAACAAACTGATTATTTTGGAAAGAAAAATCCTAAGAAAGATCTTTGGCCCAGTAAAAGACGAGGAAACTGAGGGATGGAGAATAAGGAAAAACAAAGAACTAGAAGAACTCTTTCAGAAGCCAAACATATTAAACATAATCCAGAGTAGGAGATTACAATGGGCGGGTCACGCATGGCGTAGTCAGAACCCACTACTACACGTAGTATTGACAGAGAACCCAAAAGGGAAAAGGCCCCTTGGACGACCCCGTTTAAGATGGGAAGATTTAATAAAGAAAGACGTGGAATCGCTGAACGGTGGCCCAGATTGGAAAACAAAAGCAGCTGACAGAGAGTCATGGAGGATTGGTTGTTTGGCGGGATGGTCCTAGTGGCCGATAATACCCAAGAAGAAGAAAGTGAATTTTAAGTGGCGGATTGGAGTGCAAGTTCATCAATAACCTCTGCCGTAGATATATATAGGTTTATCTCTATGAATATTCATTAAAGCTAGACACTTCAGCCTGTTTTCTCCAACGGTATTTCTTAAATAAGTTTTAAGTCTAGGGAGAGTTGAAAAGGAACGTTCACTCGTAGATGTAGTGACAGGAAATGTTGCTAAGATAACCCAAAACATGTGAATCGTAGGAAAAATAATAGAATTACAGTTATGCAAAGCATCTATTACATGTTTCGGAGTGGACTTTTTAATCTGCTGCTCCAAACCCAAAATTCACCGTTTGCAGTTTTTTCATCAACTACAATATCCTCTGCATATATTTTTATAAGTTCAACAAAATTTTCTACATCATCATCTTGAACACTCAGTAAACAAGAACAATTCTTAACAAGTGATTTATGAGCTAAAAATCTTTCTCTTAGTTGGTTTGAAAAACTGTCCAAAAATGGAATGTATATAGATAACCTAAAATATTCTTCACTGGAGTTGGTGGTGAAGTTTGATCTATGTTTTTGATTCTTTGTAAGTCTAGGTATGGTGATTGCAACTCCCAAGGTTTCACATTTTCTGTTTACTTTTGTATAAATTTCTTTAAACTCTGCTTCATTTTTTCTTCTTAACTCCATTACTGCTTGCGATACTTCTTCAGCTAAATCCATAGCCTTAACCAAGTCCAAATTTTCTGTTTGTAACTGACGTCTTAAGGGCAAGCTAATTGAAAGTGCTTTTGCGAGAATATGAACGGTTAATTAAAACTACATTTTTTATGGAACACAACAAATTATTACTTTTTGATGACGTTTCTCTATCTATCCAATTGGAAATTTCTTCTAAAACTTCAACAACAGAGTCAAATAGTTCTAAAAACACCATCCCTGATTCGTGTCGTTCCACCCATCTAGTGAGACATAAATCTTTTAGTTTTTTTTTTTTGTTCTCTGGCGCAATATTGTCAATAGTTTATCTCAATACAATTTGTCTTTAGGCGTTTTAAAAAATACATAAATAGCCTGTAATGTACCTGTGGAGTTCCGGATTGATTTTATGTTACAAGCATCCGATATTGCTAAATTCAATGAATGTGAACTACAATTAGAGTATAATGGATAATTGATATGACCGCCTTACAACTGCTTGTAAGCCATTAAAATGGCTGCTCATAGCGCAGGGTCCATCATAACCTTGCCCACGTAAAAAAATGAAGTCTAGACCAATATTTTTTAAGCTGTCTATCAAAAATTATGCCAAACCATTGAATGTAACATCAACAACAGGCACAAATTTGAGAAAATCGTCTCTCATCTTATTGGTATCAGTATCACTATCATAATATCGAACACAAAGACTGAATTGTTCAATCCCAAAAATGTCACATGTTTTATCAGCTAAAACAGTAAAACATTTTGCTTGGTTAATTTTATTTACAAGTTTCTTAATAATGATAGAACCAATAACATCAATTATTTGATTTTGAATTCCTGAACTCGTGTATGTAGCATTTCGTGGACAATTTTGTAAGCGCTGTCGAAATATCTGATCTTCTCCATTTACACGATACCTAAGTAAGAAAGTAAGCAATTTCTGAAGGGAATGTAGTTTCAAATTGAATAGCACCATTCTTTATGACCTCGCAGTGCTAGTTCTTGACGTCCCCATACTAAAATAGTTTCAATTATTGGTTGGATAAATAATCTATTTTCTTCAATCTCCAGTTTTAACTTTGTGTCAATTTGAACAGCAACAGAATCTTGTTTTTTAAAGAAATATAATATTTCAAAACCCATTAGCTTTCTCCATAGCAGTAAAATGATATCCCAGACTTTGATGTTCATTAAACTTCTCAACTGCACAATTCCAACTATTCTATTTTTCACAAACCAATTTTCCAAGCTTTTGATATTTTACTTCATCAGTCCCAAATAATACACAATATACACAAAAGGCTCCATCTAGAGACTCTGAATAAGATAACCATTTCCAGTTATAAAACCATTTATTTTGAAACTTCAAATTTCTTGGACCACTAGCAGGATACTTATAATCGGGACTTGGAAGCGACGAATTATACAAGAACTCAAACTTCTCAGTATCATTATTACAGTATCAGTATCATTTATATATTTTTGTAGATACATTTTATCTACAAAAATATATAAATTTCAATTCACCATATGTAATTTTCATATTAAACTGTAAAGAATATCATGCAAACTATTTATAAGCAGATCTATCACCCATTCAGTCACACAAATAACAAATTAATAAATATCAGTCTAGAATAATAGATATTATTTTTAAAAAAAGCATTCAAATGTTTAGCGAGCAATAAATAATTGTTTTACCATAATTGAAATGTTTTACTACCTTTATCAACTGGTATACTGTTTTAAATTATTTAAGAACATAAAAGTGGATATTCTTTTAACAATTCAATAAAAAAGCAATACCATACCTATGCACAGTGTTCGGAACGTTCACTTAAAAAATGAACTCGTTCACGTTCGTGTTTTTTCAAACGAACGCATTCATTTAATTTTTTTTTATGAATCGTTACTGCAGTTAATATAAAAATAAAAAACCCATAAACGTATACGACTCAACCAAAAAATAAACATAATTTAGACTTTACAGCATATACAATTTATAAAGTATTTGAATTAATTTTTAATATCTGACACATTTTTAAAATATACAAGGATATTGCACATATTTTATGATAAAAACAAAAATGGCAGTGTAAAGGGAGCCAATAATAATCAAGTATGTATGCGCAGAATTTTGAATTTGTTAGTTTTGTCAGCGTATTTTTGATCAGAATAATTGATATTTGTGATATCCCTTTACTTTTATTTTGTTACTGACACGTTTGGTTACTGATGATAACAATCCGAGTTGATATGCAATAACCTGTATATTTCAACCATAGAGTTACTCTATGATTCCAAGTTTCAACCATGATCCGCATGTTATTTGAGTTACATTTTGATAAGTGATAAAATTCAGCGAATAGTGAATTTACCAGGGCACTATGCACACAACCGAGAGACGGGACCAGGTAACCTTAGAAAAGTCAGCTACCTTCTTAGTTTTTTTAATAATTAAAAAAATCTTTTTGATTGAAGACTTAAATTTAGATCGAATTGAAAATTATAATTGTAATTCCTAATATATTTAGCCGAGACAGTTCAAATATTGAAACAAAAACAGTAAATAGGTAGGTACATGATTAATAAATAATTCATATTTTAATTTAATACATTTTTAAAACTTTATTGAATAAAAAAAAAACAACTGTATCCTTGTTAGGTATAACATCAAATAAAAATTTAAAAAAAACTGTAGGTAAATATATATTTATCTAAATAAAAAAGAAAACTATATGTACATTTTATTGTACTTCAAAACATCTTATTTTGTTTTAATAAAATTAAGTTTTCAAACATAACATCACTCGTCTGTGACGTTTTGATGTCATTACATTCCCCCCAGTACTAAATAACCTTTCTACAGGTGCACTAGAGCAGCGTTTCCCAACCTTTTTGCAATGGCGGCCCATAAATTTAATCTTTATGGGGTACGCGACCCCTAGCTAAAAAAAAAAAAGTAAACTGTAAATAAATAAGATTTTTATTAAAATACAACATACTGAACAATAATAACTTAATAAATAAATAAAATAAATTATAAAAAAATACAAAAATTAGTATAATAGAATATTTATTGCGGAATTTAGTGTGAACTTTGATTCTGGATGCTGTTGCATAAAATTTCCCATTGGGGTACAATTTCAGATAAACTGATGTGCATGTCATGTGTGACATCTAATCTGTTTCTTTGTTTTGTTTTAATATTGGCCATGGTAGAAAATCCTTTTTCGCACAAATAAGTGGTAGGAAAAAGTAATAGTTTTTTTATTGCATTAATTGAAAGTTCTGGATATTCATTATATACTGCACACCAAAAATCTACAGGAGTTTCATTTTTACCACTGCAGGTCGTAGTTTTACGAATCATAAATTTATCCATTACGTAAAAATTTGTTAAAATAGTTAAAAATGCGTGTTGAATCGTAAACTTAAACTTTTCGTAATCTCGATGTACCGCTCGTTGCTCAACTGCATATTATGGATTATGGACAAACGACCCAGACCGATCGCATCGACTAGTCATTAGCATATATTTTACCGATAAGATAAGAAATATTCCATAATCGTAATAACTTTACGTAATTTACTCTACAATATTAGTTAGAGTTCACGTTATTATTATACAATATAGAATATAGATTATAGAATTATAGAATTATAACATAAGCATTTATCAATTTACGGCTAAAATAACTGTAACCGTACCTAACCTCTAGTCGCGACCCATCAAAAAATTTCGCGACTCATGGTTTGGGAAACGCTGTACTAGAGGGTAAACCTGTATTAAACTGAACACATTTGAATAGTACTTTAGGAAAAGCAAATAAACTTTTTAAATCAATATTTTTGTTACTAAGGAAATTTAAAAGTTCTTGATCTGAGGTTATTGTCTTACTATTATTGGAATAACTTTTTGTTGGTAAGCAAAACAAAATCTTTATTTGAATCAGAATCAGAATCACTAGCTGAATTACCATCAGACACCTCATTTTCAGAACATAAAAACTCAGTTTTTAAAAATAATTCAGCATTCAATTTTTCGTCACCTTCCAGCCAATTTAGTTTAAATCTTGGAATTAGACATGCAGCGATTAATATATCTTTTCCCATCCATATGTGATCAAATCTATAACACCAGTTACATAGTTATTAGTAATATTTAGAAATTTATTAAGAATAACCTCTAATATATTAAATAATTATTCATTTAATTTTCTAATTTAATCTTACAAACCTTTTTTTTTAATGATCTGAAAACAGCTTCTAATAGAAGTGTACAATGCGTCATAGGTTTACATTGTCTACTTTAAATTTTTTTCTCTAAAGCATGTTAAGTCGGTAGCAGATATCCCATATACATGGCTTTTTCACCTTGTAAGAAATCTAAGGACACTGCAACTGGGCCAAATATATCACAAAATCCATGACATGGTTCAATTTTTCTAAGCCAACAGGTCCATTTATAATTCTTTTTAATTGAATTAATGCATCATAGGTGGAATTCCATCTTGTTTTATTAGGTACTCTCAAATACACATTAAGTACTTCATGAATGTTTTCTGCCACAATCGTCGACTGATTTTGTTTTGACCAAAGTTTTGTTAGCTTTGCAAATCATTTTCTGTAGAGCTTTTTGAGTTGAAGAACATCAACCTTTCTTTCATTTTCATTGAACCATTTTTCAACATCATTAGTTGCGACCAAGTTCAAAGTATGACTCACACATCGTCTGTGAGCGGACAAACTAACTTAATTTATGTTGAAAGTGAAGTTTGACGTACTAGTGATTTTAGCATTAATATAATAAGTAATAACACGACAATATGATTATGTATAAGTGTAATATATAATAACTTACAACTGGACAATTAAACTGTGACTGTACACACACCGCGTACACTCGGTATGACAGCGTCTGTGCAAGTGAGTATTACATACATCAAAGGCCCTATTTATATTAACAATCGAGGCCATCCCGTATCCGTATATAATATAGAAATTGATAGTGAAGATGTTGCACAGTTACATATCGTAACTGCATAAGTAGGTATCTATTAGAAAACGACAATGTACACGCACGTGTGTTTACATGGTTTGAACTTTGAATACTAATATTAATTGTATATTTCAACAGTTTACATAGTCAATTTCTGTACTACTTTCAGCATTTTCAATTATACCAGTTAAATCAATCGTTCTATTTCTTCATCTCTATTCTGATCTTCATCGAATAAGTTGTCCTCATAATTTTTATCAATTCCAAAAACCCTAAATGCTTTTACAAAATTGCTACCATTATCAGTTGTAGTACTAGTTACTTTATTTTGGATTTTGTACTTTATGTTTATATTAAATATTTCTTGGGCTATTACATCAAAAGTATGGGAACTCGCGTCGTATGCTATCTACATAAAAAGTGTATCTACCAAAATTGTGTGTTGGCGTTGTATGTTATCTACAATTTTCCACCCCGCAATTTGTAGATTGTTGGTGTCGTCTGGGCATCTAGACATTATTTCATTAAAGAACTCTTTTTCATGTCTTCAAAAAACTGGTCAAAAAGATTCTTTGATGCATTGAGTGAACGCCACCACTCTTCCATCAACTGCCGTTCCAATAAGTTAGTGGCACCACGTGTTTTTATGCCATATTTTACTTTGACACGTCTCCACGTAGACTCTATAGATTGGGTGTTGGCCCCTGTTTTTAGATCAATGAAGTGGAGCTAGTGGTTTACAGTTTTATGCACATAGCCGTGGTCACTTAAATTGCTGTAAGCCCTCCATTCGTCCGAGTGAATTGTTGATCCAACTTCTACTTCACGTTGAATAATTGGAAGTAGCGTAGCTCTATCTCTCTTTTCAACTATGAAAAATCTACGGTCAATAACACCATCATCTCGTTTACAGTACAGTCCGAACACCCATGGACCCTGTACTCGTGACCCATAATTTTTGTAAACAGGTTCAGAGTCATCAGAACTATCAGATGAGGCGGGTGAAGTACAAGTTGTTACGGTAGCAGGCGTACGTTCGTCTACACACAGACGTCCTTGGTGATACTTACGCTTCCCTTGGAATAATGACTCGTCAATTTGAACTATTACACCGGTTCCTCCCATTTTTGAACGAAGTTCAAATTGATCAACGCAAACGTCTCGGCATAAATTAAACCAATCTGTAACAGTATGTCTTGCTCTGCCGGTCCATTTTACAGTATTTGTTACGTTCACTTCATTGCACCAATACCAAACTAACTCTACTATGTGACACAAACTTAGACCACTGTTGTTTTTTCCGTTTACGTTGACATAAGTAAAGAATTTATTTTGTTTTCTGATGGACTGAAATGTTTGGCATCCTTTCTTCTGACAACGTAAACACTTTTCTTTAATAACTTTACCATCTGCATCACGTTTGCGAGTGTTTTTCATATACTCCTGAAGGGCCCCTCCACATGCTTCATTATTTGAATTAACTTTTTGGCATACTTTAGCAGTGGGTAAAACACCACGTTGTTTTAAAAAATTGGTGCAAGATTCATCATTGTAAATAACATGTCTATAAAAGTCAATAAAATGTTCCATTTTGATTTAACAAAAAATAATTACATAAATAATTTAATAAAATAATTTAATTTGAAAATAATTTAAGCACACACCACTTTTACGAAAGTCATATGTCTACTAGCTATGATATGTGTAAAGTGTAGACTGTAGAGTGTATTATTGATATTTATAATTATACGGTTATACCTGCAATATTAGTCTCCGTACAAAGTAGATATCAACCAAAAGGTAGATAACCTATAACGCGATCAAAGTTCAGGTAGATAGCATACAACGCGAGTTCCAAAGTATGTCGACCTTTATCACTGTGCATTGTGCAAGCTAATGATGCGCTTTCTCTAACTAACTCTTGTTATATTAATCCAATGGGCTGTTATGATAAGGTAAGATGTTTTACCTTGGGTCCAACAATCTGCAGTTTCTGATATATATTCAATATTTGACAGTGTTTTAGTAATATTATCTACCATTGCATTATCTGCAGAGTTTAATCGTGTTTTTAATGTTTTTGAACACATAACAGTTAATGTTTTTGGAAGTCCCAACCAAATTAAGTTCAAAAATACTGGCTTGTCAACAATATTAATTGGCTGTGTATCTTGAACAACAAAATTTAATTATTGCTGAGTCGCCTGAGTCCAGTTGTTTTTGTGTAATTATTTCATTTCCAGTACCTATTCTGTTTAATGTTGTCTGTATGAGATTGCTCGATTAATCATTTATCAGTAGAGTTTTTGTAACTGTATCCTCTCCACTTTGTAAACAATTCGTTTTTTTCTACATCTGTATCAGCAAGGAACTGCATACTTATATGTATGAACTTTCTGAAAAAAAAAATTAAATTCGTAGATGATTTTTTGGAAGTGCTTTTAGTTTTTCTGGATGGCAAACATAACAAGCATAATACTTTAATATTTTCCTCGCTTTCTTCAACATATTTGAAATATTTATCAAACCCATACCATGGGATACACATATCGTTTTCTAAACTATACTCCGGGCACCGAGAGAACGCTACTCCTTTGCGCATCTAAATGAACGAGCTCCGCGTTTCCGTGATCGCTCGCTGCCGTAAATTCCCCAACTTACTACTCGATGATCGTCGACTAATTTATTACATTGCCACCACCGCCGAGCATCAACAAGTGTCAGTATACAGCGGCTCAAGTAAAATGAAAATAATAACTCCTGACAACTGACATAATATGTCAGTTATTATTATTAATAATATGACTTAATATTATAATTATTATTATATGGTATACAAGAAATAATATGTATGTAATATAAATATTTTATAAATGTGTTTATTTATTTATTCCAACATAAATTTGAACAAAATACAATTTAAATAATACTAATTAATAAAATAATTAAAATACAAATAAATACAAAAAATACAAAATACAAAGAAATCAATCCGAACTTGTAACACCTATTGTTAGGATATGACGTCCAGGTTCATCTGTTATGCTGTCGATATTCCAAAATTTTTCTTCCTCCTTGACGTGCCCAACGAAATTCGTCCACATCTCCGGTGTTACATGTTCCACGTCTCTTTCCAGCAACTCTTTTAAGTCTTTTAATTTGAAGGTACTATTGTGAGTCCGGACATAGCTCTTAACAGACGACCATGCTAGCTTTTATTGGGTTCAGCTCGCAGTGGTATGGCAGCAAACTTAATACTGTTTTTTTTTTTTTTTTTTTTTAATAATAATAATTGTTTATTCAGTTAATAAAACTGGCAAATTGCCCAATAGTACAAGAAAATAAATAAGTTTCTACAATAAGTTGATACAGACATGGTACAATAACATAAATTAATAATAATAATAAGCTAAGAATATAAACTAAAATGAAAACAATTGCATAAAATAAAATATTACCTATTATTAGTAAAGTAAGTTTTAAGAATTGAGCCTAATGGAGTAAAGAAACAATCATTATTAGATGAAAGTAGATTACACAAGGTCATGGATCTAAGAATAGGGGAGTTTTATTTAAATAATTTGTACTGTATGATGGCAAATAGAAAATGGGAGTGGTTCGATTATTATATGCAGGGATATTGAATGAAATATGTTTGTTCGAGGATTGATGTCGAAGGACCAGCCGAGTATGTCTCGACAAAAATAAAACGGTTTATTTTGTGTTTTTTTTGTTTAGCACCCGAATTCCGGGTGGATAGGCAACCCAACACCTCCGATCACCTACCGCCTGAGAGTTGGTTGGATAGGCAACCTAACACCTTAAGATTCATTTATCGTATGTTGCCCCCCGAAATTCCGCGCATAGGCAACCTAACATACGACGACTCTGAACGAGAGATTCAACATTAGGACGGAGGTAGGTACAAGTTAATTATGGGGACGGGAATGTTCTGTGGCCGGTCCGGTATGGTGCAATAACCACAGAGCATTTACATAGTTGTGAGGGGTTCTTAAAATTAACTTAAAATTACTGAAGACGAAGTTGAGGCCAATGTTGTCGTCTCGACGACCTTGGGCGGCCTCTCACACACCCGCCTGCGGGTGCTGGCGGACTTACGCGACGTGTGGACGACCCAAGTGGTGCCGTATTGCAAATCTCGACGACCTTGGGCGGCCTCTCACACACCCCCCTTCGGGTGCTGGCGGACTTACGCTCCGGTTGTACGAGCAAATTGCTATGGAACAGAGACTTACTCAACACAGAAGAATCCACGGATCGAACGACGCAATTTACCAGCACAGGCTCCGGCTCAAGAGTAGGTACAGGCACGGATAACGGGAATGACGTAACACAGTATTTTGTATAGGTGTAATTTATTTACCGAGAACGCATTGAACAACAACGGAAATTCGGGCCTCAGTAGCGCCGAACAACCAGGAATGGAAAGCTTGACTTTACCAACAACTGCCGTAATGGCGAGAAAAACGAAATATAACAGAAAAAAGAATATAAGTATGTGCCTCAATGGCGATGACAACAACAATTATAATAATAATATGACCACAGGTGGTCGTAATATAGGTTAATGAATAAAATAATAACAACGATAGTGGAACACGATATGGGAAAAAAAACAAAGAGATTACACGAGGATGTTTATCGCCGTATGTCGACGGCGGCGCGATAACGAAATTTCGGTGTGGCGCGCAAACAATGTTCTAATAGGTAAGGTGCTTCAATATTGTTATTGATTAGTTTATATAAAAATGAGATATCAGCTAAATCCCGTCTAGAGGCTAGAGAGGGAAGTTTCAGAAGTTATCTTATTGATGTATAATCATGCTGGTTAATAGTTGTGTTGGATTTATATGCTGCAAAACTTAAAAATCGCTTCTGGACCCCCTCAATAATCTCAATGTTGGAGTTAGTATAGGGGCTCCAAATAGGAGATCCATACTCTAGGATGGATCTAACTAAAGCGCAATAAAGCAACTTTAGTGAATCCACATTTTTAAATTCAGACGAATTGCGCTTAACATACCCTAACACACGAAGTGATTTTTTTACTGTACGTTCTATATGTTCCTGAAAATTGAGGTTATGGGTTAAGGTTATACCTAGGTCTCTTATAGATGAAATTGAATTAAGTTCAGTATTGTTTATATAATAAGTATAATTAATATGTTTTCGAGACCTATAGAAGCACATTGAGTAGCATTTATTAATGTTTAAGCTCATTCCCCAAAACTGGCACCAATTGTACAAGGTATTTAATTCCTCTTGAAGATTTATACAGTCACTAATTAAAGAAATCCGAGAATAAATTTTTAGATCAACTGCAAAAAATAAAAGGTGACACTTGCTTAAAACTAATGATATACTGTTGATGAATAAAATGAATAGAATGGGAGACAAATAGCCACCTTGAGGAGTACCTGAACGAACAGATGATATATTAGTTGAGTACCCAAGGACTGAGGTAAAGTGGGACCTATTTGTCAAGTATGAATTGAGCCAGGACAATAGGGGATCACCAAAACCTAATTGGTTTAAAGCAATAGCGAGTAAATAGTGATCCACACGATCAAAGGCCTTCTCAAAGTCCGTATAAATTACATCAACTTGGCTGTTATTTGAAAAAGACTCTAGTATGAAGTGCTGTAGAGTTAAGTTGCATGAAAGGGTTGATCTACCGGACCTAAAACCGTGTTGGCTATTGTCCAGAATGCTATTGATTGGATTGATTATATGCCTAAGAACTAGTTTCTCTAATAATTTACCAAGTTGTACAAGGCCTGAGATCGGCCGATAATTTTTTATATCTGACTTATTACCTTTTTTAAAAACCGGGGTGATAGAGCTGATTTTCCATAAGGAAGGGAAAACACCTTCCTTAAGTGATTTGTTGAATAACAAGAAGACAGGAAAGGCAATAGAATCAGATAAAC
Source organism: Macrosiphum euphorbiae (assembly GCA_949089665.1). Classification (NCBI taxonomy): domain Eukaryota; kingdom Metazoa; phylum Arthropoda; class Insecta; order Hemiptera; family Aphididae; genus Macrosiphum; species Macrosiphum euphorbiae. The sequence continues at coordinate 26,821,180 of CARXXK010000002.1, forward strand.
TTTAGAGAAAGTATCCGGAAATACCATCAGGTCCGGGAGAATTAGATTTATATAAAGAGCGTAAGCCGTCAGAAACTTCATCAAGTGAGATAGTGCAGTGTGACGGGAGGATATTGTCAAATTTTTTAATAAAGGAGGTTAAGCTAGAGATGTCTGATGGTGGAATAACCGACGGTATATATACTGAAGAGAAGTATGACGAGAAAAGGTCAGCAATATTCCTACCATTATTTGCAAGAAAGACAGAATTAGGTATATCACAAGTGCTAGTATTATATGAAACCCATTTCCAGAATTGTTTTGGATTTATTTTTATTTCGTTTTCAGAATGGCGAATAAATTCCGAATAAACGGATTTAGATTTAGACTTGTATTGTGCTCTCAATTTAGAGAAGATTTCATATATAAGATTTGGTTTTAATTCTCATGTAAATGGAATGAGCTTTAATTTTTTGCCAGGCTAGGGTTTTAAGATCTTTATTAAACCAGCAAGGAAATTTTTTATTGTTATTAATTTTTTTTGGGGAACAAAACTATTAAGGGCTGTTGATGGTGCATCTTGGAAGAGGTTAGCAGCTGCTTCAACATCAAGATTATTGAAAGACTCGACCCAATTGAAATAATTAAAAAATGAGTTAGCATTTATATAGTCACCTGATTTGTATAGAAATATATTAATATCACTAGATTCGGGTTTTTGTCATCCCGCCTACGGCGGAAAGACTGTGTGGGCGGTGGTGCATCTTTGTCGTTTCGCCTCGAGCTGGGTTTTTTGATCCGGCCTGCGGCGAGAACGCGGGGTCGTCGGGTATTGTGTTTTGTCGTGTTGGCAGCACTGGTTAAGCGGTAATTTTTGAACTTGGAAGAGTGTCTAGTCATAAGTCAGCCGATTCAAGTCGATCGTACGACACAGCCAGTCAGGTAGGCCATCAGAGGATCGCAGACGACGCCCCGGGCGTGTATGTCCGGTTCTAGAGTGTTTGTGTTGAAATCGGAAATTCGGATTCTGAGTTTGAGTGTCTAGCTATCAGTCATCTCGGGTGAAAGACGATTCCCGAACGGACAATCCGCCTGCGACGGATCGGATCGGATCGGATCGGATCGGAGTGAGGGTGTAAGTCTCTCGAATGTAAGTAGCTAGTCAGGTAGGCAATCCGACTACGTCGGATCGCAGACCATGCACCGGGCGTGTATGTCCGGTTCTCGTATGTGTGTTGAAATCGGAAATTCGGATTCTGAGTTTGAGTGTCTAGCTATCAGTCATCTCGGGTGAAAGTCGATTCCCGAACGGACAATCCGCCTACAGCGAAAAGTGCTCGAAACGGCCGTTCAAATCTGAAAAAACATATTTGAGGTAACAAAATTGTATTTTTTGATAATTATAAAGAACAGTTATCAGCTGCTGGTGTAGGCTTCATTGTAATCAATGTAATCATTGTTATGTTTTCGCGGTTATAACAAATAAGTCGACAAAATCTAATTTTCTGATTGGCTACTATTTTTACCGCGTCAAGAGACATCTAATGCATTGCCAGCTGCATGTTGTTTGGTTTTTATCAATCATTTCTCAAAACATCTTTGAAGTGAGTACACGTCGGTTATAGTATTAAAATAATATTTCTTAGGTTATGTATAAAACAATTTCATACGTATTTGAATAAAACAATAGTATAAAAAAAATAACAACAATATAAGTCATAGTTACAACGGCCGTGGTATGCGGGTGTACAATGCACCCGTGTACCACAATGCTGTCCCCGTGCGGCGTCCGGGAGGAAACGTCCGACGTAAGTATCTAATAAAAAAAAGCACATGCGTATTGCATAAGCCAAGTATAACACTAAACATGATTTGTACGTTTCAGGATGTTACAGGTGCCAACAGTTGGGTCACCTGGCGAGGAATTGTGGTAAGTTTGTCCTATTATTTATTTTTTCACGTGCTAAGCTTTTGTAAATTTTATCAGACTCCCCCTGCGTGGTGCCTGCGGCATCGCCGGGCGCGTCCTCGTCGGGGCCGCAGCAGCAACAACAACAGCAGCAACAACCTCCGCGGCAGCAGGAACCGCGACGGCAGCGGCGGCAACCGCAACAGCAGCAGCGAGTTAAGGTAAGATCGCAAATACCAAAATATGTCAATCATCATCAAAAACATAAAATATATTGTTTTCAGTAGTTTTGTCGATCAAACGCCGAGGGCGGGGGAGGAGCCGGCCGCAGCCTCGACTCCAAAATCGACGGGGGAGGAGGTGGGGTTCACGACCGCCTCCTCAACGCCTGTAACTCCAACGTAAGAATAGTCAATATTATATAAATAAAAATATTAAAAATATATAATTATATACATCATTTTCAGTGTGATCGGGTCAACAGATAGTGGGCGGTGGGTGGTGATGGAGGCTGGTAAGTTTCAATTGGACGATTTTGTCTACTTCATAATTTATTTAACAATTGTATTTTTTTAAATATTTTTCAGAATGAATAAAGCACCATTTCATGTAACTTTTATTGTTATTTATTATTTCCTTGTTCCCAATTGTTTTATGAACTGTAACTGTAACGTTTGTCAATTGACAATTGTGTGTGAGGTGTGTCATTAAATATTTTAGTATTTAATATTTTAGTTGGTTAACAACAGTAATATATTATTAGTTAGTAATAATAAAATAGGTAAGTGATGTGTGTTGCTGGTTTGAAATGTAAGTGTTGAAAACCTTATCTTGATTTTATTCATCAGAATAGAGTTTACTTCACAAAATGTGCTACAAGATAATTAATCATTATAATTGTAGTCCACTGGTGTTTAAATTTAGTAGTTTTATAAAATCCCACATTGTAATGACATTGTCGGGCAAGTGTTGTAATCAATTGAAAATATTTGTATAGCGTACATTGTTGTTAATACTGACTGATAAATAATCGTATTGTTACATAAAATAATGTACACACTAAAAAGTAATTGATAATATAAAATAATTAATAATATTGTTGTTGAGAATATAAAGTAGTTAAGTGTTATCTGCATAGGCGTGCACACGGGGGGTGCAGGGTATGCAACTGCACCCCCAGCGAGTTCATTTTAGAAATAGATTGATAAATAAATAATATTTTTAAAGTTTATAATTTTTTTCAAGCCCGCGGTCACACGTGAGTGCAGCAGCAGGCTGGTATGTACGATACACGGTTAAAATCGTTTTCTGTTAACGCGGCTCGATCGTCGATAGTTAGGTATCGTAAAAGTGGCTACACCAAAAGTTATTTATAACTTCTGAATTGCTATTATTAATTGTGATAACTGATAATAAAACACATTAGTGACTGTTGTTGTTTACAGTAAGAATCCCTGGCAGCGTAGTCGTAGTGCAAAATAATTATTTTATGGTGGGTAATGTACTCGCGTGTTTGATTAATTTATACATTTTATTGATTTAATATATTAATTATAAAGAAGTTTCAGAAATCAATCCAGAAGATGTAATTGATGAATTCAAGTCTATGTACCCAGGTACACGTCGTCTTGAATTATAATTTATAAAATTATTGACTTCTAAGAGAAATGAAATTATTAAAAAAATAATTATTAATTTTTTTTTTTTTTTATTAATCCTGGCCCGACTTGTTACATGGCTAGGTAACATACTAACATTTTCAATTTGTACTGTGCACCCTCAGCAAAAATGTCCTGCGCACGCCTATGGTTATCTGTGACAATTAGTATATTATATCATCGATTATAAATACGTTTATATATATATATATAAATAATATAAGTATTTATAATCAATGATTATAATAATATGTAGGTGCTGTTCAAATAGCTTGGGAACGGTCATTAGACTAATTGCAATAATTTAACCATAAATCTGTTTTTCAGTACCTACCAATTAGTGTAATGACTTTCCAAATTTTTTAATATTAGCAGCAACATATTAATAAAAATAATAGTAGTGGGATAAATGTTACCATACATGAGAGTATTAATAAATAATTTTTTTCATATGATAAGATGTGTTCCAAGCTATTAGCTACGTGCTACATAGATGAACAATTAAGGTATGACTGTTATCCATAGTGTTAGTTGGAATAGTCTATATCAATCGTTGTTCGACAAGCGGCGTGCCGACACTATAACATTTTAGTTATTTTAGTTATGTATTTTAGTTAAACCAATAATTGATCATACTCAGGGATAAAGACCTAACAACTATATAATATTAAATATATGTGTATTATCATCTATAGACAGTAATATATAATAATAAAAGTAATACACGATAAGTATAATCAAACGTAATAATATGTATAATAATTGAAATACTACAGTCACAGTTAATCAACCATCATATCATAAGCACATACAACAAAAGTGTATTTACCTGCACACGGTATCGACAATAAAAAATAAAAAATTCAATGTATTGTAGGTATTTTACAGTACGAACACAATGTTACATAGTTAAAAGGTAATTACAATTGGGATTGAACAAATAGATAGTGATACGACATGTTACAAAATTTTGAGGTTAATTTAATTTGACTAATTTTAATACTGATAGGTACTTAAGAAACAAAATACAAAGGAAAATCATACTGTTATAATATAGAACATTGACAGCCGTCCATAGACATTGAAGTACGAATATAAGGTTATACAATAACCAGATATATGTATGATAAGTACATAAAACAATTTACCTACGCACGGTAAAGACAGTAAAAAATAAAAAATTCAACGTGTTGTAGGTATTTTACAGTACGAACACAATGTTACATAGTTATAAGGTAATTACAATTGCGGTTGAACAAATAGGTACCTAGTGATACGGCATGTTACAAAATATAGCAATTTCTATTATATAGTACTTCGACAGTCGTCCATAGACATTAAAGTACGAATATAAGGTTATACAATAACATAATTAATCTTTTAAGTTAAATACAGCGACAATATTTACAGTGATCACAGAATTAAATTTGTCTTTTTTGATAATATAAGGTTTAACAATAAGAAATAAAACAAATACATACATTAGGTTGTACATTAAAAGCATTTGTCATTTTGTTGGGTGTCATTTCAAAAATGTTTCTAAGGGTTTTCAGTTGTGGTTAACATGAATGAAACACAGAGTGGGAACTGAACCAATAATATCACTGTTGAAGGTAGCAGTGCTGTGTAGCAGTGCAGTGCTGTGTTGGCCTGGCATTTTGTGGTTTGTATCTCAATGTTTCCACACAAAACAGCCTAAAAATACAATATACCAGTTAATTAATTTAATGAATAAGCTTATAGTATAATGTAGTTCTTAAAAGAGTGAGGCAGAATTACATTTGTCATTTTGTTTGGTAAAAATACTTTAAGCACAACGTCAGTATATCTTTATAAAACCATTATAAAAGTTAATAACACTATTAAGGCAATATTGGGTTTATCTAATAAGGTCTATGAATTTTTTTGAACTCATATTAGTCTAAGTTAAAATGAATGCGTTATACGTATAAGAGTATTCTGTTTAGATATTATGTGAACATGAATTGAACACGGGGTAGTTAAACATTAAAAATAAAAGTCAATGAAATATTTCTGATAATCAATTACCCTGAGAACATGACAAAAATATTAAATTGTATAGTGAATAGTGATCACAGAAAATCAAATGCATTAACCTTTATAATGAAGAATATCGAAGTATACTCATGAATATAAGGTTTTACAATAAAATATAAACATTAAAAGCATTTGGTCAATGAAAGTAGATTGTTATAAGAGTATTAAGTTGTGATTAATACAAATGAAACACATGTTGGTGGTTTTGATGTGTGTGGGAAATGAACAAATACTAATGCACTATTAATAATAACCTCAGTGTTGTGTCGAGAAGTCTCCAGAAACAAAAAACCTCGAACACAGCTTGATAGACTTGTGACCCATGGTGTTGCACGAACTGGGTACATATCCGTCGAAACCTAAATGTAAATGTGAATGTGAGTGTAACGGTCATGTTCATTGGGACGTAAATGGTTCATACTTACTTGTGTATAGAAACTCCATGGCGGCATCAATGTTTCCACACCAAACACAGTTGTTCACCATTTTTCAACAGCCTGAAAATGTTAATTCTATAAGTATGCTGAAAACCAGTTAATTAATTTAATTTCAAAACGTTTGACATTAGTTACGAATTCACTTTGCAGTGAATAAGCATCCAGAGAGAACCACGGGGAGGTTGTCAAACTTTCTCTCCATAAGGACCACAAAGGTCGGACCACACAGGTACCCGCTGTCGCATATAGCGACGGCTAAACTTATAGCAAATAACTAAAAATTATCGGCATAAGTGATTTAGACTGTAATAACTAATAAGTATTAAGTGTAATTGCACTGCTCAAGTTAAGGTTGAAAAAACGGCCGATCACAACACGTCTGAATACACTATATTCCTTGTGATAAATCGACCGTCGTCGCCACCGTACATACCAACTTTTATTGATTCCGAGTCCCGCACTCGTGAGAACGCAACGTACAGTTGTCCGTGCGTAAACACCGGGGACGGCAGAAACAAACCAACTCTGTCAAAAGTTTGACCCTGAGACTTGTTGATCGTCATCGCAAACGAAAGTCTCACCGGGAACTGAACCCGACGCATGGTGAAGGGCAGGTCATCGTCTCCGCTGGACGACAGCGGTATAATGTGGATGACGATGTCGTCCTGCCCTTCCCCGCGTCCGCCAACAACCTCGCTTTGAAGTTGTTGCGCCTCAGTTCCGTAACCACTAACCTTGTTCCGTTGCACAGTCTGATTTTCGGATCGAGGTTCCGCAGCAGCATGACCACGGAACCGACCACCAGCGTCAACCTGTACGGAGAAAGTCCGTCGGGCTCCAGCGAGTTCAAAAACTCGGTCGGGTAATTGGCAATCTCGTCCACGTCGTCCGCCACCACCGTGTCTATGGCGGTGTAGGTTCTCGCGGCACCCGTGACGCGTTGCAGCACCGTGCGATTGACCTGTCTACAATCCTCGTTCCGGGGACAGAGAATAATTTTCCGAGCAAAGTCGTCAACGTTAGCCAACGACATTTGCTGCGGGTAAACAAAATCAATCAAATTAGCTATGTCACATATCATATTCCTCGGGATTTCGACGGTGTTCACATTTCCGTCGACCGCGGGCAGCTGGCCGTTGCCGAGTTGAAGCAACCAGGCGGCAAAGTCCGCGTCCTTGTTGGCCCGCATGTTCTGTGTCAGGCTGAAACGCTCGAAGACGTCCCACAGATGGTGGTGTCTGATTGAAGCCGCCACGATCGCGGCCCTCGTCCCCCTGCGGACCACCGGCAGTATCTGTCTGAAGTCACCTGCGAATAGAACCGTCTTACCACCGAACGGTAGTTCCGATTGCATTATGTCCTTTAGCAACCGGTCGACCACCGTCAGTTGGAGCCCCGGAGACATGGGCGCTTCGTCCCAGACGATGAGTGCCGCCTCCCGTATCCTATGCGCGCGCAGAGACTGCATGGCGATGGACGACGTCGAATCTTCGTTGAGTGTACCGAAGGGCAAACCGAACGTCGAGTGAACGGTCATACCACCGTCCATGAGCGTCGCCGCTATTCCCGTGAACGCCACAGACAACACGGATCTGCCCATGTTGCGGAGCGACCATATTAGGCAGCCGTAAAGCGTCGTTTTCCCAGTACCCCCGGGCCCGTCGACGTAGAACATTTTCGGGACGTCGCGGTTGTCGTCGACGGCTGCCATCACGCGGTCGTAAACCGCCCGCTGTTCGTCGTTGAGGTTGTCTAACTGCAGAGTCCAACGCACCACTGCGTCGACGAAGGCGTAGACGTCTCCTCCCGCGTCCTCTTCGAGCAGCGCGACGTCCGGATTCGGCAACCCGTAGTCGGCCAGCGTTTTACCGTGACCCCGCAGCAGCCGCCCGATGGCGTCCAGGCACGCGGTCCTCGTCTCTCAGTCTGTGGAAGAAGTCTTGCCTCAGGTCTTCCTCACTTGCCATGTATATCGCCAGCGGATCCGCGGCCTCGCAGTACAGCAGGATCGTCACCAGTAGGTAACGCAGCTGTGCGGGAGTGTCCATGGCCGCGGACTCTGTCATGCACGCCAGCAGGGCTTGGTCATCCTCCAGGAGTCCAAGAGCCACCGCCGCCGCCGCGTATGTCGGATACACGACCCCGTCGACGGTCCTCATGTCTCTGAACGACTGAGGACCTCTCCTGTGCAGCAGCAGCAGTCGCAAGAGGAATCGCTCTCGATCTAGGGGGTTGACCGCGTACATCCGAGACAACGTCTCGTTGGCCATTACCCTTCGGCGCCGATTCCACCTCCTGTCTCTTTCCACCCAGGTGTAATGCATCGGTATCTCATGGTAGAGATACTGTCTGGCCTCGGGGTCCGTCTCGTTGAGCGAGAAGAACGCCGTGAGTCTTGTTCGGGCCAGCGCTGCGTTTTGCACACGCTCCAGTTCTTGTCCCGGAGCGAAGTACACCGTGTGGTAGTCTTCCAGATGGACTGGAAGCCTGATCACCCTGTGACTCGGCTTATGCAACTCGTACGAAAACAGTCGCCAAACTGCTTCTGGCGGACTGACGTACCGAGCATTGATGTAACTGAAACAAACAAAATTCGTTCGATTAATACACAATACTGTTATGAGTAGTGATAATAATAATAATAATACATTTTAATAAATAACAAAAATAAAATTTATATTATACAATTTAACTGCCAGAATTTGATTAGTTCTATTAGATCTATTAGTTAGTTTATTTTATATAATACTCTATCTATATAAGCTTTATTAAATAGTATATAGTCATATCATTATACAATTTAATTTTCAGACTTTAATTAAATAGGTACCTACATAAAGTTCTATTTTGTTTATTAATATTGTATTTGTATGCTACACTAAATTTATATAAACTGTAATATATCAAGTACCTACTACATAGTATGTTATATATTTACTATCTAACCACATAATCGAGCCCTTGTCTAACTCAGATGTGTTGATAAATAGCTGTGGATGTAATTTAATTAAATACATGAAGATCTATTAGTTTATAATAAATTATTGTATTATATAGTATCTGCAGCAGTTTTGTATCATACATACAATTTATAATTACCAAATTACATTACCTCAAACAATCAACTCACCTAAAAACTGGAATATATTTAGTACTACATAGAGTATACTTGTAGGTTTGTTATATTACTATTGTCTATTCAAGTATATATTATAGGACTATCCCATATAATCCAGCCCATGTTAAACAATATATTTGGAGATAATAAAATTAAGTGTTACCTAATTTATTATTTAATAAATAGTTTATTCCATATAATACTCTACCTATATAAGTTATATCAAATAGTATATAGTTACATATCATTATACAATTTAATTTTCAGACTTTCATTAAATAGGTACATAAAGTTCTATTTTGTTTATTAATATTGTATTATTTAGAATCTGTAGCAGTATTTGTATGCTACACTAAATTTATATAAACGACTCACCTAAAAACTGTCATAATCAAGTAAATACTACATACTATGTTATATATTAACTATTTAACCACATAATCGAGCCTATGTCTAACTTAGGTGCGTTGCTCAATAGCTGTGGATGTCAATTAAATATAGTTATTTATATTACATCCATATCGATAATTATATTATGTAAAAAATTTACAATGTCAACTTATAAAAATAATAAAATTTAAAAATTAAATAAATTATTATTTTAATATAATTATTATTTTTTTAAGGTCAGTGTACTACTGTATGAATTAATTATGTGACATTAATATCAAAAACATAGTAACCGAAAAGTAACCATTATTTTATAGTATATTGTTAATTTGCATATAAAAACAACAAACAAATAAATATTTAAAAATATGAGTTGAGTATAAGTGTTTTTTTTTTAAATCATAGTAACAATATTTAAGGAGTTATACATCAAAGTTAATAAAGAACTTTTGTTTCGTTGTCCAAGTATGCTACATTTTTAAAATAACTTTTTTATTTTATTTAGCCGAATTACTTATGAGTTAAAACAGTTATAGTATATGAAGAAATAAATTAACAGATGCTTACTTTTCAATTTCATTTCTGTCTTGGACTTCAACTGTAGCCATGTCGTGGCCTTTGAAGACGTATTTGTATAAATACTTTACGCTCTTCACAGTAGAACACACATCTACGTTGATGTGTGCATCGTACTTGGCCAGCAGGTACGGGTTGTAGGCAACTACAAACTCGTTGCTGACCTGGTGACCCCTCACGAGGGCCTCGATCCCGTTGTCTCGTCGACGGTACGTTGGGTACCCGCCGTAAGAAACGTAAACTGTCTCTGCACTATATGCACTTGATATTTCTTTAGACATATCCCTTCAGCCATACACGGACTGTCGCGGTTCAGTTGCCCACATGGTCCGTGTATCATGTGACTCGTCACAGCTGTGAACAGTCTCTGATTGTTCTCGTCTGCTGGGTCTGGCAGTTTAGCGCACACGACATCGTCTACATCCTCGGCTGTGAGCAGCTTGTTGCCATCGCTAAGGATGATGAGTATGTGTGCGTGTGGCAGACCGCGTTTTTGAAACTCAACAGTGTAAACATATGCGTCTACGCTACCAAACACTCTGTTCTCAGTTATGTCTGACATGAGCTTCTTGAGTTTGGCGTGAAACACTCTTGCCTCCAGTTCGGGTCTGTCACCTGCAACTGCATGATTTCCTTTGTTGCTGACGATCTCAGGCCACCCAGGATTGCAAGTAAAGGTAATGAACAGGTCGGGTTTGCCGTACTTGCGCACTATGGTCATTGCATCCTGGTAGCTCTGTTTCATGTAACGCGGACCTCCAGTGAAGGTCGACGACAAAATCATTCTGCGTCCAACCGGGGCAGGTTCTTCAATGTGCAACTGCTGGTTGATGTGATCCACCAGGCCCTGATACGCTTCGGCAAACAGGGCTCCCTGATTGCGTTCAATGAACCGTAGGTTGTTTGTTTCCATTCGTACGTATTGTTCACAGACGTACTGTTGAAACAGATAACCAGCACGGTGTACCAGACTGAATTTTTGATGCCTGTGGTCGTTAGTTCCTTCGTAACGAATAGCCAGACGGTAACACACAAATTCTCTGATAGTGTTGCGTGTGCGCACAGCATTTTTCCGGCCACCATCATCTTGTCGCAGTTCGAAATGCCAACCCAGTTCACCGTGTGGGAACAACAGGGGGTATAGCATTGGATCTGCGTGCTGGGAGCCGTACGATAAGTTTTGCATCCTGTGTTGTGGTTTCACTGGATTCGAGTCGAACACCACCAGGTCGAGGTTTCTCGGCGGTTGGCCATTGTTTCCAGCAAACACGACCGAAACTTCGTTGACTTGAGTTGGCGGTAGATTTTACCGCCTTGGGTCACTGTTTGGGTCAGCCACCAAGTGCATGGTGACTCTCCTGGGTTGCACCAGAGGATCGGCGTTGGCAATTCTCTGTTCCTCCAGCCACACTGCTCTCATGTTGCTGAATGTCATGGCAAATGTATTGGTTTGCCTCAGCATCGTGTCCAACATCTGTAAGCACAGTCTCGTTTAGCTCACCCTGGTGGTTCTGGTTCATGCGAACCCGGTTTGCTTCCCCAGATTCAATGAAATAGAGCTCACAGTAACTTGGGGGTCTGTCGTCGTTTCTGACGACGTCGTTGGTGATCCTTCGATACACCTGCCCGTGTACAGTGAACACTCTCGGTCCCCGACCAGGCAATCTTCTCTGATTGAGGGCGGCAAACGTAAGAGTGTTGTTGTACTTATGTTTCTACGGAACTGGGTTGCTATCCGTGAGTCGTCTACCAACAAACTCTGTAACAATTCAGGTGCTTGTTGCAACCGACGGGGTCCTTCAGGAATCACCATCTGATTGTTGTTGCAACACAATGTGAAATGACCCCTCAAAGTGCGTTCACAGTTGAAGTGACGGGCCTCACAGTGCCTGCAGACTTCATTCAACGGCCCGATGTCGTGCCGATCCGGAAGTGGGTGTCGAACGCTGGCTGGCCTGTCTACTCGTGGCGCATGAACTCTTGGTAGTTCAACAGCAACTTCAGGGTTGAAGTCATCGAAAATGTCCATGAACTCGAGTTCACCGGGCAGGACATCGACTATCTCGACGTCTGCCAGCAAAACTTCGTCGTCCATCTGGACTTCCATGTTGTCCACGTCGACAAATTTCCACATTGTCTTCGTCCATAACGCCGTCTTCCATCACAACGTCAATGATGTGGTCCACATTGTCTTCGTCTTCCATCACGACTTCCATATTCTCCACGTCTCCATGTTCTTCCACATTGTCTTTGTCCATAACGCCGTCTTCCATCACGAATTCTATGATGTGGTCGTCCATCATGGCGTTTTCGTCCACAAGGTTAGCTCCACCTTCAGGCTCTTCAGCCACGCCTGGCACCAGTTGCCGTCCGACTACCTATAAATTAATAGGCGGTTAGTGAAATTCAATTTTAAATCACATTTATTTATCAATTAATTAATTGTATTAATGGCAGAGTAAAAATGTTTTAGCGTTATTTCATAGTTCTAAAATTTTTATATCTTTTTATTTTATATTATTTATGTTTTACATTTTGATCTATTATGTTATATATATTCTTATGTTTTTATTGCTAAATGTAATAAAACTTATTTAAGTATACAACTTTAAAGTAATAATTTAATCATAAAGTAATAGTAATAATAACTTTAGTAATAAAGTAATAATTAAATCAAAAAGTACAGTTGTATATTTAATGTCAATTGTTTAATAAACTATATTGTAAGCATATTTGTCAAACAGATATTAGTTAAAACAATAGGAGCGCAGTTTAAAATATGTTTAGTCATAGCAAAAGAATGGTTCTGAAGCAGTGATCAACAGTTATACAATTAAACAGTTAAGTCAAATGACAAAAGGGAAAACTAATAAGTGAAATAAAAGTGTTGTGTAGAGAGACATTTACACATATATCAAACATTTGTTTGTAAGTGAAAGTAAAACAAAATATTAGTTTAAGGCAATCATTAAAAATCATAACATGTAAGTTTAACGTTTAAAGTCTGACTCTATGTCGAGCCATAATCAATGAATAGTAGGTTAAAATAAATAGATACATAATCACAGTCCATAAGTAGTAATTAACAGTTAGACATTAAATAGTTAAGTAAAAATAAAAGTGTTCTGTTGAGGTATTAGGTATACGTCATGATCCTCAACAAAAATAATAATCAAATGAACAAATGCCTAACTGTTTAGTTAGTTTAGGTTTGAGCACGTGTAAATCAAGGTAATAGAATGCAATGTGTACGTGATAGTAAAAAAAACAATATTAGTTATTATGAATTGGATAGTTATAGTATGTATATTGGTATGTATGTAACTGACATAACATTCATTGACAAATGCTTCTAATGTTGAACTTAAGAAGTAAACATAATCATGAACAATAATGATAGTAATAAAGTAAGTTGTAACTAAGAGTTAGCCAGTGTATTAAAGTAATAGTTAAAACAAAAAGTAAAGTACATGTCTTTAATGTTGAGTATTAAATTAATGGTACTGAAGCAGTAAAATTGTAATACATGTAATGCTATAGTTAACTCACAGAACACAGTCTGTACGTTAAAGTAAAACAAAATATTAGTTTAAGACAATCATACTTGAATAGCTTAATACATAAGTTTAACATTTAAAATGTACGTTTAAACTTTAACTCTAATATATATATATATATATATACACCGTTCATAAGTAGTAATATATAATTAACAGTTACACATTAAATAGTTAGGATGGTTGAGGATAGTTATATACAACTCAAATTTCTTGATTTTCGGGTTTTCATTGATTCTAATAGCCTGTGCTCTGCTCTTTATTTTAGTTTATGTGATAAAAATATGTTATTTCACTCGAACTGACTTAAAAACTGTAATACGTCACTATTCTTGCCGAACGTTTTCATTAATTTCGTGCAAGAATAGTGACACAACTCAAAATTATTTTTTTTTTTTTTTTTGAGTTGTGACAATATTCCTGATTCACTTGACACAATATTATGTACAGCAAAACGACACATTATTGTATTATAGTTTTACAATAATTTTTATTCAGCACTAGTGTGGAAGCTTGTTAATGGTGGGTAGTGAGTAGTGACTCAGACATATTATTATGACGTAGTATAAGAAGTATATTATGTAATCCTTATCTTCAATTGTGTGAATTTAATTTTAAAATCCTATAAATAGAATCAGATATACCATTATTATTACAATAATATTATGAGGCATACTATCATAGATTTTGTATTATCAACATCTTGATAATCACAAATTAATCTACAACTTATTACTGTGGTCTATGATCTAAGCTTTGCATGCAATTTAGGTATAACCACTAATAATTGTGGTATAAAACTATAAACGCAAGTGACAAATGATAATATTATTCAAATAAAAAGGCTACTATTGTATCATACATTGTTCAATTATAATAACATTATATTTCAAATAATAATTATATGATTTCCTTGACTATGTTGTACATTTAGTATATTTGTGTATCTGTATTTTATTATAAATCTAAATTATCCACTTACAATTTTACTATATCTGATATTGTGAGAAAAGAATCATTTTGTTATGTTTGGAATGAAGGTGTAGCAAAAAAAGGAGTAACTGAAATTGGAACATCTATAATAAAATTTTTACAGTCTGAATGTAACATTGGAAAAACTGAAGTAATTTTTTACTCAGATAACTGTGCTAGGCAAAACAAAAATAAATTTATAACATCATTATACTTGTATGCCACTACAAATATGGATATTGATTCGATAACTCACAAAATTTTAGTTGGACATACTCAAAATGAAGGAGACGCAGCACATTCTGTCATAGAGAAACAAATTAAAAAATCCTTAAAATCTGGCCCCATTTACTTGCCAACACAATATGTATCATTAATTCAAACTGCCAAAAAAACAGGACACCTTGAAATACTTCTGTCTAAAAGTATATTTTAAAGTACATTTTCTTCCTCATTCATGTTGTCTGAATTATTAATTTTTTCAATATAAAAAGTTGTAACACATCCTGTTATAAAATAAAATAAATAAGAAATATTATACACTTACAAGCAATGTTGCATATATGCAACAATCTAATGATGATCAATATATCAATAATACCGTTTAGCCAGTTAATAAAATTATTAAAATAATAAAATACATGGTTACTTACTGTGAATAAGATTTTTTTTACTACTTAAATGTAATGAAAAACATTTAAAAAAAAATCGTTTATTTCGCGATTATCAACGATTTTGTTTATCACGTTATTATCAATAATACTATTTTGAAACTGTGTTTACTCGATAAAATCAACATGCTACTGTTATTTAAATAAAAAAATAGATATTATTTAATCCAGTAGAGTGCTCCACATACATAATTACGCAATATTATAGCCATAATAAACGAAAAAAAGATTGTTGCAAATATGCAACAACACGCATTGTAGGGTTAAGGTTAAAGAATTAGGGTATTCTGATTTTTATGATATAAAAAATATTACAGAATGTAATAAGAAAAATTTTTCTATAAATTATGATGGGGAAAAAGTTATTTGGAATAATATCAAAGTATTGAGAGTGGATAAAGCACAACCAAATACAATTTTATATAAAACCAGTTTTTCAGATACAGAATTCAAAAAAATTAATTTATACCATCATGGAGCTCGTGGTAGAAATCCATCACTTGCTAATTACACATTAAAACAAGCTTATACACAAAAAAAACAAAATTTCAGTTAATAAGAAACGGGATTTGATGTCACTCTGTGAAGATAACTACATACCAAACATATACCATGATTTTTATAAAACCTTACAATCTTAACTCTTAACTATATTAATTCATAATAATCATTTTTTAAACAGAAAATCACATATTTTTTATTGCAAGTTGCCATTTTATAAATGTATGTTATTATTTTTATTTTATTTAATTATGAGGTTATTAATTTTTATTTTATTTAATGATACTGCTAAAATAAAATAATATTATGTTAATTGTATTGTTGTTGTTAATTTATTTTTTAATAACTACCTTACATAAATGCATGGTTTAGTATTAAAAATTACCTTATTGTAATTAATATAGTATACAATTTTAATTTACATGTTTATTTACTACTTGATAGAAAGACACATATAGAAAAAAAATGATCATTTCAGTCACGAATAGTGACACAAGTCAAAATGTTTTCAAACATTTGTTAATAACATCAATAATAATAAATTTAAATTATCATTTACCAAGTATTATTAGGAACAATGTTATTCAACATATTTCTATCAAAACAGAATAACAATCTAATACAAATTTGAATTGTTGTGTCTGTTTTAAACCTTAAATAGCTGATTACCAACAGTTGTGTTTTTTGAGTTGTGTCACTATTCTTGCAGTAGTATATTTAATAAATATATAATTTATATATTAATGCATACAAAAAACGACACTGGGAGAAGATGGTTTGTCAGCCAATATTACTATAGTACATTTTATTAAAGGATTAGTAGAACCGATTAGGACAATAGTAAAATCTCGTAATCCCAAGACTTTGGAGATCGCGAAACAATTAGCAAAGTCAGAACAGGTAGAACTAAATTTGGAAAAGGAAAATCATATGCATAGGAACAGTTATCCGAATAACTATTCACAGAATTATAATCAGCGCAGACCGAATTACGAAAATAGGAACAACGGAAACATTAGACCAAATAACTCTGTAAGGACAAATAATTTCGCACGAACAAATAATTATTCGCGAGCAAACAATTTTTCTCAACCAATCAATAGGCCAGCAATAAAGTGCTATAATTGTAATGGTAATCATTATGCATCCCAATGTAGGAATAATTCGAGACCTAGTTATGCGAGCAACGGCAATAACAACCGACCACCTGATAGGAATAATTTTACGCAACCACCAACGAATTATAATATACAGGTCGTTGTTACGTGTTCATACTGTAATCGAAACGGTCATAATATCGACTCATGTCATAAAAAGAGAAACGATGAGAGTAGAAACGTTAATAATTCGGAAAACGAAAACGTGTCGAACGAGAGGCGCGGTACTCGTACGATAAACCAGATTATCGCGGAACCAAAGACTCACAAATATTTCACATATTCGCAACCTTAGAAAATAATCATATAACATTTAATTCATTCGGCACTAAAAAAAATCAATTACAAATTCGTTACAAACCCGGAGTTCTAAATTCAAATGTAGATGCACTCACACGCATTACGCATATATTCAATTCAGGAAATAAAAAACGAATCATACGAACAATTTCTCGAAAACTTAGGAACACAAATTATCACAAACAGTAATGTAAAAGAAACTATAGGTACACTAATAGATTCACCAAAAGAGTATAACATAGTATCAGAAATTGCCAAGCAATATAATTTTAGGACTGGAACAAACTATCAGTTGAAAAAACAATTTGGAAACGGTACAATGTTGACAACTAGTAAAGTAATAGGAGACACGCCCTATTTCAAACAGGAAAACAGGTTTAAAATATTCTTGGTAACAAAAAATAAAGACCGACAGAAGGCCACTTACGAAAACATGTATATATCTTTGATCAATCTAAAGTTATTTTGTAAGGAAAACAATTTGAATAAATTAGCCATGAACAAACTAGGTGAACACGATGATTTATAATGGGAAAAAGTAAGGTCAATGTTGCGATACATATTTCGCCAAACAGATATAGAAATAATTATATGTGCAAATGTAGAATATAGCGAAGAAGAAAAAGCAATCATTTTATTACAATTTCACAATTCAAAACAGTAGTATATATTTGTATGTTCACAGCCAGCTTTTCAAGGGAAAAAAAAAAGTTCAAGCGTTGAATGTCCCCTTGGAGCACTCAAATTTACCGTGTAACACATTTCACACTGATTGTCTACCAAATTTCGTCTCACGCAAAAAAAAATATTTAATATTTTTTTCTTTTTTACTCGTGTTGGTTACACTGTTTTTTTTTATCTAAAATTTGATAAACAAATTTACAATAATTTTTAAAGTTGATTATTTTTTTATTATATTCAGTTCATAGAAAAAGATTAATGATTCAGTTACTAATGATCTATCGTTCATTCAAGTTGTGTCTCATTTTTCTTCATTTTCTCAAAGTTTTATTAAATTGTATAAGTTATTTAATTTCTTCAAAAATGAATTTTCAAAAATGCACAAACGATATCCAGTCATTGGTCGATCAAATACGATTCAATTCAACGCCAGCGTATCCAGAATTCTCTACATTTGTATCGAGGTTACGAACTTTTAAAAGTTTCCCTTCAAATACCGGACAGAATAAGTACAAACTCTCGGAATGTGGATTTTACTATATCAATCTCGACGATGCAGTTCAATGTCATTGGTGTGGAATAATTCTACATAGTTTTGAAATCGATGATAATTGTTTTATTGAACATGTAACGTAACAACCACTTTTTTAAGTAAGTTTGTTATTTAAATTAACTTTTTGGTAAATTAATATTATAAGTAGTTACTATAAATGTAATGTTTTTAGCTCATAATACTATCTTTTGAATTTACATTTAGCTGTTTCAGTGGTCTTGAAGAAATCACTGAAACTGATATGCCAGATAATAATTGTTTTTCATCCGTCCAGTTACCCGAGTCACCAATAAGGTATGTTCTTTATGATGAATAAATAATAATATATTAATTTTATAATATTAAGATAGTGTTTACAAATATAGAGCATACCAAATTTGCATTCAACAAAACAAATTGTGTGTTATATTAGAGTGAATGGATCTATTGTCTATCTATATTATATCTTAATTATAACTGTTATTAGGAGCAACTCCAAAAAAAATGTTGGAAAAAAGAAAAATACGCTTTCCCATACAGTGGAAGCATCGCGTTCCTTAGTTTCAATTAGTTCTGAAAGAACAAAACTGAAAGCTAATTATTATAAGCAAAAACTATTACTTTTGGAAAGGCAAACTGTGGCCAAAGAAAAAAAGGCAAATGCCATGGCATTGATAGCTGAAACTATTGCAGCTAAGTATAAAACATAAATGCTTATACATAATTGTTTGTTGATTAAATGTTGCATGTTGCATGTTGCATGTTATTGTATGAATGTTATATTCAATATAAAGTGTATATGAATAATTAACAAAAGCGGGTAAGTGGATGACGCTCTGCTGTACTGTAGGTTACTAGTGGGTCAATGTATAATGGTTTGTATTAAACTTTAATTCAATGATATAATAACATTGTATAAGAAAAACGGTTCTGAGCGGAGATGGTGTGTCAGTCTGGATTTTTTGTATATTTTTATTATTTATTATAGCCTAGTAAATTGATTTAATATTATTATATATTTTTTTTTTTTATCCTAAGCTATGGTGATAAACAAAGCGTTAAAAATTAAAATCACATTTTTAGCAGTTTTTCGTAATTTTTTGGTAGTTTTTCCCGTGGAATTAATTAACTATTGAGAAAATCGAAAAAATTACCTCTCTAAAGTACCATCTTGATCCAATTTTCAAAAAAGATAAGGTAATATTCAACATAATATGTTGAAATCAAAGCATTCCTTCTGGTAGAAATTTTGTATACAGGATAAAAAAAAAAATAAACACCATTGTAAAACCACTAGCTTTCTCGCTCCGCTCAGAATCTAAAACAAATTCAGTTATATTGGGTGAATTTCTTGAAAGGATGTATTATTTGTGTTGTGATTTAGGTTTTAAACTTTAAAATTTCAATATATTATTTAAGTTGTTCTTTGATTTTTTAACTATAAAGACAACAACAGTGGCGGATCCAGGGGATCGGCCACTGGACAACAGGTTGAAAACTTTTGTGTTTGCTAATGCTTTATTACATATTAAATATATTGGTGAATGAATATTATTTTAAATTATTAACTGCCTGGGTTCTAAAACTAATAATAATTAACATATAACTATAAATGCGTTTTACTTCAATGTTGGTTTATTGTAATAATGTTAAATTTTTTTATATTTTAATTTTAAAATTATCATTGAAAAAAAAAGAATGTTCTATCAAGTAAAATATGATCTAATCAAAAGTTGTTGTACTCTTCGACCTGCAGCAAGTTGAGGATTAACTGTAGGATTTAATTCAGGAACAAGGACACCATATATACCAAAATCAATGTCTAGAGGATCATCTGGTTCTCTCTCAGGAACGGGCAAGTTTGCATTGATACAGATATTATGAAGAATACAACATGACACTATGATTTTTGAAGCTCGTTCTGGATTATAGTGCAAAACTCTGTGTTTTAATAAACATCTAATAAAAACATTTTTAATATTTAACAATTCTAATAAATGGTAAATTTTTTTATTTTAGTTTAATTTTTAATACCTAAATCTCATTTTTAAGATCCCATTACATCTTTCAATGGTCGACCGTGTACTAGTCAACCACTTATTAAACAAGGAATCAGGTGTATCCGGAATAGGATCACTTAATGGTGTTAGGAGCCAAGGTCTAAGTGGGTATCCTGAATCACCTAATAACAAGAATAATATGATTAAAAGATCCAACATTATTTTCTCTTTACAAAATATTTATGAACTACAGTTATTGTTTAAGATTTATAATTTGTACATAAAAATTATCATTCCTACCTAATAAAAAATATGAAGTATGTCCATTGTCATGCAAGTTTTCCATGTAAGTGGATATCATACTTTGCCGCCATATAAATGAATCATTAGTGCTACCAGGATATTTAGCATTAACATTCATTATTCTTGCATCGGAGTCACAAATCTTTAGTCAATAACAGAGCAATGATGTGATGTATTAAAATTAAAATTAACAATGGTTTTTTTTTCTGTAGGTAATATTGAACTAATAATCTATTGCTAATCTCATCAATTAAACTCAATTTTAAAGTTCTAGGTACCACTATGGTTCTACACTTCTACTCATACTCACTAAAAAGTGCAATGACATACAACTAAATTATACTACCTATGGAATGTTCCTTAATAACTTACTAATTGTGTATTAATGCTGTGGTAACCCTTGCGATTCACATAAATGTGTTCAGGGTATAATCCTTCTGAAGGAGGTGGAAATATGGCAATATGGGTACAGTCTATAGTCCCTATGACTCCTGGCACTCCCTTTTTATCAAGAAATCTGTTCATGTTTAGAACAAATACAGCAATTTGAAAATCATAATAGGTTAAATTTATGTAAAAATATATATTTTAGATTTTAGATTTTAGGTATGAGTAAAAAAATGTGTTTACCCTCTACGTACTGCATTTAATTTTTCAAAACTATCGGGAAAGCTTATATAACGTTTAATGATATCTGGTTGATTCAGTGCATTAGACACTTCAGCGATACATCTGCTCACAGATGGCTGACTTAATGCTGATGATCTATTATCACCTATATCAAGTTGATACGAACCACTAGCAAACAACCGCAAAGCTGTCAAAACCTAATATTATTCATAACATTTTATCATAATAAATTATTATTAATAATATAGTCATAAATAATTATGACTTGACTTTTATCTTAATTGGGATTGAAGATAATCTATTTGGTTCAATCATGTACGGTGTTAATACATCTTTTAACTCCTGAACCAAAGCCTTACTGAGTCTAAATTTTTTTAGAAACTGGTGGTCAGATAATTCTAAAAATATAATAAATTATAATGAGTATAAATGTATAATGTAATTAAGTAGGTATGAACTAAGAAGGCTATAAATACTATAGGTTATTTATTATTATTACACAAACCAACCTTCCATAACATTTTGGGCATTATAATATTGCCTAGGCCGATTACCTACACCTCTAATTTCAGCTTCCTCTAACATTCCCAAGACTTCCAAGTGCACAATATCTTCAAGAGCCATTTTCCCAAGTCCCGAAAAAAATAAATTGTAATATCGGAATCGACGCTCAATCGTATAATAAAACTTTTTAATAACTGTTAAATATACCTAGTAGGTAATATACTTAAAAAATACAAATTGACAATAAACCAATAAACAAAAATGATAAGATAACAAATAGTATGATAATTAATACGAAACGATCAATTCGTTACGTACAGAGGTCGACGAACGTCGATTACGAATATTTACGTATACGTTTCGTTCGAAAAGTTTCGAGAATACGAAATTTTGAAACATTACGTAAAAATGGCGGATTACGTACATTTTGCTCGTTCTTTTTCCTTATCAAATTTTTCGAGAATAGACCCCCAGGGCCTCAATATACCTTAGATGTACTAGAGCCGCCAAGACCGAGCGAGCCGCTTATGCACCAGCCATTACACACAACTTACACGGAGATTATCAACTACCTACTACAACGAGTCAACCCATGATATTACAATTTACCACGACTATATTACTTATTATTGGTTTTAATAAAACTACAATTGATTTATATTATAAATTAACTATTGTTTATTATAAAAGTATATCAGCTTTTGGATTCCTGAAGGGCAGCACGTAACAATGGGTATTTCATTTAAATAGACTGTTTATTATATTATATAAAACAACAAAAAAAAAATTATTCACAGTCCTCCAGTTACTACCAGTGAATTCCTATTAATAAACATCGGTATCATACTAATCATAATTTCTTTTTTATTTTGAAGTATAGGTAGTTTAATTTAAACATATAGCTAGATATTAAAATATTTATAATGAGTATTAAGTATCACAATTATTATTAGTAAATAATTCAGTAATTAATGAATTTAATTTTACATTACCGTGAGAAGACTTAAACACACCACCATCAGTATTAATACTTGAATGCAAATTACCTGCAGACTTTGTTGTAACGCCATCTCCTGAAATTAATTAAAAATATAATAAAATATTAAGGTCCTTCAAATGTTGATTTATAATATTTATTATATAAAATAGTAATTATATTGTTCTTTTTAGAAGATTTTGTTTGACTTATGTATTACTTACCATCATTCACATTTTTACCAAGTTTTTTAGGATTTTCATCCAAAACCTAAGTTTTTGTTACATGTTTCAATGCTTCTGCATCTTCAGTTTGGTTGTTAGTACTTGATATATTCCATTTTATAGGTGATTTATGTGAATTGAAAGTTCGGTGATATTTCAGTTTGTCCATATCTATTTAAATGATTGACCTTCCAAACTTGGGTGTTTGGTGAAAATACAGCATTTGATGAGGATTGGATCAAAATATTTTCTTCTGAAATTGAATCATTACTACCTAATAAATGTGACAAAAAAAAAAAAAAAATAATATAATTTATAATAGAATCAATGCATTTAATTTAAATTTAATTAGTTATAATTATAACATTTAAATACTATATAATATACTTTTATTGATTATGATGCGTCCATCACAATCTGAATCATCATTATCATCAGCAATATTATCGTCATTATTATCACTCAGTGATTCATGATTGTCAACATTGAATATAGATTCAACATCGTGTTTTGATTTTGTTACTATATGAATTAAACATTAAATTTGTATTTATATATAAACTTTAAATACTGACATTAATAATTATTACAAAACAAAACTTTAATAGTACCTAATTTAAAAACGAACCTTTAGAACAATAATCTTTATACTTAGGTGGTGGAAAAAGCGTGTCAACTAATCCTCCAGATGAATTAAATGTTTTTTTTTCTTCATCTTCTGTTGTAGACAAATCCGAATTTGTAGTTGCTTTTGAGAGTTTGGATTGTGCTTGATCTAATGTTGCTACAAAAAAACAA
Organism: Macrosiphum euphorbiae; assembly: GCA_949089665.1. Taxonomy (NCBI): domain Eukaryota; kingdom Metazoa; phylum Arthropoda; class Insecta; order Hemiptera; family Aphididae; genus Macrosiphum; species Macrosiphum euphorbiae. The sequence continues at coordinate 26,845,111 of CARXXK010000002.1, forward strand.
TTATAAGTATATACAAATAATATGGTACTATATATAACAATAATAAATGCAATAATAATTAAAAGAATAGGTACCATAGTTTTTTGTTCCTAAGATACGTGCTGGATAATAAAAAAAAATCGGTTTTATTTGGCTTGTATCGATTTTTAATTAATTTTTTTATATTTTTTGATTACTTCGGCCAAGCACAAAGATCTTTTTGGACCCATGTATCAGGCACTGCTTCAATACTATCTTTCATAAAAAAGTAAATTTCCCATCTACCCTTCTGTTAATTAAAAAAATAGAACAAAATTAAATGAAAGTTAAATGTATGTATTTTTGATTTTAATATTGTTTATTAAAACCACCATATTTATCTATAATTAAATCATGATAGTAAAATTATTATAAGTAAACCGATATACCTTCTTATCAACATTTATTAAATTATCATATATCTGGAGGTAATTTGTCCTGAAATCACATTCGGGAGGACCTAAGCTATGTGGGCTTTGCATTGAAAAAAATCCCAAGTGTCTACAACGGCCGTCCGGCTGATAAGTATATGGTTTACCGCTGGATTGCAAATACAAAAATCATTTTTCCAGTTATAAGTATCGACGAAAAACCACAACTCCCCCGAACGACACCGGCACTCATAACCTTGTTCGGGGCCCATTAGCCTCTGTCTCGCCAAAGTTATAAATCGGTATCACGAGTATGGAGCTAGCCGCGCATAGATATATACTCGTATGTATTGGTTCATCCGGTAAATGAAAAAAGTTCTCAACGGGGGGGTACCTCTCGATTTTTTGGCGTAAAAACGACCATCCCCCGATCATCCCTAGTTATTGCGACCCTGTGAAGGAACCTATAGACGCTGTGTTACCAAGGTTTAAACCAAGGTTCTTAGACACTTAGACACATCGTAGAAAGTACCCCGAGCTACCATACCTGTTAGTTTGGTAAACCTACTACAAATATCACGGAGACGGCGATCTCATTTCGCATTGGTGGTCTACTGCTGTATTCACCCGGCAACAGCTAAACTCCAGTCTGGTCGAATAGCGCACACTCGGGAAAAGTGGATACGCTTTTAAACAGTGCAATGCGGTTAATAAGCGGATAAAGGATCCCACACAAAGAGTTAAAGGGTTCAAACTTCCACGGCGAGAATGGGTAATTCGATTTTTTTGGTTCTGAAACCGGAAAACTAAAGTATCAGGACTGCTGATCAATTTTTCCAAATAACATTTTTGGGGGAAATTAATATTTAACACTGTTTTTGGCGATTCAAAGCAAGTATTGGGTTTGCCGGATGAATCCCGCGGTAGACCAACAATGCACAATCAGATCCCTGACCACGTGATATTGATGTCACGCTCGCCAAATGCACAGGGACGGTAACTCAGGGTACTTGCTACGATCTGTAAAAGTGTCAAGACGATCGGTCGAAGGGTTGATTTTATGCGAATTTTGGAATTTTTAAAAACACGAATATCCTCAATAATATAGCGTATTACTGTACGCGGATCGATGTATAACACGGTATAATGGTGTGACCATCCCCCGATAATCCCTAGCTATTGCGACCCCGTGAAGGAACCTATAGACTCTGTTTTACCAAGGTTTGAACCCGTTCACACCATTATATCGTGTTATACATCGATCCGCGTACAGTACTATGCTATAGTAAGGATATTCGTGATATCATCGTGTTTCAGGATTACTATTAATAAATTCTAGCGTTCAAAAATACCAGCCACGCTGTATTGGACGGAAGGATTACTATTTTTAAAAGTCCCCCACTATCGATCCCCTAGTTATACGACCACATAACCATTGTAGTGATCCCTCACTAACGCTTATATTTTTGAGTTCAAAGACGTTGACGGTTGAATAGGAGAAAAGGTTGCAGAGACAAGTTACACAAGTTAGGTATAAGTAGTTTATTAATGTTTTAAAAAGTAAATGTTCACAATTAAGCGAAATATAAATTTGAGGACAGAGCGAAAAGCATCTGCCCGAGAAGTTAGTTACGTACAGTATGTACGTAGTGCAAACTCTAAACTAATTCTAATTTTGCAATAGACATCATCTTATATTTATATGAAATCTATGCGGATATAAAAGTACGCGGTAGAGTCTAGGAGATGGATATTTGAAAGGAGCCTGGAGGTAGATGTTGTTATTGCCAAAAGACCCGAGTGGTTGATTGGCAATTTAATAAGTTTGTTTTCGAATTATTTTGGCAAAGCGAAGATTCGCAAATTAATCGTTAGATTAGTTTTTTAATTGCTCTGTCAAATCCAAGGTTTGAAAAAGATAAGTTTTAATTGTGCTGTCAAACCCAAGGTATTGCAAAAGAATCCTAGTCTTGTTGTTGTCCAGCGTGACATCGTGAGAAATGTAATTATAATATTGAATATATAGGAAACGACTCCGTCGGTTTACTACATTCCTCCCCTCGAAGATGGAAGTCTCCGACTTCCCTTAGTTCAAGAATGTACGAAGTTGTGGATAGCCAGTAGGGCTGTTTCTTGGTGTGAGTGGAAATTCGACTATGTCGACGCTTCTTGTCGACGTTTCTTGGTTCGCACCATGTGGTTCTGTTTCTTCTGGTGACTCTACTTTTGTGTAGTTTGTTTTGGATTTAATCGTATTTATAATAAATATGCTTACTGTCATAAAAATTACACTTGCTATGACATAAAGTATGTAATTATTCAGTTCCTGTGAGTTTTTAAGTTCGTCGATACTGTTGTCGACCTTGCGTTGTTTTTCCAGTTGTTTTTTCGATCCTGACACCGTATTTAGGTCCTCCATGTTGTTTGTTTTGACATGATAGTCTTCCATTAAATTGTTAGTCTCTACGCGTGGTGAGTAGTGGTTACGATCTATTATTGACCGTGGGTTGAAGTCCATATACTCGGATTTGTAGTCAACCTTACCCGGTATCAGTATGTCTCTAGTGGCGTAACCTTTGGAGGTTTCGTTTAAGTGTATAATTCCTACCCCTTTGAGTGTGTGGCTAGTTGATTCCTTGTCTTCATCACAGGTAACAAATAGTACGTCATAGTCGGTCACGTATATCCATTCATTTTTAAATCTCTTCTTATGGAATATAGTTGTACCTATTTGCACATGCATTACTTCACAACTGTTCGGAACCTTGTCTTGATCCTGCAATAATAGTACTTCGCATGTGGGTCGTATATTACGAGGATGTAAAGGATTACCTTCAGGACATAATAGGAAATCTCTAGCGTGTTTACAATGAGTGTAGTAAAATTCGTCATAAGTTGCATAGTGTTCTTTGTAACGAGACAGAATTATGTCGATTACGAAACAACGCGCGCGCTCTAGTAGTGCGTACATGCGCGACGTGCGGAATGCACGTGGTAGCATGCACGACTGATCATGACTTTGAAACATTGTAGAACTATACCGAAGGTAACGGGAGCTTCTTAACTGTTTAAAGAAAGCGCCTGCACTACCAGCGAAACTTATTAAGTCTTTAATAACAACTTTCATAATACTACGTTGTAACCAAGACGTAATGATAAACTACCTAGAGTGCGTGCGGGTGCACTCACTCTTAGGTAATGATAATCGGAGTGAATATATGTAAATCCGAGACTTCCAAATATAATAAAAACTATATTAACCGATTCATCACCACTCCTACTGTAAAAAACTTGCAGCCGCCCACATCCAAGGAGATACCTAAACTCACGAAAATCGTCGTAATATACACACACAGGAACAATGTACTATCTACTATCACCATGCGCAGGACCACAGATATACGAGTCAAAAACACCAGTTCAAATCAGCAGATCAAATCGCATCGTAACTCGTCTAGTATCGCGAAGTTTAGTTAGACGAAAAGTCACTTGTTCCCGTTTTCCGTTCGTTGTCCGTTTTACCCTCCTCTAGTTTACTGTGTGTAGTAATACGTACTCCGTATTGACAAGCTACACACACCTAAACCAGAGGAGTGGCCCGTAGCTGTAGTAGATTTGTGGTATCTAGTAATACGTGTACCGTATTGACAGGCTAGATACCACATCTCTCGGGAGTCGCTACCCCAACCGCCGCCGTTGCTATTACTGCCGCCGTTATTTTGAGAACCGCCGCCGTTACTATTATAGCCGCCGTTGCTATTACTGCCGCCGTTATTTTGAGAACCGCCGCCGTTACTATTATAGCCGCCGCTGCTATTACTGCCGCCGTTATTGTAAGAACCGCCGCCGTTACTATTATAGCCGCCGTTGCTATTACTGCCGCCGTTATTTTGAGAACCGCCGCAGCCGATTCAACTACGCCCTACCCCGTGCCAGTGCCAGAGGAGTGCTATTACGTTGACAGAAGCCGACTACGTGGAGAACAATTACCCACTACGTGAGTCTTTACATTATCTACCAAATAAATAAACTTAACTGTAGCTCGAAGAGCAACTATAAACACAAAAGAATATACTGTAATATGTGTTATTTAATAAACACATAAAATCTAATCTGAATAAACCTATCTGTAGCTCAAAGAGCATTTATGTTTAAAAAGAAAATATTGTACAAACATTGATTTATTAACCGAAATTTATTTACGTGAGAATAAAAACACATAATTATATACAAATAAAATCAATTGTGTTTTGCATTCTTACAATTGGCGCCCAACTACGGAGCTCGATTCAAGAACGTATAATTCGTACCACGAACCCCGTCTACAAAAATCTACTTCATAATACATCTCAAGTATAAACAAAGAAAAAACCTACATCATAATACATCTCAAGTATAAACAAAGAAAAAATCTACATCTGTTTTAAAATGGCACCAAAGTAAACTATCTCTGAAGAAGATTTCAATGCATTTAAACGTGAAGTTGAAAGAAATAGTCAATACCTAGTAGATCAGTTATTGCAAAAAATAAATAAATTGGAAGAAAAATATAATAACACAGAAAATGAAAATAATAAAAAGATCGAAGAAGTTGAAGAACGATGCAAAATAGAAATTGAAAGAAATAATGAAGAACATCGTCAGAAAATACAAAATCTGGAACGACAAAACCAAGAAAATATCGAAAATTTAAGAAAAACATTTATTAATTCAAATACATACAATATGAATGATGATAGAAGAAATTCAAATATTGAATTATCTAAACCGTTATTTTGGGCAAACAATAAAGATCCACACCCGATAGAATTCTTACAAAATTTGGAAGAATACTTCAAAATAAAACAAATAAGTCGTGAAGAAAAATTAATTATAGTGCGAGACTGTTTAAAAAGCGCAGCCAGCAATTGGTATTCAACCGTCAAATTTCAAATTAGAAATTATTTTGACTTTAGAGACGCGTTTATTGAAGAATTTTGGTCTCGACAAATTCAAATACAAACATGGAGTGAATGCCTGAACACCACGCAGGTGTCAGAAAACGTCACATACCGGGAGCACTTTGCAAGATGGGCATCAAAACTACGACATCTACAGGTCCCCGAATTATCCGAAGAAGAAATTATCCACAACATAGCTAATCACTATCCAGGGCACTTGAGGGCAATATTATTATCCCTTCAAGACAAATCTGTAGTCAATGCTATGAAAGTGCTGGGGGCCGAAGAAAGCCGAAGGAATAAGATATTGGTTCCAATACCAGAAAATAACGTGCAACGAAGTCATCAACAAGCAGGTACAAGTAATGATAATCGGCAATACAATAACAAACAATCAAATCAAAGAGAAAATCAAAACCCACAGAACAATACCAACAACAATAACAGAAATCAGTATCAAGGCAACAGGGGACGATATAATAACTGGGAGTATCGATCAACGCCCAATAACAATAACAATCAGAACAACCACCAGGGTGAATGGAGAACACCACAACACATTAACCAAATTGACCGAGTTAGCGACAACACCACGGAACTACCTCATGATGACAACCTACCACCAGCTACAATAACACACATGATAAACACTATGTCTACGGAGAGTGGGAATGTCAGCCCATATATTCAATGCGAAATTGAGGGTGAACCAATAAGACTACTCGTTGACACAGGGGCAACCGTCAGTGTACTAACAAAAGAAGTAATTGATAAGTTGTTACGCCGGAACAGCAAGATTCCAATATTTCCTGTAACGGGGGTACAAATTAGCAACGCTGTTGGTACGAAAATATGCAAAATTGCCAAACAAATATTCTGCGAATGTAAAATAGGGGACAAATTTGTATTTAATAATTTTATACAAATTGAAAACCTCAATGAACGGGGTATTATCGGAGCTGATATCCTCAAGGAATATAAGGCGCGAATCAATTTTGAAAACAAAACCATCCAATGGGAAATCGAGAAAGACGTATTGATTACACCTTTTTCAGAAAAACACAATCCAGCTATCCCGCGACACACGAACATCAATAATATTGAAATTACCGAAGAAAAATCCGTGGATGATAAAAAACATGAAGAAAGAGAAAAATGTGAACAACTCATAAAAAAATTTGAACATATATTCTCTACCGAGCCCGGTAGAATAAGAAATTTACAATGTCAAATAAAAATTCGGGAAGGAGAACCAGTACATCAGAGACCGTACCCGATACCAATGTCAAAATTATCCAGAATGGATAAGGAAATCCAAAGGATGTTGGATATGAATATTATTGAACGGTCTACATCACCATGGTCCTCACCCATCGTAGGCGTTGAAAAAAAAAATGGAGACATACGACTGTGCCTTGATGCACGAAAAATCAATCAACACATCGTACCAGATAGGGAATGCCCCACAAATATAGAAGACATCCTAATGAAGTTCAAGGGGACCAAATATCTGAGTTCGATCGACCTAACATCAGGATATTGGCAATGCGAGTTACGCCAAGAATGTCGAGAAATCACCGCGTTCCTATACAGGGGACGAAACTACCAATTCCAGGTACTACCTTTTGGACTCATCAACTCGGTGGCAGAATTTCAAAAGATATTAGATGCCATATTAGGCCCGGAATTACTACAATTTATGGCAATATATGTTGACGATATTCACATTATGTCCAAAACGTTCCGAGAACACATGCAACACTTAGAAAAAATATTTAAAAAATTTTCAGAATATAATGTAAAAATTAATATAAAAAAATCTCACTTTTTACAACCTCAAATCCTATTTTTAGGACATGTCATCTCTGAGGAAGGCATTATGATGGACCCCGAAAAAATAAAAACTATACAAAACTTCCAAGCACCACGTAATAAAAAACAAATACAGTCATTTTTGGGATTTATTAATTTCTATCGGAAATATATTCGAGACCTGTCAGAACTCACTGCTATACTAAGTCAACTACTCAGAAAAAACCACCCATGGACATGGGAGGAGAAACAACAAAATGCATTTGAACAAATCAAACGTCTATTCCTCGAAGACATCATCATACAATATCCAGATTTTAACAAACCATTTTATCTATCAACTGATGCGTCAGGGACTCATGTAGGGGCAGAGTTATTTCAAATTAACGATAAAGACAAACACCAAACGTTAGGATTTGTGAGCCGAACCCTAAATGAAGCCGAGCAGCGTTACCACACTACAGAACTCGAACTATTGGCTATCGTATTCGGATGTAAAAAATTCCGCAACTATATATTAGGTTATCCCGTTAATGTGTTGACTGATCATCAGGCCCTCACATTTTTGAATAAATGTCAGCTCCTGAACAACCGACTGACTCGATGGTCACTGACGCTCCAGGAGTACAATTTGACGGTCATACACATACCAGGAAAGGAAAATGTTGGCGCGGACACGTTAACACGATATCCACAGCACCCGGATGAATGTGAAAGAAGTAAACACATCAATCTCACACTAAATCGATTGATGTTGATTGATTACAGTACCGATTTACAGAAACAATTTTCAAACTTTCGGGAATTGCAACAACAAGACCCAAAATTAAAGAAAATAATGAGCCAGATGCAGAAGAAACCACACGAACGATTTATTGTACATAAGGACATATTATTCTCAATCGGAAAAGAGAACAAATACCGTGCCATGATACCAGACACTATGAAAAGGCAGCTCATTCAGGAAACTCATGAACATTTTGGGCATGCCGGTACATATAAAATATATGAGATCCTTCGACATAATTACCAATTAAAGAACATGTACCGGGCAGTAAAACGGGTCGTTAAATCATGTGATCTATGTCAAAAAAGTAAAGTCAATAATCAGCTGTCCAGGGGACCCACACTATCTAACATACCGGACAGATCAAGACACACGGTAGCATTGGACCTTATGGGACCGCTCCCCAAGGGACAGTTCGGAGCAAGATATATATTAGCCATCATCGATATCTTCGCTAAATACATCAAGCTATATGCACTACGCCGAGCCACTACAGAAGTCATACTAAAAAGAATAACTAAAGATTACATGCCCAAATATGGACCAATTGAACAAATATTAACCGATAACGGGACACAATTTAGAAATGACAGATGGTACGAACAATTACATGCAATTAGAATAAAACCACTATACACTACTACATACCACCCGGAGAGCAACCCGGTAGAACGGGCCAACAGGGAAATAGGCCGGATATTAAGGACCTATTGCCATGCTAAACATACAAGTTGGGTACAGTGGTTAAAGACTATAGAATTCTGGCTCAACAACACCACACATGAATCCACAGGATATACGCCCCAGCAAATTATGTTCGGCACCCGGTATCGACTCACTATTGATAAGCTAATAGAATTCCCAGAAGAAACAGAAGAAGCATCAGAGAAGATTATATGTCAACTGGCAAAAGAACGATTAAACTGACGAGCACAACTCCGGAACAGAACCAAAGATAAAAATAAAAAATTCATCACATACCAACCCGGCCAACAAGTATTAATTAAAGAGCACCGCCTTTCTTCGGCCGAAGACAGAACTATACATAAATTTTTCCTGCTGTACCGCGGACCGTATACTATTACAGAAGTAAGAGGGAATAATACGGTCACCATAGAATTAGACTCGGGTCAAACACAGACCCATAACATGAAAAATGTCAAGCTATATGTTCCACCGGACCCAGGAGAGGTCGGAACTAGCAACAACCAATAAATATGACATAAAGGACATCAAGCCACCAGGGCCAATAAGATAATAATAATTCTATTTTTTGTTATTTTAGGTGGTTTGATATATATTAATAATGACTCACCCGTGGCCCACCAACCCTCACGAAAAGCAAATCTTATTAAAACGATTAAGGAACAAATATATGAGGCTGTTTGGACCGTGTTACCTTGAAGAAGATTTATCAGAGATACAGAATCCTTCTAAGACCAATACCAAGGAGGTCACCAAAGTTCAGTATCGTGTCCAGAACATACACATCCGCCAGCAACCCAAGACTAACCAACAGCTCAAAATTGAAGCGCAATACGAAAGAAGACGTTGCGCCCAAAGAACGCAGTATAATTTAGAACCGACCATCACCATGCCCGATACTATACAACTAGTACCAGTCAGGGAAGTTCCTGGTGAACAAGAGAACTCGCCAGTCATGATTGCACCAGAATCAGCAACAGCAATCGCAGAGAAAACTATTGAAGACCAACAAGAAGAGCCAGCACTGGAAGTGATACTCAACCCAATCGAACAGGAGAACATAGAGGGAGGTGAAAATGACTTATCTCCAGGATATGTCATGAGTAATCGAACTCGGAAAAGAATGTTATGGCTATCCAAACTTCAGAAGAAAAACCAACTTAACGCTGATACAAAATGTTAAGTAATTTAAGTGCTCATTTGATTTAGAAAAATAAGAGTATCTCGGATAAGGTCTCCGAAGATACGCCAAAGGTTTATATTTATTTTTGTTTCCCTTTTTTATTAACTTCAAGAAGAAAAAAAAAAAAAAAAAAAAAAAAATATAAAAGGGGACTATGTAACGAGACAGAATTATGTCGATTACGAAACAACGCGCGCGCTCTAGTAGTGCGTACATGCGCGACGTGCGGAATGCACGTGGTAGCATGCACGACTGATCATGACTTTGAAACATTGTAGAACTATACCGAAGGTAACGGGAGCTTCTTAACTGTTTAAAGAAAGCGCCTGCACTACCAGCGAAACTTATTAAGTCTTTAATAACAACTTTCATAATACTACGTTGTAACCAAGACGTAATGATAAACTACCTAGAGTGCGTGCGGGTGCACTCACTCTTAGGTAATGATAATCGGAGTGAATATATGTAAATCCGAGACTTCCAAATATAATAAAAACTATATTAACCGATTCATCACCACTCCTACTGTAAAAAACTTGCAGCCGCCCACATCCAAGGAGATACCTAAACTCACGAAAATCGTCGTAATATACACACACAGGAACAATGTACTACCTACTATCACCATGCGCAGGACCACAGATATACGAGTCAAAAACACCAGTTCAAATCAGCAGATCAAATCGCATCGTAACTCGTCTAGTATCGCGAAGTTTAGTTAGACGAAAAGTCACTTGTTCCCGTTTTCCGTTCGTTGTCCGTTTTACCCTCCTCTAGTTTACTGTGTGTAGTAATACGTACTCCGTATTGACAAGCTACACACACCTAAACCAGAGGAGTGGCCCGTAGCTGTAGTAGATTTGTGGTATCTAGTAATACGTGTACCGTATTGACAGGCTAGATACCACATCTCTCGGGAGTCGCTACCCCAACCGCCGCCGTTGCTATTACTGCCGCCGTTATTTTGAGAACCGCCGCCGTTACTATTATAGCCGCCGTTGCTATTACTGCCGCCGTTATTTTGAGAACCGCCGCCGTTACTATTATAGCCGCCGCTGCTATTACTGCCGCCGTTATTGTAAGAACCGCCGCCGTTACTATTATAGCCGCCGCTGCTATTACTGCCGCCGTTATTGTAAGAACCGCCGCCGTTACTATTATAGCCGCCGTTGCTATTACTGCCGCCGTTATTTTGAGAACCGCCGCAGCCGATTCAACTACGCCCTACCCCGTGCCAGTGCCAGAGGAGTGCTATTACGTTGACAGAAGCCGACTACGTGGAGAACAATTACCCACTACGTGAGTCTTTACATTATCTACCAAATAAATAAACTTAACTGTAGCTCGAAGAGCAACTATAAACACAAAAGAATATACTGTAATATGTGTTATTTAATAAACACATAAAATCTAATCTGAATAAACCTATCTGTAGCTCAAAGAGCATTTATGTTTAAAAAGAAAATATTGTACAAACATTGATTTATTAACCGAAATTTATTTACGTGAGAATAAAAACACATAATTATATACAAATAAAATCAATTGTGTTTTGCATTCTTACATCTTTAGATTTACTTATAGCTATGTACTTATTACTAGGTTTTATATAAACACAATCATTGTCAATACATACTGGTACAGGTATTAAATTATATAAAATAAAGTCGTTTTGATAAATTAATGGTAAAGTTATTATAAAAACTAAGTTGTCGTTAGCATAATAAATAGCAATATCTGAGAGTTTCACCAGTTCGTAAATGTTAGCAATGTCTAGGTCAGTGGGTAAATCAGTCCCCCCTGGTAAAGATACTTTAATATCTTTGACGTGTTCTAGTAACTCTAGTGGAGTTATTAAACTGGGATGTATAATTCCTATTTTTGCTTGTTGTATAATTTCTAATATCGTGTCCGTTTCTAACATATGTTTGGTAATTAATAAGTTAACGTGTATAAAATGTTTTGTAAAATAATTTTTTATTTGCTGCTCTTTCGTAATGTTTGTTGTTTCGTTCGTGGATAATGCCAATGGTAACATAGTTATATTGTCGTGTGGTTCTAAATTGTGTTGTAGTTCTACTACCTTAATTTGTTCTTTTATCAATTTAGATTGTGAAGTGTTTTTAGCTACTCCTATATTAAAATTGAATTTCTGTATGCATTCTAAATTACATATTCCATATATTAACCTAGCTGTTTTTGTTACTAGTTTAGTTAAAGCGCTACGCTTAGTAATTACGTGTCCAATAGAATTTAAGACCTGTGTCTTTTTATGGTGTAAATTTTCAACTATAGCGGTAGCTGAAAGAAGTAAGTTGTTACAATTAAAATTATTTTGTACTGGGTCGTGCATGTGTGTAACGCACAATACTTTCGTTTTTTCTATTACTAGGTTTATGTATTCGAATTCTTTATTATATTTAGTAAGGTTAATGTATGCAGTAAGGTCCCATTGAGATGTTACAAGTTTCAACGGTCCTCGATTTTCGTAGTAAATACCAGAATGTTGAGTTAAATGTTCGTCTGTGAAGCGTAATGTGCCCGATGTGAACGGTATTGTTAGTAGAATAAGTCTGAAATCGTTTCAGCTTATTAGTCAAGTCATAGTTTTGAATATTTAATATATTCCTACCTATAAATATTTTGATTTTTAAAATCTAAGTTATTAAATATTAACCCATTCCCATGTATAAATGATATATATATAAAAAAACTAATTGATAACCTTGTACCGAATAATAATAATAATAATAATAAATGATAAATGTATAAATGATATATATATATAAAAAAAACTAATTGATAACCTTGTACCGAATGATAATAATAATAATAATAATAATAAAATAATAAAATAAAATACCAAAGAAAAAGTAAATATAAATTGAGTGAAAAATATAAATAATACGTTAAGTTACGTTATAATTCTACAGGTTCAATTCTGTTTTGTTTTGCGCGCACGGCGTCGTTAATTGTATTTTTATGTACTTTGTAGAGTTGTAGAAAGAGGCACCGTGTCCATTGGACGTCTGCTCGTGGATCATGAGCTTCCAGTCCCCCGTGATAGTATAAGTCCTCACATAACAGCGTATGTGCTTCGTCTAGTTTAAGTGCCCTTCCCCTTTTAATGTGTTTTCCTATTGGGATTGATGCTATCGGTTCGTTACTTCCGTAGTCAGTAAGGAGAAGTACGAAATGTCCATCCATGTGGAGGTCCCACCCACGTAACGAAAATACGGGTCGGTTAATGTTTAATAGTTCTAAAATTTTTTTGTCGGTGCTTCCCTCCCAAGTTAATATGGCGTCGTAACGATCTAATTGTCCTTTTATTTGCGGTTGTGTAAGGTTCGGTGACAATGAGTGGTCCGAGTCGTATATTTGGGCGAGTACGGGGTACAAAGAGGTGGGCTTATCCTTAAATATATGCTGGAAATGTCTAACTAACTGTTTCCATTCGTCGTCCGTAATGGGTCGATTTTCCTGTAAATGCAACGCCCGCCCCTCTAGTTTCGTAATAATTTCCGGTTGATATCGGCCCATGATAGCGCCTGATACCAATATTAATCGATCTCGCCCGCAGCTGCCGAATTCGAAATCTATTATTGCGAACTCAGGTACTTTACTGTAAAATATACTCATTTTAGTCGTAAGTTAAAAAAAACAAATATTATGTTATTTATGTTAGTATATATATAAATAAATCGAAGTTCAGTTTTAATAAAAATAAGAAAAAAAAAATAGAAAAGTAAAATTATGGTTACATTATTAAAAGGTTAGTCGTTTATATACGAATATGTCCGTTGGATCTACCGTGCTGTCAATAAATTCTTTTAAGTAAATGCACAGTGGTTTTCTAAGTGGTCGGTTTTCTTTTGTCATGTCGTGAGAAAAGTGGTTGAGTGTGCGCGTTATTTCCAGTATTTCTGCTGGCGTGTATGGCCGCAATAAGTTTTTATTTGCTGTATCGATATGAAATAACAAGCAATTTGGTATTTCGTCGTGATATAGTGCGCGTAGGTTATGCTGTTGTAACCCTATGGTTTTGCTAAGTTCCTTAATGAAAATTTGTTGTTTCATTCTAAAACAATAAAGAGAAAGATAAGGATAGAAACTAGAAAACCGTGGATATTTGCATGCGTTTATGAATGCTTTTGTTGATAAGAAATAAGATAGATTTGGCTAATTCTCAAATTGATAACTTGAAAACTTCGTAAAAAAAAATTAATAACATTATTATGGGAAAAACTAAAATTTAAGAAATTATTGTTCGTCATCGTTATCGTCGTAATAACGTTTGACGTTATTTTTATGAATTCTATATTCACGACGCCCTTTCTGGACAGTTATGTTTTCGTTGTCGTGTACTAATAAAATTTCAAATGGTCCTTGCCAGTTTAGACCTAGTGCGTTCTTTTTATTTTGTTCTTTAATCAGAACCTTATCGCCTACGTGTAGTTCGATAGCGTTCATAGTTTTATCATAATATGTTTTGTTAGACTCTTTTTTCTTAATTAGATTTTCCCTACCTATCTTATGCGTTTCTTGCATAATCCGTTTAAGATCAAAAACGTAATTGTCGTAATTATATTGTGGTTCTGGTTCCTTATTAAATGCTGAAGGAATAGTTGGTTTCGTTCCGAATACCAATTCGTACGGCGTAAAGTTAGTCGACGTATGAACCGTCGTGTTATAGCAAAACGTTGCGTAACATAAGAGTTTATCCCAATTGTTGTCTTTGTCTACGAAGCTACGTAAGTAAGCTTTTAAAGTTTTATGTGACCTTTCCAAAAACCCGTTTCCCTGTGGGTGCCATGCCGTTGTCTGAATCTTTTTAACGTCCAATAGCTTGCACATGCCTTTAAAAACGTCGGATAAAAAGTTTGTTCCACAATCGGTTAGGATTGATTTCGGAATTCCGTATGTACATACGTAACATTCGACGAATGCCTGTGCTACAGTTGGAGCGTCAGTAGAAGATAATGCAATAGCAAGCGCGTAACGAGATAACTCGTCCTGCAAGGTTAGAATATACATATTCCCCATTAAAGTTTTCGGTAGTGGTCCTACGATATCAAGACAGATTCTTTCAAAAGGTTTAACTACTGTACTAGTAATTAACATAGGTTGTTTGGTTTTAACATGTGATTTGTTTTTCTGACATAGTTCACAGTGTTTAATATAACGTTTAACGTCTTTTTTAATATTACGCCAGTCGTGGTTAAGTTTTAATCGTTTTAGTGTGCGTGATACACCGGAGTGCCCGCCCAAAGGTGAATCGTGGTGCTCGTAAATAATTTGTTGTTTTTCCTCGTCGGTAAAACGTTCACCCGTATATATTTTTACTACGATGTCGGTCGAACGAAACACGTACCGAAACATCGTTCGAATTCTTAAGAAGTTTGTTAATGAGGTAGGTCCGTCTATTTTGACAGTGGAAAAGGATTTAATTTGATTCGCAATACAATATTCACGCATATCGTATATGGCTTTATAAATAGTTTCCGCCTCCAATGGTACTGTGTGTGTTTTGGAAATGTTATAAAATATAATTAATTTTGTACCATCGGTGTAAGTACAGAACCGGTTTTCGTCGGTAAACTGTATTTCGTTAAAAGCAATATTTTCGGTAATTGCGCGTATCGTCGGATGCGTAATAATTTTGTCTTCCGGAATCGTGACTATAATGTTTTCACTGTCCGTGACCTTGCTAACGTCGCCCTCGATCTCGAGAATTTTAGAATTAAATATTGGCTTATTCTCGGCGGTACGGAAGTCCTTGAACTCGGTATCGAAATTCGTAGATTCCGTTTGTATTATTCGTATACGCGATAAACAGTCGGCGTTCGAGTGTTCGGGTCCCGCCCTATACGTAATAGTATAATCGTAATCGGCTAGCTGTAACCGCCAGCGCATAAGTTGCGACGATGCGTCTTTAATACCAAACAGGTATGTTAATGGTCGATGATCCGTTATAATGTTGAAATGACGACCATATAAATAAGGTCTGAAATATTTTACGGCCCAGACGATGGCTAATAATTCTTTTTGGATAACGCTATAGTTGCATTCAGCTTTG
Organism: Macrosiphum euphorbiae; assembly: GCA_949089665.1. Lineage (NCBI taxonomy): Eukaryota > Metazoa > Arthropoda > Insecta > Hemiptera > Aphididae > Macrosiphum > Macrosiphum euphorbiae. The sequence continues at coordinate 26,861,003 of CARXXK010000002.1, forward strand.
TTTAATGTCCTACTCGCGTATGCGATAGGTTGGTCTTTAGGAACGGTCCCTTGTGACAAGACGGCCCCTATTGCATATTGACTCGCGTCGGTCATTAAGTTGAACTCCCCGTTTTTCCAATCTGGATAGACCAGTAATGGTGGGTTCATTAAAGCTTTTTTTAGTTCCTCGAAACTATGTTCGCAGTTATCGGTCCATACGAATGGTACGTTTTTCTTAAGTAAGTAAGTTAGTGGTTTCGCGATTTTCGCAAAATTGTCGACGAAACGTCTATAATAGTTAAGTAGTCCTAAAAACGATTTAATATCCTTTGCATTTTTCGGTCGAGGATATTCTCGAATACATTTTAATTTGTTTGGGTCCGGGGAAACTCCTGTTTTATTTATTACATGACCTAAGTACAATACTTCTTTCCTTAAGAAAGAATATTTATTAGGTTGTAATTTAAGTTTGTGCACGCGCAGCCTATTGAATACCTGTTCTAATTTTTTCTGGTGGTCCCTTAAGCTTGATCCGTGTACTACAATGTCGTCAAGATATGCGGTACACATTTCCTCAAGGCCCATAAGTACAGATTTCATTGCACGTGTAAAAGTAGCCGGAGCTGAACTCAGCCCGAAAGGCATGCGTAAAAATTCATAGTGACCGGATTTCGTAGAAAAAGCTGTTTTATGGGTATCAGCAGGGTCTATATGCAACTGATGATACCCTGAAGCCAAATCCAACGTACTGAAGTACTTGGACGATCCTAGGGATTCTAATATCTCTAGTAAATTTGGGAGGCCATAAGCTTCATTCTCGGTTACTTCGTTAAGTTTTCGGAAATCTACGCATACTCGTAATTTGGGTTTCCCTGTCGGATCTAGATTTTTCTTTTTCACTACTACGAGTGGAAAGTTAAAAGGTGATTTAGAATCTCGTATAATATTGTTATGTTTCATTTCTTTAATTTGTTTTTCAATTTCTTCTTGGTACGCCCAAGGTAAACGATACGGTCGTATATTAATTGGTTTTGTACAACGCGGTGTGTTTATTGTGTGTGTCACGATTTCTGTGGCGCTCAAATAGTCGCCCGGTAGGTAAAACAGGTCCGCGTAATTACAACAGAGTTCGAGAATACTTTCGCGTTCCTCTTTATTTAAATCGTCGGTTTTAATCTCGCGTTTAATCTGTGTTATACGATCGCTTGGTTCGGCATCTGCGAAAGATGCAGTTAATACGTTTTCGTTATACGGCTCCCACTCGATATGTTGTATGGTAAGCTCGTCTATTACGAATGGTTCCTCCGAAATATTTATTACCTTACTAATAATGTTATCTTTATTGACCGGACTTATACTGTTCGCGATTATTACGTTTTCGTTTACGTCCTGTTTTTTTATAGTGATATTCTCGTGACTTATGTTTTCGTCATTTTTAATAAGTAGTACACAATTGCTACGCGGTGGTAATATAATTTCGTTAAAACCAGTTTTTTCGGGTATAGTTAATAAATTTTGGCTATAGTCCATAATGACCTTGTTTTGTTTTAAAAAGTTACGACCGATGATGCCTGACTCGTTTATTGGAAAATCGCCAAAAACGACGTCGAATTTTATGAGCACATCTACATCGTTAATTTGCATACTGGTTAGTATTGTGCCTATGGTGAATATAGGAATTTCATTAATGCCTTTTATTGTGCGTTTCGCGGATTCGTTTACCACTACATGTCCTTCTAACGCGGTTATTTTAATAAGGTTCATCTCCGCGCCGGAGTCGACCAATAATTTAATTTTACGAGGTTTGAAATTATCTGATGCACATATTATATGTTCCTCCTCGAAATTGGCTACAACTCTTACATGATTTTGGCTAATTTCATTTACTGTGCGGCTGGTGCTAGAACTTTCACCTTCCTTATTATTATTCGTTTTTTTACTTTCGTTATAAATACGTTTCCTACAATCTTTTATGTTGTGGTTTGTTTTTTTACAGTACGCGCAGAATCGAACTTGACCCTGATATTCGCGTTTTACTATACTGGTTTTGTCATCGCGACTGTTAATGGGATTCCTAAAATTTGCGCTGTATGATGTACCGGCGTTACTGCGGCACTCATTTGCATAGTGACCCATCTTGCTACATTTATTACATTTAATATTCTTTTTATTCGCGTTATTTTTCCCGTAATTATTTCCCGTGTTACTACCTCTATTAATATGTTGGAGGTCCTGTTCCTCCTCGATCGCGATTGTAATGGCCTTTTCGAGCGAAGATACGTCACGCGCTCGTAAAAATGACCTAATTTCGGGTTTTGCCCCGTTAACGAATGCAGTAAGCGCCCCCAATTTGTGTGATGAGGCTACCGCTGCGGCTGATGCTGCCTCTAGTCCTAGTGTTAATGCTCCTACTAATTCATGATAGCATTTTTCAGTTCGCCCAGCAAAACTACGAACGTCCTCGTCGGATCGTTGTCTAATGTTACTAAGTTGTGATTGCAAATAGTTAATTGAATGTGGTGCCCCAAAAACGTTCCTAAGGTGGTTTTTGAGTTCTGACCAGTTCGAGAAATTTCGGTAACGAGTAGCTTGGTAAGCGTCTCCCTTCAGTTTGGATAGTATATTGCGAAATACTACTGTTACAAGATTTTCATGGATATTTTCCATTACGTAGTTACATTCTGTTATATATGAGGCTAGTTCTACCTCGGTACCCCCGCTAAAGTTAGGTATGCCGCGCAAGGCGGAGTCAATTCCTAATGTTACGCTCATGACTGTCGTTTGTAAAGTTTGCGGGTTATATTTAACTACTGCCCAACACCTCGGACTCTCAGACATATACTATATAATTGCTTGTTAAAAATAACAACTTACAATGTGTAACTCATTGCGATTTCTGTCTGGTCCTGATTGCTTGCGTGCTGACGGCTCTGCTGACTCGTCGTTGATGCTCCGCTTGGCTTGTTGAGTGAAGTTGGTTGAAGTTGGTGGCTTGGCTTGCTTCCTTCCTATGTATCAGCGTCGTGGATGAACTCGAGGTCCGCTGATGTACTTGGATCCAGGTTGGTTACTGGAAAACTTCCTTCAGATGACCCCACACCTGACACCAAAAGACGTGTAGTGATCCCTCACTAACGCTTATATTTTTGAGTTCAAAGACGTTGACGGTTGAATAGGAGAAAAGGTTGCAGAGACAAGTTACACAAGTTAGGTATAAGTAGTTTATTAATTTTTTAAAAAGTAAATGTTCACAATTAAGCGAAATATAAATTTGAGGACAGAGCGAAAAGCATCTGCCCGAGAAGTTAGTTACGTACAGTATGTACGTAGTGCAAACTCTAAACTAATTCTAATTTTGCAATAGACATCATCTTATATTTATATGAAATCTATGCGGATATAAAAGTACGCGGTAGAGTCTAGGAGATGGATATTTGAAAGGAGCCTGGAGGTAGATGTTGTTATTGCCAAAAGACCCGAGTGGTTGATTGGCAATTTAATAAGTTTGTTTTCGTATTATTTTGGCAAAGCGAAGATTCGCAAATTAATCGTTAGATTAGTTTTTTAATTGCTCTGTCAAATCCAAGGTTTGAAAAAGATAAGTTTTAATTGTGCTGTCAAACCCAAGGTATTGCAAAAGAATCCTAGTCTTGTTGTTGTCCAGCGTGACATCGTGAGAAATGTAATTATAATATTGAATATATAGGAAACGACTCCGTCGGTTTACTACACCATTATCACTATTACCCACTCCATTCTCTAACATGACAAAATTATTTTCTCTAATTTAATTTTCTTGTTTGTCGTCCGTCTTGGTGTCGTCCAAAGTTGTATTCATCTATTTTGTCCTTCGATATAATTTTTTTATTTTTTTTAATTAAATTTTTATTATTTTTAAATTTATTTAAAAACAATTAAAATGTTCCGGAAAAGGACAATTATCATACTTAGTGTAGCTAAACGAAACATCATTAAGATACAAGAATATAGAAATATTTTTGATTATTTTCAATTTTCAGATTTTATTGGTGAGTAATTAATTCATCATATTATAAATAACAATAAATTAAACTAAAATAAATTATATTAAACCAATAGAACAACGCGATGAGCCGGTTGAGTATAATTATCCTGATACTTTATACAATGACAACATATTAATTTGTATAACTAAGCCGAAATTGAAGAAATGTCATAGGACAACTAAGACAAAAGTGCTTTTCAATGATGTAAGGTTGAATCGTTTCAAATGTTATTTGATTTATTTAAATACAAATTTGTTTATTTATATTTTAAGGAAATATCACAGAAAATTGCTTCTGCAATTAATGTTGGGGTTACTCAGTTTGAGCTTGAAAATGGCCTTGAAATTGTTTTGAGTATTGAACATATAAATATTATTCTTAAAAATTTTGGTGTGCACAAGGTCGATGTGGTGAAATATTTAAAGAACTCATGTGTCATACAAAGCTTTATTAATAATAATGAATTTGTACCACTAAATATAAATAATGACATTATAGATATATTTAAATTTCATAACACAAATAGTTCGATAGAAAATACCAATGATTTGGCCAAAAAGTATATTTCTGTGCAGACAAAATATAGTAAAAAAAATAAAACAGTTAAAATTGCAGCCTGTCAAGCCGTCAAAAATGTACTAAATAGTGTACAATATAAACATTTAACTGCACTGTTTGACAGGTTAGAGCATTTTTTTATTGAGTTTTACTTTCTAACAAATTATTATAAATATTATAATATACTTTCTAACAAATTATTATAAATATTATAATTAGTGGCTCAAATAGGGGAAAACCGCACACTTTTGGTAGGTTAAAACCGCACAATTTTAAAAATTGTCGTATCCAAAAACCGCACAGTTATAATTATGACCCCAAAAAGGTCGATAAACAAAAAATGCATATGTATATGTATAATTAATTATTTGTTCTCATTATTCTCATAGTTCATCAAAAAAAAATTTATATATTTAAAAATTTTAAATATTAATTTTAAAAAAAATGTCAACTTAAAAATGTATATATTCAATAATTTAAAATATTAAAAAAAAAATGTAAAACTAAAAATGTATAAGTATTTCTAAAATTTAAAATATTAATTTAAAAATAATTTAAAACTTTCAAAGTTTGATTGGCTGAAACCGACTGCCGACGTTTTTTAAAAACTTTATACGATCTCCGTCACTTAAAAATTCTATATATGATTTACTATTCTATACTTGATTATTGAATAATACATATCTTATAATCTTATCTTTTCACTATTTTCACTAAAAATAGTGTGCGGTTTTAACCCACTATAAATGTACGGTAATTTGTTATACAATGACCGATAAGCTGTGCGGTTTTTGGCTTTCGACCTTTTTAGGGTCAAAATCAAAAGTGTGCGGTTTTTGGATGCAACCGATTTTCATATTTTTCTGAAGAAGTAATTAGTTTTAATAATTGTGGATGTTCTAAAAGAAATGTATGAAATTCTGTACATGAAACATTTTTAAAATGTTTTTTTACGATTATTATCGATCTAATTGTGTCCACAAGAAATCGATTTTTCTCATCAACCATAAAACATTTGTAATTGAAAATACTCTTTCTACCGACGCGTTAGTTTGTGAAATAGCCATCAAATACTCTAAAATAACCGTAAAATATTTAATTGAAATAGTGTAGGACACTTTTCTTGTGACATAAAATATGATTTCAAAGCAGGATATAAATCTATTATTCTAGAAACAGCTAGCTGTAGAGATAATCAACGCGTTTTTACAGATCCTAAAATATTTTTGTACTCAATACTAACAAAATCACAAAAGTCCTTCAATTTTTCTATACGAACTGTATAAATATGAAAATACTGAAATATTTTATTAATTATGAGTTCAATGTCAGTTGGCAAAATATCAGTACTACTTTGCATAGCATTGTGCAGAATATGAGCAGCACAATACCGGAAATATTTCTTTTTAATTTTTCATTTAGAATTGCAAAAACGTTATTTGTGCATTTTCTTGAGACGCCCCAAAATTTGTATTGCAGTTGTCACCCGAAAATGCAATAACATTATTTAATAAATTATATTTTTTTAAAACATTCAGTATGTAATCTGATAAAATATTTGATGTTTCTCCTTTTAAATTCATAAATTCTAACACTTTAATTTTTACCCCTTCTTGGGGGTTAAAATACCGAATCAGAATTGGAACCAGTTTTAAATTTTTATGGTTTGATGTGGCCACCATAATTGTTAAAAATTTCACGGATTTTAGTTCATCTAACATCTGTTGAATGGGAACTAGTCGAGTGTTCGAATGAATTGTTTTCGAATGAAGAGTGTTCGAACAAACCTATTCGAATGGAAATGTGTTCGAATAGTATTATGTACGAACGTATGTGTTCGAATTGAGTGTTCGAATGGACTTGTGTTCGAATAGTATTATGTACGAAGGTTATATTTTCCTATTTGAACATAATAACGAGTTTCATACGAATATCATTCATAGTCATAGATATAATTCACCTAATAATTTGTTAAAAAGCCAGATAATAGATATTATACTTTTATGATCGCGCGATAAACCAGCCATATTAAATGTATATATGTATAGAAGTGTGTAGTCATCACTCCAATTACTACAACGATATCGGATAATTGAGATTACATTTTATTCGTATCGGAACATTGTGTGCAGTGAACATTGTACCTATATTATGCGGTGCCTTTGATACCGAGACCAAAAATTTGGCATCCGTTAATCAGTGTCCGAGAAACCGTGTAACTAAGTGTACCTACCTATAGTGTTTGTTAGTCGACTGTCGAAATGTCTTGTGTTATTAAATGTGTTACGACAATACACAATAAAGTTATGCTAAATGTCAATAATTATGAGTTTATGTTAAATAAACAAAATACGCGAAAACGAGATAACACCGAAGTATATTATTGGATATGTTCCAAAAAATGTGGCGTGACTTTTAGAACTATTGTTGTAAACAATGAACACATAAAAGATAACTCTTGTGTATTAAAAGAGCACTCTCACGGTCCAGATCCAATCAAAACTGAATGTAAAAAAATTAAAGAAAATATCAAAAAAACTGCAAAAGATCACAAAGATCCGCATAAAATTTATCAAGAACAAATATCCGGTACCTACGCCTTTAATTATTTCATCTCAAATAACTAAAAATATGTCAAAACTACTAATTAAGAGACAAAGAAAAGGAAAATTAACAGAACCGTGCTCTTTGAGAGATTTAAACTTACCACCAGAGTTGAGAAAAACATTATCTGGACAAGAATTTTATATTAAAGATATTGGTAGTGACACAGATAAAATTATTATATTATCTACCATCGAAAACTTACGATATTTAAGTGAGTCTCAATTTTGGTTGGCTGATGGAACTTTCAAGTCTTGCCCTGGACTTTTTAAACAAATTTACACGATACATGGAAATATTAAAAAAGGAAATGGGACTATTTGTGTACCGTTAGTTTTTAGTTTAATGGTCAAGCGAACAGAAAATGCGTACAGAACAATGTTTTTAGAATTAATTAATTTTGCTTTAGAAAATGATATAAATTTAACAAGTAATTCTAATTTAGAAATTATAACAGACTTTGAAAAAGCAGCCATTAATGCGATAAACGATGTATTTCCATCAGCTTTTCACTCGGCTTGTTTTTTTCATTTCTCACAAAATATATACCGACATATTCAAAAAGAAGGTTTGGCAACGAAATACATCGAAAATTTCAATTTCAATCTACTTTGTCGCCATCTTCCAGCATTGGCATTTCTCCCTATAACAAAGGTATTAACTTATCATTTATGTTTTTATACTTTTATTATATCGGATACTAAGTAATTATTTTTATTTTTAACTATCCAAGGTCATCGAAGGTTGGGAAAAAATTAAACCATTATTTTCAAATGACGATCGTGAACAAAAACTGTTGGAATACTTTGAATCAACTTATATTGGAAAACCATTCATGAGATTGCGTGGACGAACCCGAAAACCTCCGATGTTTTCTTCAGAGTTATGGTCAGTTGCTGCACGTGTGGAGGTTGAATTGCCACGAACAACTAACATTGTTGAATCATGGCACAGTCGCCTGAATAAGTAAAATACTATAATTTTTTGGTATTCCAAATATTTTTCCCAATGTTATATTTATTTATAGGTTAACATCCAGGAAGCCAGGTGCATATAAACTGATTACCCAATTTCAGCACATTCAGAACGAGACAGAAAGTTCGATCGAACAGTTGATTCAAAACAGGTTTCCAAAAAAGTTCAAAGAGTCCAAACAACAACGAGAAGAACGTATTAAAAATCTTGTTCTAAGCTGTAAAAACAATGCTGACAATGCTGATTTTAATATTTTAGAATTTTTAAGGGGAATTGCTTATAATTTATCTTTTTAAAACATTTTTTTTTAGATAATATAATATCATATTTAATTGTATAGTTAAGATTAATAATAATAAATAATAATAATAATAATAATAATAATAATAAATAATATTAATAATATTAATAATATTAATAATAAATAATTTTTATACCGAAAAATTACATTTTGTTGATTCCACAATAAAAATAATATTCGAACATTTAAACTTTCTAACAGATAACATTCGAACACTTTTAATTCAGACACACTCATTCACACATAATATTCGAACATTTAAATTTTCTAACATATAAAATTCGAACACTTTTCATTCGTACATATTCATTCGTACACATAACTTTCGAACAAACAACCCCTTGCCCTGTTGAATGGCAAAAGGAGCTATTACATTCACAATAATGTAGGTAAGGGAAGTCGGCAAAACCGATCTGTAACTTCGGGATAAGGATTGCCTCTGAGGAGCGTAGCGTGTCGGGTTCGTGTCGTCGTAGAAGCGTAGGCGGTTTTGGCGACACCCCGGCCGTTGCTTGTGTGCCCGGTCTCCGGACCGGGAACCTCGAGGCGGCCGCGGGCCCGTCGCCGTCCGCCGACCGTGGAACCACCGAGCTTCGGTCGCTGGCCGCGGCGCGGCCGGCCGTCCGCTTGGTGTCGGTTCGCCGTCGCCATGCGGTCCAGCCCCCGCGCCGTCGGTCGCGTAGCCGGATCGACCGCCATGTAACGGTCAACTCAGAACTGTCACGGACCAGGGGAATCCGACTGTCTAATTAAAACAAAGCATCGCGATGGCCCGGGATGGGTGTTGACGCGATGTGATTTCTGCCCAGTGCTCTGAATGTCAACGTGAAGAAATTCAAGCAAGCGCGGGTAAACGGCAGGAGTAACTATGACTCTTTTGATGGCTCGGAACTGAAGCTATGTTCCGAGGAGCCGGCGTCCGTCGCGTTCCTTCGTCGTCCTGACAGCATCCCGTCGTCAGACTTCAAGGATTACGCGCGGATCAGAATAAACGCACTGCCGACTCGCAAACGTGTCAACCGCGGGAAAGCTGGCCCGGTCAGATGCCGGGCCTGCGGCCTCGTGGACGAAACGCTTGCCCACGTATCGCAGACTTGTCAGCGCACGCATGAATCCCGCATTATGAGACACGACTGCCTGGTTAAAAGAATCACAGGTGGTCTTCGTGAGAAGAGGTTCGAAGTGGAAACGGAGCATCTGTACAAGTTACATGGCGGAAATATGAAGCCGGACATCGTCGCGACGATAAGCGACGAGACAAGAGGCCGTATCTCCGTTATATGTGATGTACAAGTCGTTTCAGGCTCCGATCCGGTCACTTGGCACTCTAATAAAATCGATAAGTATAACGATCGAGCGGATCTAAAAACCGCGATCCGCACCCGACACCTATCGACCGAAGTACAAACGGTTGATACCATCACCCACCAGCTGGACGAGATACTTATTAGTAACAACCGTCTGGGCAGGGCCAGTTACAAAGTCCTTGGCAAGTTCGAAGAACAGCGCGACGAACTCCGTTCGCTCCATAGCCACATCAATGACCTCCACTGCGACTTGGGGGCGCAGAGGGAAAAAATCACCCAGTGTTTAAACGAGAAAGAAAACGTCATGGCTGAACTCGCAGCCCTCCACACGATCGGTATTTCTGTCCCGGAGTCGTCGGCCATGCCGCCTAGGCTTATACCTCCACCCGTTGAGTATGTCGACGTGGACGAGGATTGCATCATGGTAGTCAGCCCATCTGGTGCTTCTTACGCTGCTACTGCCGCTGTTAAAAATATAGCGCGCAAGAATAGAAAGAAACGGGAAGAATTCCCACAGCTCGAAACACCGAAAACTCGGATTCCGTTTGGGAGCGCAGCACCCATAAAGAGCAGACTGGGCACGAGAAAGACTTCCAACAGCGGTAAGCAAAAGGCAGTGGTAGCTAGGCAAATGAACATTGCCAGAACCGCCAGGGTTTGTCCTAGATTTGAGGTCAATACGGACTCAGATGGTTGGATAGAGCCCCGAAAATCGGTGGAACAGAAACTTCCTAACCCCAAGGTTAGAACGGTGAGAACCAAGAACGGTGGCTTGGTACTATTCCCCGAGGACGCCGACACCGCAGCTGCTCTACGCCGCACCGGTAACCTTGTCGAAAGGGCTCCACGTCTGCCGAGGGTAATTATAAAGTACGTTGATAGACTTCTCGACAAAGAAGAGATCCCTTGGGCCTTGGGTAAAAACCCTGCACTCGGAATAAGTGATCTTGAGCAAGAAAGAATAAGACCGCTGTTCATGCTTGGTCCCCGTGCCGGCCACACAGTACACTGGGTTATAGAGGTCACCCCAGATACTCTGAAAAAGATCGAGGGCAAATCTGCGTACTTGGGGATGACTAAGTGTAAAATGAAACTTTATGACACAGTCACGCAGTGCTACAACTGCCAAGGATTTGGCCACACCGCCCAAAAATGCAGGGAAGATAAACCCAGGTGCAAACAATGCTCCGAACGTCATGACTCTAGGTCATGCACGGCGCAAACTACAAAAGTGCCCCAATTGTCGCAGTGTGAAGCATAACGCGGCATCAACTAAGTGTCCGGCAAGAGGCAGCCGCAATGAGACGTCTCACCCGCCAGACTGACTTTGGAAGTACAGGTCCTTCCTCAGAGGTGAATGGAGCCGTCCCTCGAACTCATGAATAAACACAATATTATTATACTTCAGCACAACCTGAATCGGGACCGCGCTGCCTCCCACCAGCTACGCGAAGCCTGTAAAAATCAGAAAATCAATTTCCTCTTAGTACAAGAGCCATTAGTAAACAACGGGAAAATATATGCCTTTGAGAGATGCAAATGCCACATTAGCAAAAAATCGGGGGCAGCGGTCATTGTCCTGACTAACCGTTTTCAATGCATTACCCTCAGTACCTTTACGTCAAACTACACGGCTTCTGTTAAAGTATCATACGGCAAAAGGCCTTGTGATCATGTGGTGCTCGTCTCATCGTACTTTAAGTACAACGAGCCGACAACTGCCCACTTGGAACGGCTGAACCAGAGTCATAATTGCCGCAGACACTAACGGTCACTCGCCGCGCTAGCACTCGGTCTCGAGAAATCACCGTGGCAGACTCACCGAACAGCTCATTGATAAACACGACCTCAGAATCCATAACACAGCTGGCCAGTTAAACACTTTCTGCCGCCGAGATAACCGTACCTCAAATATCGATGTTACACTGTCAACAAGTAACATCAGTCATAGCATTGGTGACTGGTCTGTCAACGACTTAACGGACAGCGACCACAGGGTAATTGCCTTCACTATGAAAGTGAACAGAATAGTAAAACCCGCGTCACATGAAAAACGGTATGATCTTAGGACTGCCGACTGGGATCTGTTTCACGCCACGCTCCTTAGCGAAATTGGAAGCATCGCAGAATGTTCCATTGAATCCTCGGCTTTAGGCATTAACCGTGTGCTGGCAACTGCTGCTGATCGTGCGATCCAGCGCAAAAAACCGAGTGGAAACCAAGGTAGGAACATCTGGTGGTCACCCATAATCTCTACGCTCCGACAAACCCTTGTCCGTAAGAGACGAGAAGGACTCAGGAGTAGTGACAGACTTGCGTATAACAGTTTACGGAATGAATTCCTGACTGCAATTAGAAATCATAAATCAGCCGCTTGGAAGTGCTTTGCGGATGGACTGAACGCTAACCCATGGTGCAAAGCATTCAAATGGGCAAAGGGTAGCTATAGCACGAATAATATGCCCAGCTCCAAGACAAAGCCAGACGGATCTCTCACAACTGACTGCAGTGAGACGGCCGAACTCCTGCTGGATACCTTCGTACCCGCAGATCCCGATCTGGCACGTAGCGACATGGATCTTCACGGGCCTACACTAATTAGGGAACCTCCCGGCCCAGATGAAATAAAAGCCGCCATATGGCGCATGCGGCCCACCGGAGCACCTGGCGCAGATGGCATTACCGCAGCCTTACTAAGGAATGCGTGGCCAGCTCTACGTGATCATATCACTAATCTATTTGGCAGATGCCTTCAAGATGGAACATTTCCTGACTGCTGGAAAGTCGCCAAGCTAGTCATTATCCCCAAACCGGGTCGGTCAGACCCTTGTAATGTAAAGTCCTTTAGACCCATTAGCCTACTTCCAGCACTGGGCAAGGCATTGGAAACTCTTATAATTAAAAACATAGGACTGGAGACCAACTTAGACTCCTTTGCAGCACAGCACGGCTTCACTGTTGGCATATCCACAGTTAGTGCTCTGAGCAGTGTACACGAGCGAATCGATGCGTCCAAATCCAGACACATTTTCGGGACATTCCTCGATATCACGGGCGCATTCGATAACGTCAGATGGTCTCCTCTGCTCACTCAAATGCAGAGTCTCGGCGCCTCGCTCGACACTTGGAAAATCGTAAAATCGTACCTCCGCAACAGGTGGGCAGTCCTGGAACTTGAAGGCATCCACTATCGGAGGATGCTCGCTAGGGGATGCCCTCAGGGGTCTCAACTTGGTCCGACCCTTTGGAAGATTGCTATGACTCCAATATACGGCAAAATACCAGAAACTAGTACAATGAAAATTGTCACATACGCTGACGACATTCTCTTAATGGTTGGTGCCGCTAGGCCAAAGACGGCTTTCCAGCGTATAGAAAGAAATTTGGACATTCTCAATGATTGGGCCTTCACGTTTGGCCTCGAGTTCTCCGCCAGCAAAAGCCAACTTCTCTCCCTCAAAGGCGGCTTGAAACCTGGCTACAGTGTACGCTTTGGCACGAGAGCAGACGCTCCTATGATAATGTCCACGGCCACGGCCAAATACCTCGGAGTTTACCTTGACCCGAGACAGAGCTTCTGGGACCACATTGAATATGTGAGCAAAAAATCTAAGAACATGTACTGTCGGATGAGACGACTCCGCTCCTCGAACTGGGGCATGGGACAACTTGCGGCCAGGACCATTTACAGAGGCGTTTTCCTACCCCGTGTCACCTACGCCGCTGAGATATGGGCTTCAGGGACTAAACTTGAAAAAAGCAAAAAGAATATTGCTCAGCGCACAGAGAGCTCCCCTCTTGGCCATGACCGGTGCCTACAACACCGCGTCAACGAACTGCCTTCCAGCAGTTGCAGGCACTATGCCCCTTGATCTGGAAATCAGAATCAGAATTCGATGAAAGTGTTAGCGACCTCTTCGACGAATGGCAGTTACGATACGACACCCTTCCCAAGGGTAACTGGTCAAAGAAAATGATACCTTCGGTCAGATATAGGTACAATCTACAGATGAAGCTGGATCACTACACGACCCAGTTCTTAACTGGCCATGGTGACTTCCGGACAAAATTGTACGGCTTTAAACTCGTCCCAGATCCAATCTGCGAGTGTGACCGGAAACCAGAAACGGTCAACCATGTACTTAGGTTCTGCCCGCGGACGAAAAGTGCCCGAATTAGGCTCAAAAGAGCCCTCAGCGACGAAGGCGTGTCGTGGCCACCGGCGGACGGGGCCTTCCTCAAAAATAAGGCCACATACGAGGCATTAGCAAGATTTGCAAGAGAAGCCCTCACAAACCGCACGGACAGATAGACGCCTCAAGCAAATGGCAAATGACATGAAATATATTCCCATAAGAATTGAAAGGGTTGTTAACCCAATGGGTCAGAACGCTGCCCCGTCTACGACGGAAGGCAAAGTCTCGGGGTGTTCCCGATGATTACGTAAGGCGTAAGTGGCAGAAACGGGGGAACACGCTCGAGCGCGTTCTGGCCCGGGACGTGCTCATACGTCCGGGACGCGGAGTCCGGCCCTGTTGCGAGGGCCGTACAGAATTTCGCATCAGTATTCCCTGCTTGTCGTACAAGGCGACTAAAAGGGAAATGACCAGTCGGGGTCGGCGCCCGGGGCTCGGACGCACCGAAACCTACGGGGATTAGGGCGTTGAGAGGTCAAGACCTCATGAAGAGCGGGTCGGTCACTGGGCTTAGCCACCTGGTGACGCCTCGGTGGCGGTGGTCGAGGTTCTGACCGCAACCTCTTGAAGAGCGGGTCGGTCACTGGGCTTAGCCACCTGGTGACGCCTTTGGGAGGCGGAGTTGGGCCCACCGTGAGCCCGTGGTACACGGCCCAAATCTCGGGAGGACCATAAGCTGAGGCAACTCGCCGACGAAGCTTCGTCCGCGCATCCTACCATTGATGTGCCTTACCTGACGGGAGGCGAGAATGGTGCTTCGGGATGTGAGGGGGCCCCTCGGTGTTGAGAGATTAACAACGAGCCCTCACACGTTGGTCGTGGTGGACACTTCCTCGACCGACGGCGGTTTGGTTTCGAAGTGGCAGTTTTCTGGAGCATACTATGTGGTGATAGGCCACACGCTTGGCCAGGGGAAGGCGGCCGAGTGACTGGAACGGGCGGACTCGTACGGCGACAGTCGGCCGGGAAAGCACGGTCCTCCTTAGCGCTCACCCAGCTTATCGTTGGAGCTATATGCAGCGAAGGTTGTCCGTGACCATATACGGAAAGCAAAGTGGATAGATTGCGGCCTCAACAGGTTGAGCTGACTTGCGACAAGCTGCATCTCACCCAGGACACTTGGCGAACTGACGGACCTTCAATCCCTCGTATTTTTGCGTCAGTGTGAGTGTCCTCGTGAGTGACCACGGTATTGACCCAATATTTTAACGAGGACATTTTATTCTTTTTTTTTTTGTATGTCGGTGTCCTACTCACGAGGACACCACTTTGGCGGCAATATTTTTCCAAATGTTTGAAAATCAAAATTCATGGGCCAAGACCGGGTGGTCATCCGCGGTCTGGACTTAGAACATTTTTCTGAAAAATCGATGTCTCACTCACGAGGACACATTCTGGGAATTCGCAGGATTGAAGTCGGGCTTCATTTTTTCTCGAACGCCGAAACCGTTCAAAGTCGTCCTACGGGGAGACGACCCGCGGTCAAGGGAAAGTCGCCGGGTAGCTGGGAGTCGTCACCGTGATATTTTTTCTCAACAATCGATAACTGGATATCTGAAAACGGATTCCGGCGGACGAGGACCACCCGACGTCAACCCCGGAGACGGCGACGGGGAAAAATGCATTTCAACAGTTCAATCCCGAAATTCCACGACCGTGTCCCCGTGAGATTTTCGATATTTTTCGGAAGTCAACTTTGCGAGTTTTCATCCGACTTCTTTGAAACTTTCAAACCTGATAGATAATTGAAAAAAAATCGTGAATGAACAGAGGTGGAATAGAGCTAGGACGAATATTAAACGAGATATAGTGGTAGGAAATAGTTGAAAGTGAATTCGACTTCGGACGTGAGTACCGGGGAGTCGGTTCGCAAACCAGCCGGACACTTCAGATTTCACCGTGCATCGTTCCATCCTCCTTTTCCCCAAGATATTGTCACCGTCAGTCTGTCATTCCCGAGATTGAACCCTACGATCCGAGGTTCCCCGACGGCGTGTCCCCGTCAATCGGCCATTCCCGAGGTTGAACGCAACCACATGTTGATTCACTAAATTCTTATCGCTCTTAATCCTGTGATATTTTACACGATGATTTCCGACGGGTGTCACAGAATCGATGACAGATTGTCGGGGACAAATCCAGGGAATTCACAGGTTGAATGGGGATATTAATTTTTTCTCCATTCGGTCCCCGGGGTTGACTTTCCCCGGACACGTACTGTCGGAATACAGCTTTTCAAAACTACAATTTGGCAAATACACGCGTACATCGACTATGTCGGTGTGTAGCGGTACGTCTTCCTACGGGGAGACGAACCGCGGTCAACGGACAGTCGCAGGGTAGATGGGAACCGCGACCGTGTAAAAAAAATTCGTGCGTAGTAGTACGGTCATCTACGGGGAGACGACACGCGATCAAGGGAGAGTCGCCGGGTACCTGGGATTCGTCACCGCGGTCCGTGATATTTTTTCTCAACAATCGATAACCGGATATCTGAAAATGGATTCCGGCGGACGAGGACCACCCGACGTCAACCCCGGAGACGGCGCCTGCATAGAATACGTTTAAAAGCTTCAATCCCGAAATTCTCGAACCGCGTCCCCGTGAGATTTTCGATATTTTTCGGAAGTCAACTTTGCGAGCTTTCAACCGACGGCTTTGAAACTTTCAAAACTGATTCAAAATCGAAAATGAAAAGTAAATGGACAGAGGTTACTAACGACTAGGACCAATATTAAGCGAGATATCTAGGTTGAAAAAAGTTCGCAGACGATCTATCGTCATATACGAGTAACGGGGCGTCGGTCGGCCGACCACCCGTACCTTTTGAATTTCACCGTGTATCGTTCATTATTGTACCCGTCAGTAGGTCTTCGGAAGAAATTCCCCGGATTTTCGGTTGCGACGTTGCCACAGCAGTGATCGATCGCAGCCTGTCGACAAAAAATTCATAAGTCCGAGACAGACTGACGGGGACAAAATCTGCGAATTCGCAGGATTGAGGTCCACCTGTTGATTCAAAAAGATTTCTTATCGGCAGAGACCCATTCACGGGGACAAAATCTGCGAATTCGCAGGATGAATTTTTTGTCGACAGGCTGCGATCGATCACTGCTGTGGCAACGTCGCAACCGAAAATCCGGGGAATTTCTTCCGAAGACCTACTGACGGGTACAATAATGAACGATACCCTAAAATTCCCTAATTATGTCCTCGTGAGTCGGTCTTCGAATTTTGATATTTTCACCAACGGCCTGCTACCGTCTCGAAATTTTCCTTCAGAGACCGCATAAGAGGGACAATGTCAACCCCGAAGACCCCGTTGAAAAAAAATGAATACTCCGCTTCAACCCACGAAATTCCCGAATATTGTCCCCGTGAGTTGATTTTCGAAATTTTTTTTTTCCTTACAATGAGACCTCATGACGGGGACAATTTCAACAGCGCTAGTGTCTTGGAGTTGATTTCGATCAATATTCGAAAATTTTGCTACCCGAACCGCCGTCGTCGTTGTAGCGCTAGTGTCGCGAACGAAATACGAAAATGTTGCTACCCGAAACTCCGTCGTCGATCGCAGCGCTAGTGTCGCGAACGAAATACGAAAATTTTGCTACGAGAACCGCTGTCTTCGAATTTTTATATTTTTATCGAACGTCAATCTCGATTTTTTCGTATTGAGACCTCTAGTGAGGGATAATGTCAACCCCGAAGACGGCATCGCAAAAAAATGAATACCCTGCTTCAATCCTCGAAATTCCATAATTATGTCCTCGTGAGTCGGTCTTCGAAATTTTTTTTTTCCTTACCTGGCAATGAGACCTCATGACGGTGACAATTTCAACAGCGCTAGTGTCTCGGAGTTGATTTCGATCAATATTCGAAAATTTTGCTACCCGAACCGCCGTCGTCGATCGCAGCGCTATTGTCGCAGCCTCTGGTTCCGCGTTATTTTTCTTGTTCCTACAAGTAAGCGTATGTTTTTACTTGGCATTATAGATCATGTCGTCGAGAGTGAACGTACAGAACGCTCTGAACTCGATATCCATGGGGGCATTGTCGATTGGGCAGGCAGCCCGTCAACACCATGTCCCGGAAACTACCCTCAGGGAACTTGTGAAGAAATTACGAATTGTTCCGAAAAAAGTAAGTTTTTATGGTCTCTTTTGCAATAAACGGTTTTATAATTGTGTTCCTAAAAATGTATAGGCATCCAGAGGCTATGTAAAAACTGAAAATAATCAACAGCTTTCGAGAGCTATCGAACTTGTTCATAAGAACAAGTATGCCGTAAATTTAGCTTCCCGAAAGGCAAACGTACCACGTACGACACTGGGCAAGGCTCTAAAAATTTTTGAAAAGATTAAAGGTGAATAGAAATTTTTTTTTACAGTATGAATTATTGAGTTATATCTTTTTATTAAAATATTAGGGTCTCTTCCATCCCCTTCAGGGGCTATAACTCCGAGTGTGGTTTTAGAGACTTCCGTACCAGAACCCAGGAGAAAGCTCGTCAAAAAAGGTAACGGTGACATTTTTCTTTTTAACGAATGCATTATTGAGTTGTATATTTCCGCAGGAATGGAAAAGCTTGTGGTTTTAGAGACTTTCATACCGGAACATGGCCAAAAACACGTCGAGAAAGGTAACGGTAACATTTTTCTTTTTAACGAATGCATTATTGAGTTGTATCTTTCCGCAGGAATGCAAAAGCTTGTGGTTTTAGAGACTTCCGTACCGGAACATTGCGAAAACCTCGTCGAGAAAGGTAACGGTAACATTTTTCTTTTTAACGAAGGCATTATTGAGTTGTATCTTTCCGCAGGAATGGAAAAGCTTGTAGTTTTGGAGACTCCCGTACCGGAACCCAGGAGAAAGCTCGTCAAAAAAGGTAACATAATTAATAACGTATTATGATTAATAGTTTTAGTCATAAACTATAATCGCTTATTGATATGTTTTTTTTTTTAGTTTTGAAATTCAAAGGGAAAAAATGCAAACGGGTCAAGCGCTTGGTGGAGGTCCACGAGCGCTCGGCGTATTATCCGAGAAAACCCGCTTATGGTATAATGACTTTTAAATATAATTATTTGACTTTTCTGTGAAATAACGTATTATGTGTGATGCAATATTTTATAGATGAAGAACCTATGCAAGACCGTGAGGAGGTTGCTGATGAGGAACCTAAGCAAGACTGTGCGGAGGTTGCTGATGAGGAACCTAAGCAAGACTGTGCGGAGGTTGCTGATGAGGAACCTAAGCAAGACTGTGCGGAGGTTGCTGATGAGGAGCCCGAAGTCGAAGAGCAGGTTATCACTGGGCCAATGATGCCGATCAACACATATGTAAGGTTTTTAGAAGACGTGAATTACACACCCGTCGTTGTGGATGACCAGCCCTAATGGTGTGCACCAAAAACCGTAAGTGTTATCTTCGTGAATTTATTTATACATTTTATAATAACGTATTAATTTACAGCTAACGAAAATTCCGTGGATGAAGATCCGTAGGCCTTCGTCGAGGACGAGCCGGGTATGTACCGTTTATACTCTCCTAACGAGTTTACGATTTTTATTTAACGTTATCGTTTCAGAGTTAGAACACTTTAATTGTGTCCCGGGATATATGTCGAGCAAACTTGAGGTGGACAAGGTTTACACACCATCTCCACCTCATCTCGAGGAAATTCCGCGATCGTCTCCGGTCATGAGTCGCTGTCATTTACGTCCGTCGTGGCTGTCGAGAGAGACGGCTTATTGGTCAACGTTGAAAACCGTAAGTGTTATTCTCAAGAATTGTTTTATACATTTCATAATCTTATTAATTTACAGATGATGTCGCTCTGGTTGACGAAGAACAATGGAAGTTAGTCCCGGGCACGTCGAGGGACACGGCATTTTCACGTGCCTCATTTGAACGGCAACAGTCGTCGAATTCGTCGTCGGCCACCGAATCGTTGTCTGCGGTGATCGGAAAGAAGAGTCCCCTGCAATATAACCACAGTAGCGAAGACGACGATGATGTCGAATTCAGCTGTGGCAGAAAACGAAGGCTGAATGTCACAGAACGCTACAAAAACGTTATTAGCAATAAAGTGAGTATCACTTTCTACACGCACTGTGGTTAACGTAGAGGGTCGTGAAAATTAACCACGATATTTTTTTGTGTTTCAGTTGACGAAATACTGCCCAATTTGTAACTACAAGACCGACGATAATAAGCTGACCAGCTATTTATTGAGCTGTTTGATCGTATGACGGTGGAGGCGGATACTCTGCCGGAGAACGCCGATGTCAGATTAGCCTGGTGGAGGAAGACGTGCCTAGAAATATGATTGGTCTCGAGGAGCAGTTTGGCGATGAACGAGACGTGGACGTGGCATCTGAAAAAGGGGCGTCGGCGTTTCAGAGAATGGTAAGTCTCGCTTCGACGACGGTCCGGATGGACCGCGATGACACCACTCACGAGCTTGGATATTTTTTGTTTCAGATCAGCAAATGGTGGAGGAAGGCCACTCTAGGCCTTGCCGTCCAGGTGCTCTGGCTGTCAAAGCACCGCAGCGGCGTCGTCACAGACATGTTGCTCAGTGAGTGGGAGAGCCGCAAACTCGAAGACGGGAAGACGATAATAACCGTTTCAAAGCATAAGACCGGCGACCGGGAGCCCGCACTCGTCGTGCTCGGCTCGGAAATGGCTGAACAAATGGACAGGTAATATATGGTGAACCGCTTACCATCGCCGACCTGACCTAACCGCATGTGTTTTTGGGTGTTCGCAGGTACTATCGACTCCAATGTCGGATGATAATTGCGGCAAAAGAGTTCTTTGTCAGCAACAAGGGCGTCCGTGTGTTGAAACTCTATGACGATATTAACAAAATTTATAAGTCGAAGTTGTCGGCCAGCACATTCAGAAAGATGGTGGAGAGTAAGGCCAGAGGACATGGTAATGAAACGTGTAGTGGTGTGGCCAAGGCCCTTCAGCACTCCCAAGACACCGCGTTAAGGCACTACCAGGTGCCGGATACACAAGAGGCCATCCGGAGGCAAAGGCACATCGATATCGTTGATCAAACAACAGCATTTGAAGACACGGTTGCCAAAGAGTGAGTGAATGCGCGACTTGCATACACTCCTGAGACAGAATAATGAGGTCACGATATGTGTTTCAGGTTCCAAAATATCTTTCCGTTCGAGGCCTACTCCAATCTAACGGACGCTGTTGTAATGGAAAAACTATTGGACTCTGATGCTTACGCGGAGCACCAACCCGCGAACATTTCCAACGCTTTCATCGCTAAAGTGAAGGGCAGGTATAACGACGAGGTGTTCCATGACAGGGTGGACATTCTCGTAGATTTGTTGCGGCCGGACTACGATAAAGATAACATATCGAAACAGGCAGTTATCGACGTGGCCAGACGCTACAAAGTACATTATTTTCTGTCACACGATCCAGAAAAACTGGTGCGTAAGGTAATCGGTAAGTTCCGATAGACATCCGATAGCATAATATGATATAGCCGGATGTAGAGTGGATTAGGCCTACTGGGGAACCACTATAAAAAAACGCGCTATAGCTGTACCCCTTGGGTAGTGTGGAAATCAGCATTCGAACGTCGCGTAAATGGGAAATTGGTGGACAAAAGATCGGCGATGCCAGTGTAATGAACGCAGAACAGATGTGGTAAGGTCATCTAAGATTAAAAGTACCTGTGTATAAACGTTTATGATAATCTACATTTAATACGATCTTTTTTCAGCTACGAGATCGCGACGGCCATGCACCCGGGAACTCTCCCTTCAACGTTGCCCGTCAACGGGCACTCACCCTGTTACCATATAAACAGTTGACAGTTCAGTTGAAATTTGAAATAATAAAACGCATCCGCAATGCCCTGGTACTAGCTGAATTTCCCCACTACCCGAGGGGTATCAGCTACATTGCGTTTTTTTTTTAAGGGCCCCAAGAGGCCTAATCCACTGACGGTCCCACGTCTGTAGTTTTTTTATCGTCTAAAACCACGGATGTCATTTAGTACTTAGTATTTTTTCCTCGCCATTTCCAGTATCCTAAAAAACATTCCATTATAATACATTTAAATGATACTCTTTAGACTTACTTCCACGCCCGGGTATTAGAATTGCCCGGTTATACAAACGTAACATTATAAATTATTTAGAATGGAATAAAAGTTTTCGAAAATACACACTTGGAGAGGAGACTGTTCCCTCGCTGTCTCTCGTCCGGCCGGTGACGATGGCGATGCAAAATTGACCATCCTCAGCCTGGCATCGACTGGCATTGGCTGTGTAATGACGGAGTGTCATCAGATCCGCTGGCTGGAGACGGCGAACGTGACCACCAATACATCACACTATCCGCCGGTGATGGTGATCTTGTCACCCAGTACACGGTGCCTAAAAAAATAAATAACCATTACAATGACGCTCTGTGTAAAAATGATGTACATACTTTCTTCATCAGACGACGACATTTTATGAGGCCTTAGTAACGACAAAACAAAAAGACACCAAAAGCCACTGGCAAGACTTATTGGCAATTGACGCCGTCGCACTGAAGTGCACCCATATTTATAGACAGACGCAGCGACACTACCGCTTCGACACTAGCGCTGTTCACATTGTCCCTGGGTATTGATAAAACAATATACGTCCCCGCGCAGTGGTTCGGCTGCTAAAATTATTTATTTTCTAACGGTGGAGGTCCGGGGAATGTCAAGCCCGTCGAAGGCGACGACATAAAACGAACAAACGCCTTCAATCTACGAATTCCCCGACATTGTCCCCGTGAGTCGGTCATGGGAAAATATTAATCGTCCTTATTCTCGTCGGACCGTCCAGAATATTCAGGATTAGATAATCGGGCGGCCGATAAGAAGTGTTTTGAATCAACAGGTTGACATCAATGCCGGGAATTTCAAATGATGACTTACTTACGGGGACATCGTCACGGGGGAAACCAACGACACGGTTGCAGGCTCATGATAAGAATTTTTTTGAATCGACAGGTGGTCTTCAATCTCGGGATCTTCGGTGACAGACTCAATCACGGGGACAATACCTTGGGGAAAAGGAGGATGGAACGATGCACGGTGAAATCCAAAGTGTCCGGGTGGTTTGCGGACCGACTCCCCGGTACGCACGTCCGAAGTAGAATTCATTTTAAACTATTTCCTACCACTATATCTCGTTTAATATTCGTCCTAGCTCTATTCCACCTCTGTCCATTCGGGTTTCTTTTACAATTAACTATCACGTTTGAAAGTTTCAAAGTCGTCGGATGAAAACTCGCAAAGTTGACTTCCGAAAAACACCCGAAATCTCACGGGGACATTGTTAGGGAATTTCGGGATTGAACGTTTTGAATCGGTATTTGACGGTAGCCATCGACAGGGTTGACATCGGGCGGTCCACGTCCGCCGGATTCCGTTTTCATATGTCCGGTTATCGATTGTTGAGAAATATCACGGACCGCGGTGACAGCTACCCGGCGAATCTCCCTTGACGGCGGGCAGATTTATTAGAGTTGCCGCCCTCTCCTATGACTTCACCATCATTACCATCAGCTTCGCCGCAACCTCTTTTACCAGTGAGATCGCCGCCACCGACTACCGACCCGTATGAGTTTGTCATTAGTGACCCGGGTAAGTTATTGACCCATACTAATTGAGAATTCATTACCTAATTCATCACTTTTCAGAGTTTGAGTCACCGTCTGGTCAAGTTTCGACGGATATGTTGGGCATGTTATCCGAGCCCGTGGATGTCGGTGTGGATTCAGATGAAGAAAGATTAAGACCACGGAGACTAAATGTTGCGGAACGCAAAGCACTGAATGTCTATACTCAGGTATGTGTGTTTACTTATCTAAATCGAAATTGTTATTATGATTCGTTTTGTGCCGTAGATGGTTAAATATTGTCTGCTTTGTGACTTCATGACTGTTGGCCATAAGCTTGGGAGGCACCTTGAAAACCGCCACAGGTCGCAGATAAAAAAGCCCCGAGACCTCAACATTAGGAAGATATGCCAACACATTGCCTCGGAATCCCGCAAGTCCTATTCCGTTGTCCCATTGCGGGTGATAGAAAAGAAGTTGGGCTCATATTGGGATGACAGGTGCTTCAGAAGCATCGCCCACGAGTAAATTGTGCAATATATCAATATTTTTTAGCACCATGGTTAATTTGTTGTTTCCGTTTCAGACTCACGACCATGGGAAGGATGAAGACTTATGGCGGAAGTTGGAATCTTCCTGGTGTATCAGATACGTCAAACCCATTTGAATGTTTTTTCACCGATAGCGATTTCGGTCACGATACACTGGTGAAGAATGTATTTGCGACACCGGCGGTGCCAGTCCTTCCAATACCGGAAACCTCCGGCGTAACCATTTCAATATCTGGACCTTCAGGCACATCAGGCAGACCAGCCACCCCGGAAAACATAATGATGACAAAAACAAATGTACCATCTTCGGAATCGTGAGTATTGTCTAATAAATAGTTCTAGTCGAAACCTTCGATTAAGGTTTTTTTTATTAATTTAAAGCCTTAATGTCTTATTTAATTTTTTAACTTTATTTTCAGGAAATTGCGCAAGGCTTCGGAAGCTTTAGGTCTTAACCATCAGCTTCCATCCAATCATCCATTGATTGTAATGTTCAGAAAGACGTTGGAAATTAGCCACGGGAATAATTCACAAGCAGCAACCAATTACGTATCCAATGTTTTGCGGGTGTTGTGCTACGTGCACCAACAACTGGCCGCCAATAATTTACCACCGAAACATTGGGCGGATCTGGTTACGGCCGATGTGGAATTTTACATCGACTTCTTTCGACGGTAAGGACTCGTTGGACGATTAAATAATGATTGATTCGTAAACTATTTATTTATTTTTCGATTTTGTACACAGACGAGAGGAAATCGGGCAGACCAAGGCTACGACGATAAATTATATGAAAAACTTACGGCTACTATTTTCAAACATCATGAAATCCTTTATATACGAGGACCAGTCGTTCCCGAAAGGGTTCGATCTGTTGCCGTGTGTACATACCATCACCAACATCAAGCTTTTAGAGCACAAGCTGGGACTCTTATATAATAGGACTACAAAGCAGCAGCCAACGGAAATGTTTGCGAGGAAAACAACAGAAGGCGAGAATTTGCCAGATTACTCAAAGGTAGTCGAGTCGATAGTTAATATTTGTGAGACAATGCCCACTAATCTTACGCTGCTGGAGCAAAAGTTTTCGAATTTGGGAACAGTCGTCGTACGCAGCGAGAAAAACAGCGCCCCTGCAGAAAAACAAGTTAGTTATAGTGTTACACTCGCCTGGAAAACCTTTACCGGTTTTTTTTATTTTTCAGCTTTCAAACCTTTGGCGTAAGGTGACGTGTGGTCTGGCCATTAATTTATTATGGACCTCGAAGCAGAGGAGTGGTGTCGCAGTGAACATGGTGATTAGAGAGTGGGAATCGCGTAAAACCCACAACACTAATTCAATAGTGACAGTGACAAACCACAAGACTGGCGACAAAGAACCCGCGACCATCGTTTTCAACGAACACATGACGGATTTGATGGAGAGGTAATCAGTTGTTAAGATGTGAATTCACGTGATCGAATCCTTATCTATGTCTTCTGTTGTCAGATATTACCGCCTTCGCCTTTGAACAGGATACACACGGAACAACTTTTTTGTTACCAACAGAGGAGATAAAATCGCAAAGATATACGATGACCTGAACAAGACCTTCGGAGCAAAATTGTCCGCTTGTATTTTCGGAGAATGGTGGAAACGATGGGAAGATTACATGATCAGACGACATCGACGGGCATCGCGAAGGTCCTACAGCACTCTGAGGAGACTGCTTTAAGGTACTATCGCGTACCCGACACATCTGAGGCCGTAAGGCGGCATGAACTCATTGAAGTAGTAGACCACACTTCATTGGTTAAAAACTATGTCGATAGCCAGTAAGTAATAAAACTAACGTCTCTCACTTGAATCACATTTCAACCAATGTATCTCACTAACCGGTAATTTTCTTTTAGCTTTGAAAACTTCTTTCCATTAGTTCCGTACAGTGCCTTTCCGCAACCAGAAATGGCCAAACAGAGAATCGTAGATGGGGACATTGTGGCGCTGTATCCATCGGCCGTCATAGACCTGGACTACGTGAGCAGGTTGCGTGACAGGTTCGATGCAACTGTATTGGAAGAGCGAGTTCAAATTCTTTTTGACGAGGTTCGTGCCGCCGGATACCCGAGGCACAACGTAGGGGAGCATAGCATCATTGACACGGCTAGACACAGAAAGATACACTTCTTTTTCAGCAATTTGAACTACCGAAAGAAAATTGTTCAGAAGATAATCAGCAAGATTAAAAACGTGTGAAAGCGTACGTTTAATTATCGCGTGTTAATTAAAATATTCCATTGTTATGGACTAGAGGATTAGGCCTCTTGGGGAAACCACTTTAAAAAAAACGTGCTGCAGCTGATACCCCTTGGGTAGTATGGAAATTCAGCTAGTACCAGGTTTACGTTGAATCGTTTCGGCGTCTTGGGGCCGAATTTTTCTCGTCCAATATTTTCGGAATACGTGAAAAAGAGTGAATTTTTCTATGAAGGTAATATTTTCTCACTGTGCCTATCTACTATCTAGCACGACCAAAGCCAAGCGAACGTCAAGGGCGTAAATATTATACCGTCGATGACCGGAATTTTCGAAAAAATATGATTGAATTGATGGTTGATGGAAAATTTTTGACTCCCAGGAGTTCTTTGTGAACAACAAAAGCCAGCGATTGGTAAAAATATATGATGAAATAAACAAGATTTACCATTCAAAGTTGTAAGTTGTCGGCCTGCATATTCCGGTGGATGGTGGAGAGCCAAAGCAGGGATCACGACCGGGAGACCTGCAGCGGGATGGCAAAGGCTCTCCAGCACTCCAAGGATACAGCACTTAGATATTACCAGGTTCCAGATGCCAGGGAAGCTTTGCGGAGGCAGCGTCACATCGACGTTATCGACGAGACCGTTGCCTTTGAGGACAGCCTATTAAACGAGTGAGTAAATTCGCGACTTGCGACTTATGCCCAAAACATAAAATTGACGTCAATTTGTGTTTCAGGTTCGACAGTCTGTTTCCTCCGGTGCCATACGCTAGTTGGAACGAGGACGGCATACGCGAGAGGCTGTTGGATTCGGATGCGTATGCGGCGCATCCTATGGCCAACTTGACTGACGCGCTCATTCAGCGCATCAAGGCACGTTTTAACGATGAGGTATTTGAGCAAAGGGCAGAAATTCTTGAGCGACACCTCCATCAAGAATACAACCGTGATAACATCACAAAATATGCCGTCATCGATGTCTCGAAGCGGCATAAGCTGCATTACTTTCCGGCAAGCGACCAGGACAAAATGTGCCACAAGGTAATCAGCATGTTGAAGTAGATGACGTGGGAACGTCAGTGGAGTCAACCACTTTAAAAAAAACTGATGACGTTGGGACGTCAGTGGATTAGGCCTCTTGGGGAAACCACTTAAAAAAAAACGCGCTGTAGCTGATACCAATTGGGTAGTGTGGAAATTCAGCTAGAATTGCGGCTGACACTTAAACAATATGTTCGTTTGAAATGTGGAGCCGAAAAAAAGAAAACCATATACGGGCATTATGCAGCAAACGATATTTCATGTGACTCTTGGAAAACTTCGAAGAAAAATCCTAAATAACTGGTAAATGAAAAATAATATGCATTCATCTTACGAAGCAGGTTGTAGGGATCAATTTTATTTCTGAAGACTTTTGAAATATCTCTCACGGTTTTCCCGGAAAACAGTTCGTAAACGAGAATTTTCAGTTTCTGAAATTTTCAATTTCCATTCACGTTTTATCGGTCACCTGGTGATCCAACGACAATGTGGAACCTAACCTTACCTAACCTAACCTGTAACGACCACCGACCCTCTCATAGTTAGAAAATCTCGAGTTTCACAATATGCAACGATGATATGCACGCGTAGTGGTATGGCGAAGAATTTTTACAGGGCGAATACATCAGTTCAAGGGGACGTTTTCACATTCGATTACCGTGCTTTTCAAGCAGGGCGATTCAATCAGTTCAAGGGGACGTTTCAACATCCGATTACCGTGCATTTCAACCAGGGCGATTTCAATCGAATTTTGATTTTAAAATCCTCTGACCAAATTATGGTTCACATTTTGTACGAGCACATGAATATTTTTTTTATAATTGATGTTGTACAATCCATAGACCTGAATGAATGATTGTGTATGATGGTATAATATGCAAAAGACCCTCTTCCGCCGCAATACATTTGCTTTCATTTGTTGACTGTACATTAATGAAAAAATTCGTTACTTTATTTGAAGAACTGCTTGATACGGCCAATAAATGTTTCTTTTGTTTAACATGTTGTGGAATATCTGAACGACCACCGTTTTCTATTGAAAAAACTGATTTGCATACAATACATAAAACTTTTCCGATTTCATCACTAGCTCTTAAAAACGGAAATTCAACTTTCAAGCTGGGAGTAAATACGCACTTTCGCTTAGGCATTTTAATAGATTACTTTCCTAAAATTGTAAAATATTATATTAACGATTATCAACAAGTCGACAACACTCAACGATTGTTGGAACCAAACTTATAGCTATTCGCTATTCGCCGTATTCACAAAACGTATTTTCAGTGATATAAATAGATAGAATATAACGGTAAATCCGATACCTCCGATAAGCTCCTATAACTCGTAGACATATCGTCATACCCCACACTGATAAATTCAGACAATTACAAGATTAAAATTATAATCATTATTCATTACTTTCGTAAGTTTCGTTTTTAAATTCATTAATTTTGTTTGATCAAAAAACAGGACAAAAAGCGTCCTGAAAGAAGTTTGTCAGGACACCAGGACACAACGCTGAAATAAAGGACAATCCTGTAAAAAAAACAGGACGTATGGTCACCCTATAATAATCACAAGTATTAACGTAGCACAAGCATTTTTCTAAGTTAATTAACATTTGAGTTATCTATTAACTAAAATAAACGTGTGCATTTTATGTATCCATATATATAAAATCCAAATACCACTGACTCACTTAACTCACTGTACATATCTCAAAAACCACTCAACGTACGGACTTGAAATTTGTAATAGTGGTTTATCTAATACTTTAACCGTGCAATAATAAAGGATTGTCCGAAATTCGCATTTTAAAGAAGTGCTCAAACAGGGATCTTAAGGTTCATGACGGAAATTGGAAATCGTATTTTTATTTATTTTATAAATAGTTGCCATTGGTTTCAGTGTCCAGTATAAATTAGTATATATTTATTATTAGTTTCCATTGGTCATCTGGGTAGCTCAGGTACAAGCTAGCACCAAATCAAATTATTGAACATTGCCATCAAGGTGACCTTTGTTTTACCAGGGTGGCTGAGTTGCACTTACTGCAGCGAGTTATACCCAAAAGGAGTTGAACAAACATAATTTTTTTAAGAGTTGCAATTTTTAACAGGCAACGGAGTGGCAGGGGTTCATCTAGTATAATATAAAGTATAAAATAATATATAATTATCATATCTGAATGGAACCCACCAAAAATATAACGGCGAATGATTCAAACACTAAAATTTAGCTGAGAGATGGGGCTGGGGTTCCAGCGTTTTTAAAGTATTTGTGATTGCCCCCTAACGATGATCGTACTAATTTTAAAAACGGTCTTACAAATTCATACAAATTACCTACTAAAATTGTATATGTAGGAACAGTTTTGAAAATGAGTAGACACTTTTTATTATACGATGACACGTTTATTCATTTAATATAATAATAATATGGTTATCACAGAAAAATATTGTCACGCGTGTGATGTCGACCACGGTCCGGCAAAAGCTTTTTTCCCGACCGCCGCACAGTGGGATGAAACCTATTTTCAGCTTGCCAAAAGTCAATTTTTGAAACGTTTCACAATTGATCGATTATCATAAATTATTTTTCTCTACTAAATTTATGTTGTATTTATAGTCTTAATAATAATTTTAAGTAACCCATCCACGAATTACACGAATTTGACTACGTAATATTATATTAATTTATTTAATATTTTAATTTTATAGTAAACAACTTTGATGTATTTTTTAAGGGTTTATCCAACTGAAATCGGTTTAATGTCATTATATTTTAATTTAGTCATATTTTCACTAAATTTGAACATTATATACTTGTCTCAAAATTATATATTTTGTATTTTTTTTTTGACAATCAAATATTTAATAGTTATGATTATTATAGATAACCCAATTTCAATAGGCTGTGAATTAAATTTACTTAATTTTACCACTATCTGACCTATTTCAATTTATAAATAATGTTCTTGCGTTTAAAAATAACTATAATTCATTTGCCTTTATCTGCCCCTCTTAATTTTAGGGGATTTAATTTAGAGATGCACAATATACGGATCACTGAACTACGCGTGGCGTTACAGCCTATATTTATTAATAATCGTTGTCCACGGCCGTTATCGATTAGTATTTACTTTTTAATGATTAAACAGGTCGTATTGTAAGGCTGGGAACACACGGGCGTTATTTTACCACGCGACATTTTTACCGCGCTGTAATTTTACGGCGTGTTTTGTTAAAATACATTAAAATGAATAGAGCACAACACACGAGTGTCGCGCCGTAAAAATATCGCGTGATATTTCGAAAACAGTCGCGTGCACCATGACTTTACCGCGCGCTAAATATAACTCACGATAAGAAATTCCAGTCGAAATTCATAACAATGATTGGCGGAGAACACACACGCGGT
Source organism: Macrosiphum euphorbiae (assembly GCA_949089665.1). NCBI lineage: Eukaryota > Metazoa > Arthropoda > Insecta > Hemiptera > Aphididae > Macrosiphum > Macrosiphum euphorbiae. The sequence goes on from CARXXK010000002.1 coordinate 26,891,841, forward strand.
AATAAAACGCGCGACCGATTATTATTTTAATTTAAATTTCGTCATTATCAAGTATCAACAGACAGTCAACATGTCGTCAGAGGAAGAGTCTGAAATCGACATCTCAAATTTGACATCTGAAATTGATGTAGAACAAAATAATAGTCAGTTAGACACAGAACTCGACATAGAACTTTTAATTTCGCTTGTTGGAAGTAGACCAATTTTATGGGACAAGACGTTGGATAAGTTTTCAGACCGCAATGAAAAACGAAAAGCTTGGAGGGAAGTGTTTGGATTGACAAATCCAGGATTTGAAAAACTTGAAATTAAGGACCAAAAATTGATAGGTATGTAAAATACTTTATTAATATTATAATTAACAGACTTGGGTAGTATTCAGAAAATTTTTTATATATTACTTTTTTTTCAAAGTATTAAAGTATTTGCAGTATTTTGAATACTTTTTACAAATATTCTAACTACAGTATTTCGAATAATTACTTTTTTCAACGTCCAATTACATTTTCTAAATTATTATTATTATTATTATTCCATAAAAATTGTATTTAAGTAAACTTAAATATTTTATTTTATTTGATAATAATTTTGAATACTTTTTGTGAAGTATTCCAAATACTTAGGGAATACTTAAATAAATAATTCGAATATATGTTTTGAATACTTTTTTTTACGTAATCGGAATATATGTATATTCGAAATACTTTTATTAATAATTGAAATGATGAATCGTTTATCGTAGGTATTGATTTTAAATTATATTTAATTTAATTTTTTTTTAATTACTTTTTTTTTTTGTTTGTACACAATTAATAGTTGAAATATTGCTTAAATATTAATCTTTGTGTGGTTTTTTTGGTACTTAAACACAATTTTTTTGTAAGGATTTATTGTCCAAATATTCCCGAAATTGCGAAAATTTGCAAGTTACTTTGTTATTAAAAATGCATTAAATTTTGGTTTTATTTATTATTGAAATACATATAGGTAGGTACAAATATAAATATTATTTTAATAATTTACTTTTTACTAATCAAGTACAAATTATAATACCTATATTATTTTAAACTTGGTTTATCATAATTTATAGATAACTAATTAAATGTAAAGAAACATTGCATATTATTATAGGTTATTTAGTATTTATAGACATATATAGTCTACAGTATTACAAATGTTTTTTTATTTATAATATAATATTATATCATAGTTTTGCATTTGGTTCTACTTATCATGTTGCCATGAAACTGCTCCTTCTGAATAAAAATAATCAGCATATATATTCCTCATATCAATAGCTGTTCTTCCTCCACGATCAACAATTACTGGATTTATTTCCTCAAAACCTTCCACTGTAAGGGAATCTTTAAAATCGATTCCATTTCTTTCACGTACAAAATTGTGCAAAACACAACACGCGTTAGTGATATTTACTGCCAATTCAGTATTAACATTCAATGGCCGATGAAAGATTCTCCATTTATTGGACAATATACCGAAAGCACATTCCACGTACCTACGAGCACGAGATAAACGATAATTAAATATGCGTTTTTTATTTGTTAAGTTCCTTCCACCATAAGGACGTAGAACATGTTCAGAAAGACCAAATGCTTCATCACCAACAAATACGTAATTTGCAACAATATTAGTAATTGTTATTGGACATGCTTTAGGGATATTCAATTCATTTCTTGTTAAAATATTCCATAAAGTAGATTTCTTAAAGATGGTTGAATCGGAGTCCTTCCCAAAAGATCCGACATCGATGTACAAAAATTTATAATTTGCATCAACAACCGCTAATAGCACTATTGAAAAATAATGTTTGTAATTAAAATGTTGACTTCCTGTTCCTGTTGGTTTTATAATTCTAATATGTTTCCCATCAACTGCTCCTAAGCAATGAGGAAAATTGGCACTCTGCTCGAACATTTCAGCTGTATTTTTCCATAGTTGTTCCGTCAAAGATGGCTTTTCAATGTGAGCTAATTCCTCCCAAACTGCAATACATACTTCTCTTACAATATTCCCTACAGTTGAAGCGCCTAGTTTGAACGTGTAGTGCAAATCTATAAATGTACATCCTGTTCCTAAGTATCTGTAATAATAAGAACATTAAGTTTTGCAAAAAGAGACTATTTTTATTTTATTTTAGGTACTTTTTTAAATTCTATTCTTTTGAAATCGTAAAAAAATCGTTATTATTTTGAAGTTAAAAAAAATCATATCTATCATTGTATTACAATTTAACACATCGCATAATCAGTGTTGAAAAATATTTCTTATTTTATATAGATAGTTTTCCGGTTCATTATATTAATCTACATCTAGTTCTAGTTATTAAAGAAAATAAAAAAAAATATATTTCAACTATCTATACCTATATAGCACAAAAATCAAAATATAGAAATCTAAAAAAGTCCAAATACTTTGAAAGTATTTTTTTCGAATACTTAGTAATCTTTAGACTGGGATTTATATGTAATAAAAAACCAAAAATATGTACATATATAATGCTAATATCAAATGCTAATAAAAAAAATTGTGCCTATGTATTCTTATAATTTTTTATCGCCATAAAAATAACTTATGAGGAACTTTGTATTAATTTTTCAAATATTTTGACTCCACCAAAAAATTTTTATCGACACTTAAAAAAAAAAATCTTAGGAAAATTGAAAATTTCAGTTGTCTATAAATCGCTCAAAAAAAGTCAAAATATTTTGAAAATAAAATCACGTAAAGAAAATGCCAATCTAAAAAAAATACTTAAAAAAATTGAAAATTTCAATTGTCTATAAATAGCTCACAAAAAGTCAAAATACTTTGAAAATTTAACGGTGTATAGAGAACACTAACATAAACATTTGGTGAAAATTTCAAGTATTTACAATGATTAGTTTTTGAATTACAACAATATAAAAAAATCGATTTGGTCGAATCCATCACTCCGTTCAGAATCTAAAAAACATCATTATAAAATCAATACATTCATCACTCTATTCATAATTTAAAATTAATTATTATTATAATTTATAATATTGTATTATATTAGGAGACAACATTGAAAAAAAATGGAAACATATCAAAGACGCATACTTTAGAACAATTAAAGAAAATAAGCCAAAGTCAGGCGATGGGATGACAAAAAAGAGAAAAAAAAATTATATTTACCACGATCAAATGCAGTTTCTAACAAAAACTATTATACCTAGACAAACAATAAGCTCTATACCTAAGCAACATTCTGAAGAAAGCGTCGAACTTCAACCGTCTACTTCAGAAATTAATTTACCTGCAGCCGAAATACAAAATAATAATGAATTTAAAAAACAACAAAAGAAAAGATCCAGAAATGTTGAAGACACATTTATGGAGTATCTAGAAGAAGCTACTAAAAACAGGAAGGATCAATGTAACGTAGTTAAAGATGAACATGAAAATTTTTTTGACTCAATGCTCCCAGTCCTTAGACAATTTTCTGTTGACCAAACGTTGGCATTTAGGGCAGAAATGATTAACGTCATTCAAAAAATTAAACGTGGCACAATGTATCCTACAGATCAATTTCAACAGTCGCAGTATGAACAATTTCCAAATTATTATCGTTTTCATCATGGTACAACCCAAAGAACTACTTCGCCTGCTATGTCACAGATGTCGAATAACAGTTCAATCTCGACATTGCCACCTCAAGTTCCGTTGAATCAATATGAGCCAAATTTAAATGAATATACATTAAACAATTCTACATTTATTTAATTATTATAATATTTTACAATAAATTTAAAAAAAAATGCTGTAAGTGAGTAAACTATATATATATTTCATATATTTTTTTTTTAATTAAAAAAGTTTGTTTTTTGGTTTCAGTATCTATAGCTAAGATAAAATATCTATTATTAACAATAATTAAAAATAAATGAATTAATTTCCTGATTTTTATTATATGATGCTTACCTTAATGGTACTGCTAACTTTTCAGCTGGAGTAATACTTTTTCTCATGTTAGTATCGATTCCTAAAAGTCATGTTCCTAGATACATTGTTAATAGTTCATCAAATGCCGATACGCTCATCCGGAAATAGTTAAAAAAAACTTCACTGGATCTTTTCTGATATTTTCAAAAAGTAAATTAAACGCACCTTCAGAAGGACGTGTACTATTTAAAGGATGTACCCACATCTTTCTATTAATATTTTTTTTATTTTTAATAAAAAGTTGGTAACCCAAAAACAAAATAATATTTTTATCTGCCATGATGGTGTTGTCTAGTTGAAACATGGACACATACTAAATAGTTTATGTATGTTACATGAAATAATTTATCGTGAATATCGTTAAAACGTGCCGTAAATAAACGCTTGTGTTGTTATGAATTAAAACGCGCGGTAAGTTTTGTTTACGCGGTAAAAATGTCGCGCGGTAAAATAACGCCCGTGTGTTCCCAGCCTAACATAGATTTGATCAGTTTTGGTAATATTTTCGCATTTACTGTAAGTACTCGCAAGTAACAGTTGTGTTAGTTTATTGAAAACATTTAAATTTAAAAAAATATTATACTGGTGCAGAAATTGACATATTTGTTATTTTTTGTAATTTTGTTCTTTGTAATGGATCAAGAATATCAAGGTTTGAATGCATTTAATTATAAACTTAACACAGTATTTTAAAGTTATATTTATTTTAGCTGGTACAAGTCATGGTGGACATAATGACTACACGTATGAAGAATTATTTAATTTTTTGCGTCAAAAAGGAAACTTAAAACCACAAAATTTTACTTCAAGAACAATTTTATTTGATATAATTAAAACTAAGTATGGAGGTAATAAATGGGACGAAGCTTACGAGAAAATTGTTAAAGGTAAAATATTATCATTTTCCGTAGCTTTATCAAAAAAATGGACTCAAAGTAATAGAACGTTAAATAAATTCATTGAAAAAAATTATAATTGGCTTCATATAAAATTCGAATTGCCCCAATCAATTACCAATAACAATATTGGAATTATTGGTAGACCAAGAAAATTGTTTTCTGTAAGTTCAGATAGGACTAAAAAAACAAAAGTGAAGCATATAGTAGATTCTTATACGTCTCCCGAACTTGTAAGCGCCATGTTAACAAAACTACATAAATCGGGTAGAAGAAATGTTGCTAGTGTTCTTAATGAAGCTCTTAGTACACCTAAAAGAGCTTCAAAAATTAAACGAGTCTTATCAAATTATGATAAATTAAAGCCTGTTCCGTATTCTCCTGCCGAAGCGCTTGCATTCTTAATTGAAAATAAGTTAACAAAGGAACAATATATAAATATCAGAATAGGATCGAAAAAAAGAAATTGCAATATTTACCCATCTTATGAAATTTTAAAAATAGAAAAAAAAAATGTTATCCAGACAATATAAATGTTACTGAAATCAGTTGTGAAATTCCCTTACAAGACCTATTAAATCATACAACAAAACGTATTCTACAAATTCCAACGATAAAAAGTATAGAAAAAACTATGACAAACTTAGAAATTATATACAAATGGGGATGTGACGGTAGCAGTGGTCAAGCGCAGTACAACCAAAATCTCAGTGGATCGACTTCATCTTCAACTACCGACAGTGATCTATTTATGTTTTTTCTCGTGCCACTTAAACTGCAATGCTCAGTTAACCAAAAAATATCAACAATTTGGTAAAACCCTACTCCATCATCAACTCGATTTTGTCGCCCAATAAAATTTATGTTAAAAAAAGAAACCAAAGAAAATACATTACTGGAAGTTGCGGATATTGAAAAGCAAATAAAAAATTTAATTGCTACAAACTTAACCATTGGAGATAAGGAATTACAAATTAATCATAAATTGATTTTTTCAATGATTGATGGAAAGGTAAATTAAAATTAACTTTTTTACTAATTTTACATGTTATCATAATTACATATTTTCTTAATTATTTTAGGTGTGCAATTCGATGATAGAAACATCTAGTCAAACTTGTTACATATGTGAAGTAACTCCGAAAAACAGTAACAATATTGATGAATTGACTAAAAAAAAAATTAAAGAAGACAACTTAAAATTCGGCCTTTCTTCATTGCATGCATGGATACGGTTTTTCGAGTGTCTACTACACATTGCATATCGGTTGGACTTTAAAACTTGGCAGGTAAATAATATATTATATGCTTGATTTTTAATTACTTTGATAATGTGTAGGTAATTTACTAATTATATCATAATATATTTAAAAATAGGTCAAAAAACCAGAACACAAGGCCATGTTTTCTGCTAAGAAAGCCCTTATCCAAAGTAAATTTCGTAGTGAAATGGGTTTATTGGTGGATGTAGTGTTGCAAGGTAAAAATATGAATTAAACCGTTAAATATCTCAAATGCTTTGAATTATCTAAAATGTTATTATGAATATTTTATAGGGCATGGTACCACCAATAATGGCAATAGAGCTAGAAAATGTTTTAAATATGCATTTCAGTCTTCAGAAATTACTGACATAAATCTGGAATTAATCACTAGGTTTGGTAATATTTTGTCATGTATTGCTAGTGGCTACAAGATCAATACAAATGCATTTGAAAATTGTGGTATTGAAACTGCTAGAATTTTTATCAAACTATACCCATGGTTTTATATGCCCTCTTCGGTGCACAAAATTTTAATTCATGGAGCGGATGTCATTCGTTACGCAATTCTTCCAATAGGTAATTCTAATTCTAAATAAATAAACCATCATAATATATGTTTAATTAAATATTTTTAGGACAACTTTCAGAAGAAGCCCAGGAATCACGTAACAAAGATTATAAAACCTTTCGAAAACATAGCACTCGAAAAATGTCCAGAATAAATACAAATACGGATCTTCTTCATATTTTATTAGTATCGTCCGATCCTTTAATTGCATCTACACGAAAAGTAAAAAATAAAAATAAACTTGACTATTCCCCTGAAGTACAGTCACTTGTCATATTGTCCAATTCCGATTCCGATACAGACAGTGATTCCAAAGATAGTACTACAGAAAGTGATTCAGATGACTCGCATGATGGTTATACATCACAACTCGATTAGGTTGTTTTATTGTATATTTATAATTATTATATTGTTATAAGTTTGGTAAAAAAATTTAAAATAATAAAATATAAAAATGCTTTGATGTTTAAAAATATAAGGTACCACCTTCTCATCATTGTCCTTATGGGGATCCTATTAAAGGGCCATTGTCATGCCAATTACACTATGTATGCACAAATTGAGTTTAGCAGTCTTAAAAACATATAAACTTATGTAGAATATAATTGTTTTTAAATTTAAAAATAGTACACCCTTACTTCCTACTTAATAATGGGCAAAATAAAAAAATGATGCGAAATTTGGGTTCAGCATCCTTAAAAGTGATTGGTTTAATTTATCGCACAATATTATGTAATATAGTGTTAGAGTTATTAATTTATGTAAGCTAGAAACGGGTTTCATCCCACTGTGCGCCGTTGGCGGGGCCGGTTGTCGGTCGGGAACTCGCGGACGTCGATAGAGACCGATAACGAAAGCGACAAAACATGGCACCGGAAAAAATTCGAAAACGCTAAAATTGTAGCCGAGTTGCTGGGGTGCTTTTTAAGTTTTTTTAAATGGTCGTACAAATTCATACAAAATACTTAATAATTATGGGTGTAGTTATGACTATGAATTTATAATTTTTAACATTGGGTGGGGATGAAATCACTAAACTGTGTGAATTGAATAAAAAGTTAAATAGTTAAAAACTTAATTTTTGTTACAATTGTTCATTTAAACTTATATTTTAGGAATATACACTCTGAAAATGAAAATTTAGAATTATCGTACTATACTTTACAACCAGTTGAAGTACCATTTATAAGCAATACAATTTATTGAGAGCATGACGTAGTTAATGAACCTTATGATATAGATCAAAATAAAATTAAAGATTGAATAATAATAATATGTTCAAATTTAACTATTTAATAATAGTTAGAATAACACTCAGAAAATGTAATTTATTATTTTCTTTTAGAGGTTTATGATGATATTCCTCAGACAACTAATAATAATTTACCTACCTTACAGACTATAATAGGAAACCAAGTAGAAACTAATTTAAGAAGGTGGAATAAAAAAAATCCTGAAGGCTCAATTTGAGCTATTAATAAGAAAAAAATAAATCTAGGATTAGAATACACTATAGGCAATAAAAAGTTTCCAGAAAAATTTCCAAAGCCAATACTATGTGATAAATGTAAATTTGATTGCTTAAGTTTCACTGAAGAAAGAAATGAAATATGCCATAACTATTGGGGACTTGTTGATTTTCAAAGAAAAAAAGGATTTTGTAATATCGATGGCTCAAAAAAACCGAAAAAGTTGAAAATAAACTCACTTTTAAAACAATTTCTTAATGAAACTTCAAGGTTATCAAGATATTACTAAAAGTGTTTCTAAAATGTATTTGTTGCAAAATGTTTATATTGTATTATATTGTATTATAATTCGGATTTATGAGACTATATAAGTAATTATTATATACTAGTACGTAGATCGATTATCTACACATATAACATATAATTGCGTAAAGACCAATTCCTTTACAGTTTCAAGTGTCCCTGTCTCCAGGGTTGGAAGGTAGGAACTCGTGCGAGGTTGTTAGGTAAAATAAATAAACACCTGATTTATTATGAGACTCGGTTGCGTCGAGATCGTGTATTTTTAAGTTAAACATAATATTATGATCGTAGGTAGTACGAATAATTATTATAATACATGGTCGAGCGGTCGTTCGATCGGTTTGGGTCGACGGTTTCGGGGGTTGCTCTAGGCACACACGGTCGAGAAGTGTAACGGTTGCGGTGAGAGGCGAGGTCGGTGCACCCATGATGGGACACGAGATCGGAGCGGTAAGGCGGAGAAGTTCGTACGTCCGTTGATACTCACTACGCGGTCGTCGGTGGTCGTTTGCATGGTTGTCGTACGGAAATCGCGAGTCAGTCGTTAACGTGTGGCTCGGTCGGAGGCGGTGAGCAAAGAGAACGCTGGCCGGTCAGTCGGTCACGTCGTACCCGTCGCGGGACGGGTTGCTGGGCGTCGCCAATGCGGGGCTCGATATCGAAGTAACATAGAACATAAATATAAAAATTACAGAAGTCATTTAAATAAAAACGAATATGAAATAAAACAATTATTACAAATAAATTAGCAAATACAAGTACTCGCGCTGCGGAACGGTATTGAGAAAAGGCTGGAGCCATGATAAAGAAAACAGGTATGTCGGCAACTTTGTGGTGCGCATAAAATGGCGGCCGGTTTGCGCGTGTTATCAATTTTACGTAATCACCATATCTGTAGGAAGTATACGGATGTCTGTTATATAGTATAGACTTTTAGAATTTAGACGGTCTAAATTACGTACAATTTATAAAATTAGACCGTGCATTACATCACATTATTTTTATTTTATTGCAATAAACTTATTTATAATTGTTATTGTTAGTTGTTACTATTTATAATTTGAACATACCTGTGTTCAGTAATGTATATAATTATTTAGTTATAAATTATAATAATAATAACTATTAATTGACTAAGAAATATTACGTACGGTTTAATATTAAAATGATTTTATTTTAGCCGTTTCAAGATTTACAATTCAACAATGTATATTTAATATTGTAGTAAGCGAATTACTACGCAACATTTAAAGTCTCGACAGGTAACATATTTAACATAATATATCGTAGATAGGTAATGGTCTGTAGATATATCAAATAGAAACTAGTTAACCTTTTTGGTTGTACTTAATCAAAGAACCATGGGGAATATAACGCCAAAAACGAACTCGTAAACAAAATTGCGATTAATAAATGTAAGGCTCAAGGAGACACGATATTCAAACTAAAACCACAATAGATTAGCACGACTTTGAAATCATGTAGAATAGGTGGATGTGATAAATGCGATAGCGTTATATGAGAGAAATTCAATATAGAAATAGTATGGTTTATTATAATGAAATTGACAGTCACAAATTATCTGTCAGTACATTATAGTAATACCCACAATAGATTAGGAATTTCGCATGGCCACATAGAAAACATCCGTTAGAACCGCGATACAGCATCACCAGGCAAAGGGGAGCGGGGACCGGACTATACTCCGGCCACTGAGAGAGCGCTACCCGGCGGCGACCAAAACTTGTCCGATCTCGCGCATTCCCACCACGAAACCTCCAGTTTTGCTGGCCGCCGTCACGGTTACCGTCGCCGCCGTCGGTGCCGCTAACGTCGCCGTCAAAACGTATCACGTGATAGTGGTTGTCAGTATACAGCGTGAACTAGAGTGTTTACTGTTTTCAGTATTTTACTTATTGCGATACTATTTACCTAGTTTTTTGTTTTTGCGTGTTATACACATTTTTTTTTATTAGTTTTTACGTGTTTTAGTACACTATATTTTTAGTATTTACTATTGTATTAGTAAAACTAGTCTATAATGGATCCTATTGATATTGCTTCACCTAAGAAAAAAAATCCTTGTGGAAAGGTAAGTGTTTATATAAAAAAATATATATATTTTTTTTTAAATATTTATTCTATTGCTAATTCTTATTATTTAATTTTTTTTCTGCAGTTTATTGGTACTGGTCAAAAACAAATGATAATCAATCTGTACAAAGATATAGTCAATCAACAACCCGAAAATCCTGACAGCCCCCGATTGAAGTACAAAGAAATGCTTTTGAAAATTTCAAAAGCAACCGGTATTGGTCAACGTACAGTTCAGACAACTTTGGCAGAATATAAAAATAAAGGTACTGTATCATCGCCCAATAAGAAAAAAAATAGAGCTACGATACTTGAAAAAGTGGACGATTTTGACAAAAATGCAATTAGGCAAAAAATCCATAGTTTTTGGCTCAATCGTGAAGTGCCCACAATTGCAAAGATGTTGACTGCCATAAATAAAGATGAGACACTACCAGATCTAAAACGTTCATCATTTCAAAAAATATTGAAACAATTGCAATTTGTGTACGTCAAAAAATGTCGTAATAGCGCGCTTCTCGAAAGAGATGACCTTGTGACTTGGCGGCAAAATTATTTGAGCAACATAAAGCAATATAGAGCAGAGGGCAGACAAATATATTACTTAGACGAGACGTGGGTCAACGCGGGAGAAACACATAGTAGAACATGGGTAGACAGTTCAGTCACTTCACGACGGGACGCATTCAAGAGAGGCCTCACAACAGGACAAAAGGACCCCTCGGGCAAAGGTAAGCGACTCATCGTTTTACACATTGGATCATCTGACGGCTTTGTCCCAGGGGGCCTTTTGTGCTTCGAATCGAAAACAAACTCATCCGACTACCATGATGAAATGAATGGCACTACATTTTTTGAATGGTTTGTCAAAATTATACCGTTACTTAAAGATAAGGCAGTCATTGTAATGGACAATGCATCATACCATTCTGTAAGAAAAGATCCAACTCCAGTGAGGTCGTGGAAAAAACAGGAAATTATAGACTGGCTAGAAAGTAAAGGCGAGGTCGTTATACAACCAATAGTAAAGGCGGTATTGTTAGAAAAAGTAAAAAAAATCAAATCGGAACACGAAAAATATGTAATCGACGAGTACGCGAAAGAAAATGACAAAATCGTATTAAGATTGCCTCCATACCACTGCGAGCTGAACCCAATAGAGCTCGCGTGGTCATCCGTTAAACATTATGTCCGGTCGCTTAACAATACATTTAAAATAAAAGACGTACAAGAATTGTTAAAACAAGGTGTAGAACACGTAACACCAGAAATGTGGGCCAATTTTGTTAAGCACGTCATAAAGGAAGAAGAGAAATTTTGGAAAATCGACTTCATCACAGATGAAATATTGGATGAAGAACCTGAAGGAGAACAACACATCATACATAAAAATACAAACATATACCAGGTGAGACGGTCGTGGGCGTTATTATTTTCATTGTATTTACTTGAGCCGCTGTAGACAAACCACTCGGCGGCGGCCGTGGAATTAGCCACGGTCGCCGCATAGCGAGTGGGGGTATTTCGGGCAGCGAATAGGTGGAAGAGTGGGAGAAATTAGGTTTCCAAACCGCGGAGCTCGATCATTTGGATGCGCAAGCGGGTAGCGCTCTCTCAGTGGCCGGAGTATATAAGAGGGACCCCGAAACGGCCTGTATTCAGACGTGTCTACTCATCGCTACTACAAGCACCTTCAATCAGCTCTGTGTAACGATTGTCATTTGGACTCAGCACCATTGTGATTATTGGACTCTAATAAAACAACAGTATAATTTGGCATTTGTGTTATAATTATTCAACTGATACCTCATCATCAAAGTAAACGGTCTAGCTACCTGCAAACGTTAATATATCTTAGCCATCAGAGCCACCAGTATATTACATCATTACTTAAGTTCATGTCATGTGATTTACTTAATGAACTTTTGTATTTTATTTTTGATGTTTGTTTTTAATGTTTTATGATTATGTAATAAAGAATCATTAAGTTTATTAATTCGAATAAATGTTCTTGTACGAATCAAACATTGTAACACTTCTGATGGTAAATTTGTTATTTTTTGTTTTAGTTTGGTTCATAAGTCTTTAATAATATTTGGTTTATTTTTCAAAGCATCACCGTGGAGTTCTTTAAACAATTGTTCCAATTCATGAGCAGCATTTACTAATGTTGGTGATGGAATTGTAAGATTTCCTTTTGAAATGTGTTGAATCCATGATGTCTCCTGTATAATATTGTAGTCTTCTCCAGACTTCAGGTATGGATATTTATAGATATATCGATGTGCTACATATCCAGCAACGTATTCAACGCATTCTTTTTCTATGAATCCAAATGGTCCTCCATTATCTATCTAAAAAAATATATATTTCATTTTTTTTTCACAAAATTTTAGAGGAAGTGTATTCTATAACCTAATTTATATTTTATGTATTTACAGGCTACTAGACGGAAAAAATATTTTATTTAACTTACTATTTAAGTGACAAGTTAATTTAATATTGGTGAAAATTGAGATCAAAACAAAGTATCAAATGAATCTGGGTAATTTGATTTGAATCTAAATATTTTTAATTGTTTTATTTTAATTTTATTATATAAACTTACATTCTTTTCAAAGAGATCCAGTATATTCATATCCACATTTTCAACAGTAGCTGAACCTTCAATACTCATTATATTAGCCAGTTCTTCATTTTGTGAATACTCAGTTTCATTAATCAATACTTCAGATTGCCTAAACATTAAACTAGAAATACACTCTTCCCCTAAAATTAAGCTATACTCTATTCCAAATGAGACCAGCCTTCGGCGGCCGGTTGTACGCATGGGGGCGTGGCTTCACTACGAGGACGGTCTTGAACTTTGCCGTCGCGGCGCGACGGCTAGAGCGACGTAATTAGTCTATTATAGACCAGCGACCTGTACAAATAACTTAAATTGCATTGTATACTCTGAAACAGATGGAGTGCGGAGCTGTACGTCGTGATGTATTTTTCCGTACCGTTGCTCCCACAGTCGCGCGCCACATAATTACATAAGTACGTCAGTGTACGCTATCAGTATATCACCAATTTCTTATGTTCAATTTTTAATCCCTATATTTTTTTTTTATTACCTAATGTTATAGGTACGTTAAAACAAATTTCTATAATTTAATTAGTAACACTTTATTATATTAAAACATGATAAAAAAAATGATAAAACATAAATCATGATAAAAAATATAATATATGATAAAAAAATATAAATTAATTACTCCGAATCATCTGTTGAGGTTGTTTCTCCTGTTATATTCATAATACAAGGTTCCATTGCATCTATCAATTCGTCCATGATATCGTCCGCTTTCCATATTCTGTTCTCTTCTTCAATTACGTGCTTTATAAGATTTTTCCAATTTTGAGTCGTAACCCTTTCAATCGCTGTATTTAGCAGTTGTTGAACATCGTTGATTTTGTAAGTGGTGTTTTTCTGTTTCACGTATCCTTTTACCATCGCCCATGCTAATTCAATGGGATTGAATTCGCAATGGTACGGTGGCAATCGGAGTACGGTGTGCCCGTTGTCCTTGGCCAAGTTGTCTATTACATACGATTTGTGTTGTGGTCGCATTTCTTTTGATATCGCCAGTAGTTCGGGCTTCAACAATGACGATAGCGGTCGTTCACGAACAACATCCCTGGAAATGAGCCACTCCAATATAGCTGCCTTTTTCCAAGAACTATTTGGATATTTTTCTTGCTCTACTGAATGGTACGGCGCATTGTCCATGACGATGATTGAATTTGGATCGAGTATAGGGATAATGGACTCGAACCACTCCTTGAAGTTATCCCCATTCATCTCGTCATGGTAATCTCCTGTATTTTTTTTAGAAACGAAACATAGTAAGCCACCTGGCAGAAAACCATTCTCCGACCCAATGTGTAGCACAATGAGTCGTTTCCCTTTACCTGATGGATTGGTAGACCGGTTGTGAGGCCTTTGTTGAATGCATCGTGTTTGGAGAGAACCGTATTGTCCTTTCAAACACGATCGACACAATCGCCGGCGTTCAACCAAGTTTCGTCCAGATAATATATACATCGACCTTCAGCTCTATATTTCCGAATGTCGTATAAATAATTACGACGCCAAACAATTAGGTCTTCCCTCTCGGTCAGCACACTGCATCTTTTTCTTTTTGTAAAAACAAAGTCCAATTTTTTGATGACACGATACAGAGACGTCCTTTTAAAATTTGGAAGCAACGGATCTGCGTTTACGTCGAATAAAATTCGATCAATGGTTGGTAGTTAACGTTTTAACCAAATAGAATGAATTGTCCGACGTAATCCTGTGCGATCCAGATCATCAATTTTTTCAAAGAGTGAAGCCTTCAATCTTTTTCTGTTAGGAGATGATACTGTTTTCGTCGTTTTATATTCGCTGATGGTATTCCTTATTGTGTCACGTCCCAAGCCAGTTAACTCTCGAATACGGTTAATAATGTCCACATATTTTTTGTCTGGTGTATTAGAAATGATATCTTTATAAATATTGACTACCATTATTTTTTGACGACTGGACACAAACTGTAAAAAACATATAAATAATAATATATCGTAATACAATTTGAAATATCAAATATTAAATAATTAAATATTTGAATACTATATTAATCAATATTACTCACTTTTCCACATTTATTTTTTGTTTTTGGAGAAGTAGTAGTGACGTCTTCTTCAGGCTGCAGAGGCATACAACCTTCCATTTCAGAACCACCCGTAGTTATTTCGTTATTATCTCCCATTATATAATAGGCAAAACACAAAACAAATAAACAAACAAACAAATCGGTTTAAACGGACGGCGCGTAATTCAGAGGCAAGCACGAAGGCGTCGAGGCGTTATAATGCAGACACGTACACACACATACCGTCGGCGTCGAAAATCGCCGCTGGTAGAGCTGCAGTCGAACAACTACAAGGTGGGGGAGCCAGAACCTCATCCGGACGAAAACTGGTCGCTGCGCAAGGCTGGTCTCATTTGGAATAGAGTATAGTTTCCAAGCCTTCTTCTGTATTTCTGTTTTCAGTGTATACTGCAGTTGAATGTTTACCCAAAATGTACCACCTGAGACTGAAATATAAAATTTGAACAATAATTATGTATGAGGTACATATTATGTAGAAATAATATTTTAAAAAATGTTACACACGCATATTTAAATTGCAACGGTGTAATATTGTTCATTGCTGATCCACAAATTCCTTTCAGAAAGCTATACATGTTTTCAACTACATCCTGATTTAATTTCCTAGTCATTATAAAGGAAATATTATATTTGCATTTTAACTCATTCAGCAAGGCTTTTAATAATTTGTTAGTAATTATTATACCTAAAAAAAAAAGTAGGTCAGCACTGGTCAGTCCTCAGACATGTATTATTATAGTATTCAATTTGAATGCAAAGATTGCACTCGATAAAAAACGATTCTGAGAGGACCAAAGAAAATGTATGAAAAATGACCTTTCTAAAGTACCTACCATCTTGATACTATATGTGGAAATCGAAGAGCTCCTTCTGGTAGAAACTTTGTTTACAAGATAAAAAAAATATACATCATTGTAAAACCACTAGCTTTCTTGCTCCTCTCAGAATCTAAAATGACAGTTTTTATAGTACTGTAAGTAATTTTGACTTATTAATAATTATTTGTGAATCTATACTCTTTTTTTTTAAATGAGATCAGTACAAGGTGGCCCATTTGTACTCAGTTTCGTTCCAAAGCTTTGGCCTCCAGATTGACTGTAGCCAATTTACTTTTCCCGGTACTGATCACATTTTTAATAAACTATACCTTTCTGGAAGGGCAATAAACTTTTTTTGTCATGTATTCTCATTTCAGTTATAAAAGAAGTCATTCTGTCCAATAATTCATCTTGTATCTCTAAAGATAACCCATAACTGGATGAATGTTTATCAATTTTGTGTTGAGTATTCAACAAGTCAAACCAGTCGTTGACTAGCTGGATCACTTCTGAAGCCTATACATAATTACATAATATACTTGTTTCAAACAAGTATATTATGTAATTATTTAATAAAAAAAAGTTGTTTTTATTAATTGTTAACGGCATGTGTAAATAATTTTACTTAATATGCATAGCTAATGTTATATTTCATATGTTTATAGTAGAAAATTATTTAGTTGATGATTTTGTTTTTACCTCTTTCCAGTTGTAATCAGTGATTATATTTTTATTTCCACAGAAACTTATAGATTTGGCATCACTATTTGAAAATAATTGTACTGCCAATTTGACGTTCATCCTAGATGCACCGTCTACCATAATATGACGTTCAGATAATTTATATGCAAGTCTGTAGTCTTTTCAACAGATATATTCAAGTTTCGCCATAATCCAATGTTGGATAGACCCATATCACTAACAACTGCCACAATATTATATCCAATATTATATAATTTGGCTATGATGTCATTTAATAATTCTACTGTCATCGGAGTATCAAAATTATAAAATAACGGTTGCTTCCATGGTGATATTAGTCCTGTTTAAAAAAGTTACTCTAGTATTACACATTGTTTTAAATGTTGGCTAATTATATAGATACCTCGAACAATAAGAGTCTGAACACATTTATGTGGTCCAATCATTTGTTCATTTTTTTTTTGTCGTAACAAATTCTTTTTGTTACATATGTTTCATCAAACGAGATTACTGTTAATTTTTCATTGTCAGTTAGAGTTTCTCCTAAATTAATTTTCATACAAATGTATAAGATCAAATTGTTAATTGAGTTTTAATATGAAAATACCTTTTACTTTCATCAAAGTTAATACACTAGTTAAAACTCCAAGTTCTACTGAAAAAAGACTGGCCCATGTTCTTAGGGTTGATAAGCCTGCATATTTTTAAGTTTTACATTCTTTATTCAATTTCATAAATTATGTTCATAATAAATTACCTGGTAACGGAAATTCTTTTTTTGTTCTTAAATACCGATACGCCTTCGGAGAAACACTTCTCAAAGATATTGCAGAAGCTATATCTTGCGGGGTCCATTTATAAATTTTTTTGTTACCATTTAAAATAGCATCAATTTGTATAGGCGTGAATAATTTAGAAAATAATGAGTGGACACGTACATTAAAAAGGCCGTCCGTTTTTATTAAATTATTTTCAATTTCTTGTTTTTGTAATTGTTGATAAGAAATAATTTGTTTTAATTTAATTTGTTCATTTTGAAGTTTGTCTTTTTTATATTTATCAATAAGAGTGGAGCGCTGCGCGACGAACCGAAGGTGGCCGATCTAATTAACTTGGACACCGACGAGGAGGAGTTCTTTCAACTTCGGGTAGGCCCACAGGAGCTCCCGGATGTGGACATGCTGTCGGGACTCCCGGACAGCGACGACGACGGCCTGTGAGTAGGCAGACGGTGTCCTGCGGGTTGGCGTTGGCGGGGGAGAATGTCGCGGTCATAACGCCTTTCATGTCACCCGCACGACGGGCTACAGTCGGACGGCAGGTGGTGGGGACCCGTACATCGACCACGACGGCCGACCTCGCCGCCGGCCGGGCCGGCTGCCTGGTTCCGAATGCGCGCCTTTACGATACTACTGTGAAACACCAATAAAATACATTATTTACCACAACCACCGGTGTTCTTAAATAAAGTGTCACCTATTCATGTACCACGTCGAGCATACCGTGTCATAATGTTGTTGTTGGTGGGTGGTGGTGTGGGAGGTGGGTGTCCCCACGGGTTAGATTAAGATTAATCATTATCAGAAACGCAAATTTTTTTTAAGTCTTGGAGTAACCATTCTTTTATTTTTCCTATTCGAGCACTGTATATTTATATATATATTAGTATTAAACATAAGCCAATTAACTAAATTATGAATTATATAAAATAATATTTTTAAAAGACTGAAAGTAATATACAGTCAAGCGAAGACGAGGTATCTGTGGGTGAATGTGGGGGAGGCTGAAGATGTGGATTTAGTTGTTGGGAACAATATTATTGCAGAAAAGATCAAGGTGCAGAGGAGCCATATGCCCGACCACCAAATAAAATAATTTTAAAAATTCAAAGAAGACTGCGACATCAAATTTTGGATCCTCTTTGTTGAAAATATTAGAAAACCGCCAAAAAATACCAGAAGACCAGGAAAAATCTTTTTTAATGTCATTACTCCCTTAAATTAAATCGTTGGACGAAGACCAAAAATCATGGCTGTATGTTGAATTTTTAAATGCCATACAACGAGTAAAAAACTATTCTGTAACCCCTGCTTATCCTTGTTATGGATTTTACACACAACACAAAATAAACGTACGCACCAATTGAAAATTAAAATAATTAATGTATTTTTTATTAAAACTGGTAGTAAAAATTAAGTGTAGCTACAATCTGTTATTCGAACACTGGTAATTCTACGACTGACTGACTCCCTGTGTGTTGTCGTGACGGTGCCCCGTCTCACATCAAAAACCCTTATTCAGCGGTTCCCACGGTGGCAGCGTCTTACGACACACACTCTGCATTATGATTGTCTATATATGTTGTTAACATATATAGATATATAAAAAATAAAATATGTACTGATCAGGGGTTCTTAACACCCCCCAGACTAAATGAGACACGGGGGTCCAATGACCACAGTGTTTCACTTAAATATTTAAGTTTCTGCAAGATTTCGAATTTTCTGTTATTTGGGGGTCAGTTCAGTTTGACAATAAAATAATAAAATATTAAAGAAAAATAATAAAAGAAAAATAAATTACACTGTGTCTTTCTAAATACCATTAGATTTTTCATGCTTCTGGTATTTCAGGGTTGTATATTTTTGTAACATTTTTTCTTAAACTAAAACTTAATATACTAAATGTTAGTATTACAATAATATAAATGACAATAACGTGAATGTTAATATTGAAAATTAACGAAGGTTCAGCTAGGGTATGTGAAAGTTCATTTAACTCAACTGCTTTATTAGTCAGTTGGTTCAAATTTTGAATTAAGATTTTATTAGTGAGGTTTTGAGGAATAATTGTTTTGACTATATCTGTCAATGTGTGTAACGGATCCTTCTTAGAATTTTCTGGTATAATATCTGAATGAATATCCCTACTAGCTTTGTTATTAGAAAATAATATAGAGTTTCTGAGATTAATTTTACAAAATGGGGGTATAGTTATTCTGCCTACGCCCTCAATTTCTATCTTGGAATTTTCTGTTGGATTTGTGCAAGTGATGGTACCTACTTCCCGTTGGGTATAATAGATCCATGAATTAGTTTGCACTAACTGATGCCATATAGGGGCTTTTAATGAAACGAATTTGAATTTGCAATGGTCTGGATTAAATTGATTATTCGCTAGTAATGAAACTACACATACATCTGATTCTGCACGATGGCTTTAATGTTATACATTCTTCCCATTTTACGTTATCTAAAGCAATAAAATTTTCGTTGTCTCTGCTTACACCTAAATAATCTATTTCAGGGTCGACTAAGAAAATGGTTTGTTCACTGTGGGGTATGGGTAAAGGTATAGGGTGGTATATACTATATTCCTCACTGGTAATTAGTGGGATTTCTATGACATAGATAAGATAGTTGTCTTTAAAGAATATGTTTTTTTCAGAGATTCGGAGGATTTCATTAAGAGATTCTATATTAACTTCCAATGGAAAAGTATTTCCAATCGGCAAGTCCACCTTAATTTCAAGAAGTTCTTTAATAATGTGCTGTGGAGTAAAGACACTAGTGTGAATTTTTCCATCTAATGCTGTATTTATTATGGAGATAAGGTTCTGGGTTTCATAAGCGTACTTATTAGTATTACTAGTTCAAATAGTAATGATTGTTCTAATACTTTGGTTCGGAACGCCAATTTATTAAGGTTCTGGATAGTAAGATTTGTTTGTGCTTGTAGGTACTGGAGGTTTTGTTCTACTTTTTGTTGTTGGAGTTCTAATTGTTGTGTAGAGTGATTTACTTCTGCTTGTAGGAATCTGATCTTTTCCGGAATATTGTTTTTACTAGGTACTTTGCTTCGATTTAGTTCTGTTATTTGATTTATAATGAATTCAACATCAATCTTTGAGCATACACCATACAGAACGTTGGCCATACGCCTGAATGTTTGCCCCAATCCCCGTCGAACTCTATTATCATCATTATTAATGGCTAACATAAGACTTCTGTGATTAGCTTCGATCTCGTTTAAATAGGGCAAAGTTGCTCTAGAAAATTGTTGTATAAACAGAGAGCAAATCTCCTCAATTTCCACATTGCCAAATCTGTTTTTCATATTTTCGCAAATGGTCGTGGTGGCTTGATAGTGAGCCATGATGACATGGTATTTTGAAATTAGTAATTGTACATCCAAGGAGATTACCAATTCCCAACTCACATGTGACAATCTGGGTACTCCATGTGACTCATAATAGATCCCTTGTTGGTTCTTGAATGACGTTAGATTAAATACTTGGCGGTGATTTCTTTGGTCCGAATCATTAATGGAAGGTTCCGTGACGCTTATTGAAATTATGCTAAATCTGAAACATAGTTATGTTCTTTCATGAAATTGTTTTAGAAGGTTCCGGTGTACATTTACAGGCTTGTTTTTCTTAAGTATCGTGACATTTGGTGAATCTGGTTGTATTTCTACGATGGGGTAAGGACCTAACCATTTTGGGGCTAGTTTTCCCTTACGGGCCTTGTCTTGTATTAGGACTCTATCTCCTTCGGCAAGGTTTAGAGGTGCTATTGATTTGTCATAACGCTCTTTAGATTTGTGTTTGCTTTCTAATAGCTCTGCTCTCGCTAATTTATGAGCTTCCTGCATTTGTTTCTTCATCTCAAAGTAATAGTCCTCATAGTTGTATTGAGGTTCAGGATCTCGAGTGAATGAATGCGGAACGGTTATTTCATTACCATAAACTAGTTGATATGGTTGAAATTTGGTTGCAGTATGTACTGTTGAATTATGACAAAACATCGCGAATGGAACATAAGTGTCCCAGTTTTGAGGATCTTTGTCAACGAAACTGCGTAAGTAGTCTCCTAATGTTCTGTGGCTACGCTCTAAAGATCCATTACTTTGTGGATGGTATGGTGTGGTCGAAGTTTGTTTGATCTTAAGAAGTTGACATACTTCTTTGAATACATGACTAAGGAATTCCGTACCACAGTCTGTGACAAGACTCTTCGGAAGTCCATGTAAGCACACAAATTGGGTTACAAAATGGTATGCTACAGTGTTTGCTTCATGGTTTATCATAGGTACTGCCCATGCGAATTTAGAAAGGTCATCTTGAAGAGTTCAGATGAATATATTCCCTTTATGAGACTTAGGAAATGGTCCTACAATATCCATGAAGATTTTCTCAAAGGGTCTGGAAGAGGTTGTGGTTATAACCATCGGTTCTTTTACTGATCGATTTGGTATTTTCTGACGTTGGCAAGTTTCACAGGAAAGGATATATGCTTTGATCATCTGTCTCATTCCCTTCCAATGATGTTGCTGCAATATTCTTTGATATGTCCGATTTATTCCTTGATGTCCCCCCAAAGGAGTCTCGTGGAATTCTCTAATGATTCGTAACTGGTCTTCCTTCGATAACTGCTCTCGTGTTACGATTTGTATTTCTATTTCCGAATTTCGGAACGTGTAGTAGAGCATGCTCCGGACGGTTTCCCATTTGATACCGTCTCGATCTATCGCTAAACGCGGACAAGCGAGTCGAGTTACTTTCCGCTCTTGGCAAATTTTCTTGAGATTCTGTAGGCTCTGAAAAATATCTTCGCAGGTCGGTTTTTGCCAGAACTTTTCTTTAGTAATGAGGTAGAATATGTTTCTGTCTGTTATCTCTAGTGATGCTACCTCGGTAACCTTTTTCTGTAGTCTACGTAACTGTGTCAGGTTGCCAAATTTTCTTCTCATTTGTACAGCTACTCCGTGTGTCATCTCGAAATCCGCCGAAACGCAACATGCCTGGGAAATGCTAGGATCCATTTAAAATATATTTCCTGATACTTCGCTAATTTTCTTAGTTGGTTTCTTAAGACTTGAATCGGCTTGCAGAAATTCCTGATAACTTTCGGTGATTTGTATGTTTGTAGAAGAGCTAGCTTGATGAGAGCTGTGATCGTCCTGAGGTTCTGAAGTTGATGGTTCTGCGTTGTCTGGATATTTTGAGTTCTCTGCGGCCTTTGATGATCTGGTGACGACTTGATTTATCCGACTTAAAGCATCTGCATTTGTGTTATTAACGCCAGGTTTGTAATGGATGGTGTATTGGTGTTCTTCCAATTTTAAACGCCACCTCGTTAGCCGTGAACCGGGGTCCTTTAGGTTAAACAGCCACACCAATGCTCGATGGTCCGTTATAATATTAAACTGTTGACCAAAAAGGTATGTTCGAAAAGTTTTAACTCCCCATACTATGCTGGCTAATTCCTCTTCAGTAGTATTATAGTTTATTTCAGCTTTATTTAATGTTCTGGATGCATAAGCAATGGGTAGGTCCTTCCCAATTGGACCTTGAGAAAGTACACAACCAATTGCGTAGTTGCTAGCATCACAAGTGAGATTGAAGGGTCTGGTGAAGTCTGGATACTGAAGGATTGGATAATTTATTAGAAGGTTTTTCAGTTTTTCGAATGACTGTTGGCATAGATCACTCCACATGAATGGCACATCCTTCTTTAGTAACGAAGTTAGTGGTTTAGCGATCTGTCCATAATTTTGTATGAAACGCCTGTAATACCCAGAGAATCCCAAGAACGATTTAATATCTTTTACGTTTTGGGGTATTGGAAAATTATGAACACATTCAATTAATTTCGGGTCAGGCTTAACGCCTTCGTCAGTAATTTGGTGTCCTAAATACGTGACCTCTTTCCTCAAAAATTCACATTTCAAGGGCTGTAGTTTTAGATTGAATTTTCTGAGCCTTTCCAAAATTTCTGTGAGTTTTTGTGAATGATCTGGGAGGTCCTTGGCATAAATAATGATGTCATCAAGGTATACGAACGCTTTTAACCCATTCAGGCCTGAAAGTACCTTGTTCATCATTCTTTGAAATGTTCCGGGAGCACCCTTTAGACCAAACGGCATCCGCAAAAATTCGAAATGGCCTTTATCCGTAGAGAAGGCTGTCTTCTCGCGATCTGCCGGGTTCATTGGCACCTGATGATATCCTTGGGCCAAATCAAGTGTACTGTAGTATTTGGACTTACCTAACTGATCTAAGATGTCCGTGATATTGGGAAGTGGAAAAGCATCTCCCACTGTAACTTGATTGAGTCGTCGAAAGTCAACGCATACTCGATACTTTACTACTCCGTTAACATCCGGTTTCTTCGGAACCACCAAAAGAGGAGCATTCCATGGCGAGTCACTAGGAGCAATTACCCCTTCTCGCTCTAGAATCTCCATTTGTTCTGTTATTTCTTGCCGATGTCGCTGGGGTAGTCGGTATGGCTTTTCATGAATTGGGTGAACGGCTTCAGAAGTCTTGATTTCGTGAGTAACGGCGGTTGTTGCTGTGATTTTATCCCCTTCCAATTGAAACACATCAGAGTATTCCTCACAAATAGTAAGCAATGAGGATTTTTCTTCTGAGTTTAAATGGCAGGTTCGCAGGGCTGAATGTAAGCGAGATATTCTGTTCCCATCAACACTAGGTTCTGTATTTTCCAAAATTTGTGATAAGTGCACATTAGCTTCGTTGAAGTCTTCGTGTTCGAGATGCTCTAGTTGAGGGATTTGTAATTGAACTTGATTGACTGTTGGATTAATAAAAGGAACGTATATAAGATGATTTCTCACTGTGGTAACACAATTTCCACAGGTGAGGGCATTGGTAATGCTTTGGCTTGAAATTAAAATGTTTGAACCCTCTGTTTTATTGGGAGCTGGAATGGCAACGAGAATTTCTGTTCTTGGTAGTATGGTTAAATTCACAAGAGGAGGGAGGATTAATTCCTTTGACTGGTAGTCGATTATAGTTCCATGTCCGATAATGAATGGTTTACCTAAGATTCCTTCATTTGGTACTGGGAAATCGGATTGAACAACTTGGAATTCAACGCGTCTTTTTTCACCTCCAATTTGAAGTTCGATAGTGACGGATCCTAAAGTCGTCACAAAATTATCTGTTATTCCTTTGAGTTCGTACACGGTATGGTCGTAAACTATTACTTCATCTCGCAATGATGAGAGTTTGATTAAATTTAAGTCACTGCCAGAGTCGATTAAAAATTTGCTGTCTGTTGGAATGGTCTGAGGGCTTTGACACTGTACATGATCCTGTTCAATTTTCTGGCGAGCCGTATTATTTAAGATATTCCTGCGAATGAGATTGCGGCTGTTTTCAGGCTTCCTGCCGGGCGCCCGCCGTCGGCACTCGACTGCGTAGAGTTTTTTGAATTTTGTGAGGTAGTAGCTGGAGATTCTGCGGATCGCTTTGAATTTACGTATTTTAGTTTTCTGCATTCCTCCTTGGTGTGACCTGGTTTCTTGCAGTAACGACAAGTAATTGTATTAACGATCGCCTTGTGGGCGTTTTGAGGTGTTTGACCATTATTCGGCTTCACTTGGAGAGACCTGCAGTCTCTGGCCCAATGTCCCATTTTTCCGCAATGGAAACAAGGGGTACTCGGTTTCTTTGTAAGTGTTTTTCCATTGTTTTGTTTAACAGACGGTTCATAGAAACGCTTTGACTCGTCGTGCGATTTTCTCACCCTTTCTTCTTCTCTTGCAGCTTGAATCGCTTTGTCAAGAGTTGGTGGATTTCGAGCCTTTATGAAGTCTTTCAGTTTTCCCAATCCTTCGATAAAGACTTGAATGGTCTGTGCTTTCAAACTGTCCTCCAATGCTGTGGCGACTTCTGCGGATTTTCCGTTTGTTTCCTGTTCTAATATGAGTGTCTGTAAGGCCTCAATACGCGATGAATATGTCATTACGTCCTCATCTCCTTTCTGTTTGATAGAATACAGTTCCAAATATAAATGTGGCGTAGTTCGCTGGGGTTCTAGTGACGTTTTTAGGGTATCCTTGAGTTCAGTCCAGGATTGAATCGAACGAAATTTTACTGCGGCCCGGGCCTTTCCCGTAAGCCGAATAATAATGCCTTGGAGCAGTCGCTGCTTAGCTTTCTCATTGGCACACATAATCGCGAACTCACATGTTTCTAGGAACAGCTCGAGATCTTCTTGATTTTCTCCACTGAATGTCGATGGTAATAACTTCAAGGCTGCTTCTAATCCGATGGTGTCTACGGATTTCCCAGATTGTGATAGGATACTTGTGGGTTGTTCTGTGTTGAGGTGTTGATCACTGGATTTTCGTTCTGTCGGGAATCTCCTGTTTCGATGTTGTTTGGTTGTAGAAGGGACCCGTCATCGGCCATCGTGATGGTCTGATCTAAAATATTTGTATGCAAGGTATGGCTCGTATGAACAAGCACGTTATCTACGGAAGCTAAGGTTTGGTTAACGTTTTGCAACAACGTCTCGTTAAATTCTATGATTTCATTGGTCTGGTTGATAAAAAGATTATCCCAAGAAATTTCCGCAACAGGTCGTTCGGATTCTGGAACTTGTGGATTTGCAAACCTAACAGGAAGACTGTGACGTGGAGCAGGGAGAGGGTTCTCGGAGGTTTCCTCTCTATCTTCCAATTCAGGGGTAGGGGTCCTACTATTAGTATCTCCCGTATCACTCATCAACTAAGTGTTAAACAATAACGATTTATGCAAACTACTACTACTGTTGCTAACAGTTAAAATAAATTATTAAATGTTATCACTATTAGGTTTGATGACAGTAATAATAATAATAATAAAAAAAATAAAAAAAAATGTTCAATAACTAATTTAAATTGTTAGTATGTTAGTAAATGTTCTGTTACTCACAACACCGCAAACTGTATTGATGCCGCCATGAGTGTTGTCATTGGAAATGTGCGTTGTTGAAAGGGTCTGGATGAGTCGGGTTGGCTCTGAGTGTTGCCAGTGAAAAGAATTATAAACGACGTAAATCCTCTTCGACAGCTCTTGTTGAATGGACGTTCGCTTGCCCCGAAACTGCTGGCGCGGGGACCACTACAGGTAGTGGGTTTCAATTCGGCTCTGTTATTGTTGATTGTTGTTGTAAACAATGTTATCAATAGTCTTATCAATTTTGATAACTCTTATCAATATTGATAACAATATCGATTGTGACTATCGATTTCGATTTTGACTATCGATTTCGATTTTGACTATCGATTTCGATTTTGACTATCGATTTCGATTTTGACTATCGATTTCGATTTTGACTATCGATTTCGATTTTGATGTCTTACCGTTGCTCGAACTGGTTCGACCGATGTCGGCTTCGGGCGGCGCACCAATGCCACGCCCAAGAATTTGTTGACGCCGATGGTAATAATAGTAATAATATTATTTACGTGATTTTCAGGAATGTTCTGTAGAATGTCTGAATGTTAAAGGTCTGAAATGTCTGAGTTGATCTGGAGTGTTTGAATTTTCTGCTGCTCGTATTTGAGTACGTAGACGCAGTGCGCGATTTACTTAGCTATTTAAACACTTAAAACAAATTTTTACTTTAAGCGTAACACCGGAATCTACGGATCCCACCGCTGCCACCAAAAATGTTATGGATTTTACACACAACACAAAATAAACGTACGCACCAATTGAAAATTAAAATAATTAATGTATTTTTTATTAAAACTGGTAGTAAAAATTAAGTGTAGCTACAATCTGTTATTCGAACACTGGTAATTCTACGACTGACTGACTCCCTGTGTGTTGTCGTGACGGTGCCCCGTCTCACATCAAAAACCCTTATTCAGCGGTTCCCACGGTGGCAGCGTCTTACGACACACACTCTGCATTATGATTGTCTATATATGTTGTTAACATATATAGATATTTAAAAAATAAAATATGTACTGATCAGGGGTTCTTAACATCCTTATGATACACTAAATAATCAACTTTACTCCCCATTCCTCCCTCAACTCCATTACACCCCAAATCATAATCCTCAAAGTGTATCTTCATTTGCGATAAATATATTTTTCATTCTATCCTGCAAAAGTGTTTGAAAGTATTTTTCAGCCTCTGCAAAAGGACAGTCAGTGCATTTTTCGAATCTACGAACAAAATTCCGGCGAAAAAAAGTCCGGTTTACTTATTAATGTTATTAAAAATAATAGCAATAATTTATAATACAATTATTACAATCAATATTATAGGTAGGTACAATAAAAATTAAAATATGACATAATTTTTTGGTCAGATCGATTGTTACTTTTAAAACTTGCTGAACAATCCGGTCCGGATAGGAGTTGATGGCGTATAGTCTTAACGAAGCGCGCTTACCAGATTCAGGTATATGGGACCAGAACTGTGGAGACCTCTCGGGGCAGGCCGCTAAGGGGCGTGCACACGGTAAATAATAGCAAATAAAAAACCGGGGTAGCCTATGACCTCCGAGACAATCCGCACCACCTATTCTTCCTAATGGTGGCGAGTCTCAGTCAACTTAGAAGGATACTAGGTTACGAAAGGCCTCGGAGTAACGCAGGAAATGGTGGGCGCCCGCATAAGGCCGTGCCCTTGGGCGCCCACACGATCAGCTCGGAGTCCCACCACCAATGTACATAGTACTTAGTTCTAGGACGGAGCTACGTCGACAGACAGCCTCCTTTCCGGTCGAGACGCTAGCCCCACTATGGTCAGTGCCACAAGACCCCAAACATAAAGTCGAAAAGCAGACGTAAAAGGAAAGGGCGGTATAAAAGATCGGGAACTGGTCGACTCCCTAGACGAGAAGTCGACGCTGGGGGAAGGCCCCCCCGGCAACAATATGACAAAAACTGACTTAGGTAATTTGGAATCTAACAGTACCAGCGATAGTGGCAGAGGCCCTGCACTAATAACAGCCTATAACGAGGTAGGCGGGGCGCAAGGAACGACGATGACGGAGGAATGCATAGCAACCACGGACATCAGCAGACCTGCGGCGGAACCCCCTGAGACTCTAATTAAAGTCTATCAGATAAATGCGGCAAGGTCAAAAATTGTCATGCATCAAATTGATAAGCTATTAGAATGGAAAGCTGCGGATATATGCCAGATACAGGAACTAGCGACCGATGGCCGAGGCGTTTAACTACTGGACAGGCACCCCTATAAGGTGATAGCTCACGTGAGCGTGCCCAAGACCGCAATCGTAATAGCGAACCAGGCCATAGGCGTCCTGGGTCTGAGACAATTGAGTACCCCCCATAATTCAGTGGCTTCGATCACGATGGGAGACCTCCGGGTAACTGTGGTATCATCATACTTCCAGTTCTCGGAGCCCACCCGGACGTCCGTCAACGCCCTCGAGTCAATCATGGGCAGAGTGAGCGGATGTGAACGCCAGATCCACGCTATGGAATGACGTTAAGACGGACGATCGAGGTAACCCTTTGATAGAGTTCATAAACAGAAACGATATAACAGGACAGAACAAAGGGGCAACCCGCCCAAAGGTTAAGTTAGGTTAGGTTAGGTATCTGTAGATTCGTCGATCATTATTGAAAATAAGTTATTATCCATCATATCAATGAAATTCATAGAGTTGTATTCCCCAATTACGTTGCACACTATTGCAGTTGCTTTGTTTCTGTTACATATAATATTCCGAATAACATCGGATTCTGGGTATATTGTTTTCAACAATGAAACTAAATGATCAGATGTCCGCAATGCTATGTTGTGCTCTACAATAAACATAGCATTTCTGCTTCTTTTCTTTTAACTGCAATTTCCGAAGCAGATTGAAGCCAGTGTGCATTTTATCTAATGTTATAAAAATTTTTATAGACAAGCATATGGATTTGTGTTTTTCATAATTGCCATGTTTTTTTACTGCTGAAATACCACCTAACTAATCACTTTTACAAAAATACATATCACCTTTTATACTTTCTGTTAGGCATGGTTGAAAATCGTCTTCAATCATCCATTCCCTTCTAAATGTATGGGTAAATTTTTTTTTCACAAATGTTTTCTGTTTCTTTATTTGTTTGGCTTCTCCGGAACTACTTATATCGGATTCAGACATTCTTCGGTTTCTTAATATATTTGCCTTATGGGGAACGGAACTGCTTTGTACTTATATCGGATTTAACAGATTTTTTCTAAATTATAATTTATAATAGTATGTGAAGTCAGGGTAAGTTGGCGCACTTAAGGTTAACTTCGAAAAACCTACTATTATAATGATTGGTATTTGCCAAGTAACGTAATTTTATAACGGGGAAAAAAAACCTAACCTAACCTGACGCAACGTTGGCTTAATGTGTATTAAAAAATAACTAAAAACAACGAATTTATTCAAACTGTTAAATTATTTATTTATTCCGAATTAATTATACATTTAATAGTATTATTATTATATTGAAAAAAAAATTTATGTTTACAAAAATGTATTACGTATTTATTGACACATGAACAATAAATATTTGAAACTTTTTTTACTTTTCATTTAATTCTTGAAAACAATCTGGATGTAGAAAAACATTGCACTATTTGCATGAATAAATTGTTTGTGATTGATAATTGCGACATCTTCTTCTTTCATTTTTTCGAATAATAAGATGAAAAATATCGTCCTTTCTTATAGCTGTAGGTAGAGCATTTTTCGAAGGCCGACCCAAATTTGTGTTGGTAATGGATACTGCAGACTCATTGATAGTTTCTTCATTTGATTTTTTAGATAATGATTTTAACAAACTCAAAACAAGTTTTGATCTGTAGTCAAATTGTGAACTTTTTTCACCATTTACCAAATTATAAAACTTCCATGGATTAACCACTGCACTGTCTACTGCGTTGATAAAAAGTGGCCACCACCATTTTTTCCCTTAGACTCTAATCCTGTAATTTGCTATACCATTATCATGCAGATCAACGCCACCCATGTTTTTCATATTTTTTATTCATCTGTTGGTGTATTTTTAATCAAATACTATCACAGTTGAATTAAAAAAAAAAATTGTAATCCAGCACAAAAGAATTGTTTTAATTAATGTTGCGTACACTTTGGCCGTTAATAGGTTAATAACAACTTGTACTTTTTATAATTATTAAAACAAAAACAAAGAAGGCAGATATATCATATAAACCTCTTTTAAGCAAATGTTTAGCTGTTGAAAATTTTAAATAACAAACAAAAATTAATCAACTCTTTTTAAAAACAGTTTTAAATGTACTTTGTATGTACTTATAAAATCAATGTATACAAATTTAAACATTAAGCAATGAATTAATATTAATCAGTCTTGATTATTTCTGAAAACAAAGTATACAAACCTTTTTAAACTATTTTACAAATATTTATATATTATGTTTAATAACAAACTTAAAAAAAAAAAAAACTAAAAACCATATAGTATTCATAAAAAAAAATGTAGGCAGATATATCATTAGATAAACCTCTTTTAAACAAATTAATAACAGCTGAAAATATTAAATAACAAACTAATATTAGATAACCGACTATTTTTAAAATAATTTTAAAAGTTATTTCAATCTTAAAAAAATGCATAACAATTGAGAAATATTAAGCAGTGAATTAATATTAATCAGTCTTGATTATTTTTGAAAACAAAGTATAAAACAAATCATTGGACTATCTTTTTTAAAACTATTTTATATAGTAAATTTATGAAAAACAACTTAAAACCATTTAGCATTCATAAAAACAATTTAGGTACCACCTTTGTATATAGATACACATTTTAAATATGTCTAAACTTAACTAAGACCGCGGCTACGGCGATGGTGATCTGGCTGTTCGCAGTGAGCCGGTCGTGTAGCGCCTGTGAGTGGCGCATAGGTACGGTGAGAATAGAAGGTACACAAGTGTCGCTAAATTGTCCTCGGGGGACGTATATTGTCAGAACAAATAACGACAAATGATGACACAATAAGATATAATATATTAAAGTCGGAACACAACTGTCGTAACGTGGTCGCGTTGATGTTGCGGCTTGTCGCGTTTCGGCGTACGTGCGTCTTTATAAACCGTTGGTGGTCTATATACATATCTATATACAAAGGTGGTACCTAAATTGTTTTTATGAATGCTAAATGGTTTTAAGTTGTTTTTCATAAATTTACTATATAAAATAGTTTTAAAAAAGATAATCCAATGATTTGTTTTATACTTTGTTTTCAAAAATAATCAAGACTGATTAATATTAATTCACTGCTTAATATTTCTCAATTGTTATGCATTTTTTTAAGATTGAAATAACTTTTAAAATTATTTTAAAAATAGTCGGTTATCTAATATTAGTTTGTTATTTGACTTATGTAAGTAAGTTTTACTTTATTATGTATTTTTAATATTTTTCAACTGCTATTGTAACAATATATCAGGAACCTCGTATTAAATTTTCAAGCTTTTTCTCCCAACAAATACATTTTTATTGATATTTATAGAAAAAAAAAAACTAAAAATATTGAATACTGACAATGTCCATAAACAGCTCAAAAAGAGTCAAAATATATATGTTGTTTTTCCCGGCGCTTGTGAAAACTACTGGGAAATTTATACTTTTAACCCACCAAAGTACCAACTAGATTCACTTTCCTATCAGAAAAGCTACTGATGAAGAAAATCCAAGCACTTTTACTGTCCTAAAACGTGATGACAGACACAAAAAATAAAAAATATAAAAATAAAAAAATATAAAAACATACATCATTGTAAAACCAATACATTCATCGCTCCGCTCAGAATCTAAAATTCTAGATAAATGCATGGAAAATAATTTGTATATTTTAAAAAGAAACAATTAAATATTTAACATTAATGAATAGGTACCAGATATACTAATATATATTATTTTAAATAATATTAACCATACAAATTACAGTTTTTGTTGATTCACAAGTTTTAATTTATAAATTATTAATTAAAAAAAATATGTACTACTTAAAGTACATTAAATACATAAAATAAGTACCTACCTTGGTATATATACAGGGGCGGACTGGGAGGTAAACGGCCCAGTATTCTATAAAACTAAGCGGCCCAAAATCCTTTATAACAGTTTCTTTATGAATACCTTATTTTTCGGATAGTGTATCAAATATATAATACACCTATTAATTTGTCTTGTAGTCCAGAGGTAGAAGACCCCAGGATACCTCCTCTTTGTAGTGTAAAGTGGTGTTGGTATATTAAATCTTAAAGAAACCTCAGTATGTTTTTAATTATTTTTAGTTTACTAAATAACCTCTCACACTTTATTTGAATGCACGACAGAGCTAAAATGTATTCATGCACAAGAAAAAATATTAATATTTTCATATTTCAAAGAAATGAGCAATTTATTGACATAATATATTAAACAATAATCTTAATTGTGATGGATATTGTATTTTTCAGAGTTTTATTACATAATACATCCTAAAATAAATATGATTTATTTCAGAATACATTAAATGTTTTAAAATACAGAGTGTAACAGGAAGACCTGACGGATAAAAGAACTTTTGTTCTAATCAATATATAAATTTTTTTTTATAAATAATTTATAGTCACTTGATGAAATAGATGTATAATATAAAAAAATATTTTTTCTAATGAAAATTGGAAAAATTCAAAATAGCCAATCTAGAAAAATGTTTAAACACTTTATACGATTTGGTTGGTACATCGACCGCCAGAAAGTTATTGCTAAACTACAATCATTGAACCATTTGCAAATATTTATTAAAGCTTGAAGTTTATATTAAAAGTAATGACTATAATAATGCGATAATTCTGAAACTGATTAAGATGATTTTGGTTTAATACCAGTATGAATTGTGACTATGAAATAAATGATAAAAACAATAGTAAACAAACATCAAAAATATCAAAAGGATTATACATTTTTACATTTATCATTCTTATAAGTTATAAAATATATAGTATAACTTATTGGCTATTGTTTATTTATAATCTATATACAGGCTGCGACAGGAAGACCTAATAAAAAAAAAAAAAAATATGATGAGTCTAACGTATGACAAAAATTGTGAAATTCTAGACTATAACTGATAAAACCATGATATAAATAACGTGGTATGATTGCAAAAGTCCAGATTTGGTCCAAGTACGCGCAATACGTCACTTGCTTACTCATATTGGCATTAAATTATTATTACTAAACACTACTTTACGTCACGTGCTTACCGAATGATCTGACCGTCAAAAAGTTACGATCATACCTTGTTTTTATAACATGGATAAAACTGATTTTTTAAAATTGTTGGTTAAGGAATTATAATACAAATTACAATATACAACATACCATATGTGCTCATACAGTCATACTATTATTATTATAATACTTATGGTTCGACTATGAACTGATTGTAGAATTGTACCAAACAATAGCAGTGGTTTTTAAACTGTTTCGTATTTAAAAATAAATTTATTAATAATATCGTCAAATGTTCAAATGCCCCAGCGGCCCACACATATAAGCCGGCCCGGTGTGCTGCGGCACACTAGCACACCTGGCCAGTCCGCCCCTGTATATATATATATATATTGTGACATAAATTAAAGTAAAAGATAATATTATTGATTATTAAATAAAATTAACTTCGTTAACAAACGACGTTTACTAACAGCCATGGAATTATTTTTCGTCTTAGCAACATAATGCAAACGAATTTTTAAGTATTCTTTACATACAATTGTCACTAAATCTAATTTATGACTATCCAATAAACTTTCTTCAGAACATCTAATATTTTCAAAAATATTATAATTAAAAACATAATTTTTTGTTAAAATTATTATTTTGGATGTTAAAGATGAGGTAATAGAAATAAAATTGCTTGTAAAATCAATAAGTTTGTGTTCAACAAACCGAACTATTTTAATAACAGCATCTGAGCATTTAATTAACCCTGCTCTAATTTTTACATCTAATAACATTGAATACTTATATTTGTGATTATAATTATGCTCATTAAAATTATTTTCTAATAAATTGTCTCTACAAGTAGAACAGTCAATTTTTTTATTATGTTTTTCACAATAAAACCACATAATATGTAGTAAAGTATATTATCTTTTACGATATCAAAATCTTGGCCTTCAAAGGATTTAAATAATGAAATACTTGAAAGAGGTGAATCTTCATTTAATAAATCATTAGATTTTTTACGCCAACGTATTTCAAAAATACTTTCCGATGTATTGTCAAAAGCCATACAATTAGCGGCATAAGATGATGAAGTTGCATTTTTTAACAGCATTTTTTTAGTGATGTTCTTAACTCAACAACATTAGGATTATTGTTGTTCCCAAGTCTTTGGCGGATTTTAGAAAAGAGAATTTCTATATGATCTTGAGAACATTTATAAGTTAATAGATATTTATATTGGTGATTACTATTAAAAAGATCTTCAGCCATAGCAAATACAGATCTTACGGCAATAGTAAATCCTAAAGAATATATAATATTTTATTATTTAGGTATTTATTTATAACTTATAACTTACTATAGAATAATAATGTTTCAATGAACACTTACCTTTCAAAAAAGTTTTACGTGGCGTCAGATACAATGGTATACCTTTTACATCAGTGAGAGATAGTAGATATTCTATAATTGGCAAAATTATAGTTTTCATACTTTCAATACTTCCTCTGTATAGTGGTTTTTTGAAACCTTTCCCAAAAGGATTTCGAATATTCAAAAAATCAAATAATCTATCAATTGCCCGAATGAAGTGTATTGTTTCTTTGCCTGTATGTAAAATATTAAATAATATTGTTGATTAATTTAAATCATTAGTAGAACTTAATATACTTTTTATAAGTGACAAGTGTATTATTTTTATATTTCTCTTAGATAACAATAAATTTGAAATTACAATTTATAAAATTAGGGTCCTTCAAACTTTGAAAAAACTCGAGGGTGTCAGCTGTTGAAGAGCTTAATGTTTGCGCAGCTAATTTTACCTTCATTATATTTTTTTTCCAGTCCAAATGTGTAGCAGTAAGCTTATTAGCCAAGTTTAATCCAATATTTTCTTGTGCTATGTAAGTAAGCAAGCAATAAGCATAAGCAATTATAGAAGGTTGCACAAATTGACAAAATTAGAGTACTATGTAATAATAATTATTACTGTACTGATGATAGATAGTGCGTATTAAATTATAGGGTCTGAAAAATCAAAACTTACCCTTGTGCAAATTTTGTATATGTTTCCAGTCAATTTCACAGTTATCTTTTGTTTTAAATACTTGATACGTAGCCAAAGCATTTCGAGCTAGTTTTAGATTGTGGCACGCATCAGGTATATAATATATCTAAATGATAAAAAAAAAATGTTTACTATATTATACACTAAATATTATGATAATAATGAAATTTTAATTAATAAATGCCCTACTTTTGTTCAACTCCTGGTATTTGATCGTTGTGGTGTCGTATGTTCGGTGGTTGTGATTGCCGCGTCGTTCACAATATGTGTGTGGCGATGTGTTTTGTTTTATATCTGCGTTTGTGTACGCGTATTTTGCGTGACATTAATTAATCAATTGATTATCGCGTTCGCGTTAACAGAGATCAGCTGGCGGCGGCAGCCGACGACAGCGGCAATGACCGGTTTTCAAGGTTGCGGTCTGCGCGCTGCGTGTGTCACCTAGCACTAGCAAGATTTCCCCTCGTTCCAAGAAAAACGCTCCAAGTCTCGACCTTCACGCCTACATCATTTAATTATTACGAAGTTATCCACTATATGAACCAACTCATGACTAATAATTTATATTACGAAAGAACCGGCCAAATATGGCACACTTTTCTTTCCCGAGCCTACTTCGGAATGCTTATGTATTACCAAGTATTGCACACGATGGACCACTCCAAAATAGGAGATTATAACGTTCGTCTTATGCACGCTCAGATTGAGAAAGACCTGCCTCCCGAACGACTACCAGTTCCAGGACCGCTCCTTCCCATGCTTAAGAGTCTATGCGCTACTTCTCCCTACGATAGCCACTACATAATTGTATCTCCATTTGTTCCCTCCCACCCGGGACCTCGGAACCATGGTGAATTGATTAGTCCCTACGACTACATGCTAGGAATGCCAAACATCCCGGCCATCCTAGGATTCGCTAACTCCATTATTACAGCTCCAGCAGATGATATCCCTGACTATACAAACCAGGATACATTCTCGGATGATGCAGCACACACACTGAACGGACACCTATTCCCTATAGGG
Source organism: Macrosiphum euphorbiae (assembly GCA_949089665.1). Lineage (NCBI taxonomy): Eukaryota > Metazoa > Arthropoda > Insecta > Hemiptera > Aphididae > Macrosiphum > Macrosiphum euphorbiae. Next base: position 26,928,759 of record CARXXK010000002.1, read on the forward strand.
CAATGGACGGCTCAAGACAGCTCCCTACTCCTACAACCAGGGTTACACCAGACGCCCGAGACTAACGAAGAACTTGACGAACAGCTCAACCTCTACGGTTCAAAGCTAATGATTCCAATTATTAACGTCAACACACCACTTGTTACTCTCAAAAACTTTACCTGTCTCAGCTCCATCTCATGGATCGAAAACCTCCTTCCTAATCGACCACCAACGGTTTATAAAGACGCACGTACGCCGAAACGCGACAAGCCGCAACATCAACGCAACCACGTTACGACAGTTGTGTTCCGGCCTATATATATTATATCTTATTCTGTCATCATTTGTCGTTACTTGTACTGACAATATACGTCCCCCGAGGACAATTTAGCGACACTTGTGTACCTTCTATTCTCACCGTACCTACGCGCCACTCACAGGCGCTACACGACCGGCTCACTGCGAACAGCCAGATCACCATCGCCGCAGCAGCGGTCTTAGTTAAGTTTAGACATATTTAAAATAAATGTGTATCTATATACAAAGGTGGTACCTAAATTGTTTTTATGAATACTAAATGGCTTTTAGTTTTTTTTTTTTAAGTTTGTTATTAAACATATATGAATACTTGTAAAATAGTTTTAAAAAAGATAATCCAATGATTTGTTTTATACTTTGTTTTCAAAAATAATCAAGACTGATTAATATTAATTCATTGCTTAATATTTCTCAATTGTTATAACTTTTAAAATAGTTGGTTATCTAATATTAGTTTGTTATTTAACATTGTTATGGACGTCTCCACAAGGTGGTACCTAAATTGTTTTTATGAATGCTAAATGGTTTTAAGTTGTTTTTCATAAATTTACTATATAAAATAGTTTTAAAAAAGATAATCCAATGATTTGTTTTATACTTTGTTTTCAAAAATAATCAAGACTGATTAATATTAATTCACTGCTTAATATTTCTCAATTGTTATGCATTTTTTTAAGATTGAAATAACTTTTAAAATTATTTTAAAAATAGTCGGTTATCTAATATTAGTTTGTTATTTGACATTTTCAATTGTTATAAATTTGTTTAAAAGAGGTTTATCTAATGATATATCTGCATACATTGTTTTTATGAATACTAAATGGTTTTTAGTTTTTTTTTTTTTTTTTTTAAGTTTGTTATTAAACATATATAAATATTTGTAAAATAGTTTAAAAATGTTTGTATACTTTGTTTTCAAAAATAATCAAGACTGATTAATATTAATTCATTGCTTAATATTTCTCAATTGTTATAACTCTTAAAATAGTTGGTTATCTAATATTAGTTTGTTATTTAACATTTTCAGCTGTTATTAATTTGTTTAAAAGAGGTTTATCTAATGATATATCTGCCTACATTTTTTTTTATGAATACTATATGGTTTTTAATTTTTTTTTTTTTAAGTTTGTTATTAAACATATATAGTAGTCAAATATAGTAGTAGTCAAATATATTTTGAACAATTATTAAACAATGAAATTCCTATTAACTTACCTCCATACTGGTATAGATATACTACCATGAATGATAAATGGGTTGGATTTTCTGAAATCATTATAAAGCAAACATCAGATGGTATATCACCTTATTTTATTAGAGATATCATCGTTGAATCTACAATGAAAATTCATTGTAACATTTCGGGTAAGCATTATGATCTGGAAAAAATATCAAATTCAAAACAACATATTGAATGTATTGAAGATTTATCAAATGTAATACAATCAATTTCTAAGTATAAACTGTGTCATGGACTAAATTCATGGTACGTATCAAAGTATTTTTCAGTTGCTAGCAGTGTCAACACTAATTATCAAAACCACATTTCATATCTATCAATACTAAATAGCGTCTAATTTTATTGTACGAATAGATGGAAATGGTAACAAATTATTATTCTTTAAGAAATTATAACCTCCTGGAGATCGAATATGTAAAAGCATACATAAAACTATAAAATCTTCAGAATAACGTCTTCCTTTTGAATTTTTAATATAAAATAGTAGAAAAATATTATCTTTTTGTATTACCTATCTTCTTTAAATTTTATTTAATTTATCAAACCTTAGTAGCTGCTAAATTTCCTTAATTATAACTTGCTGGTAATCAGGAACATTGTTAGCTTTAAGTTTTTCAGTGATATCAGATGTCACCACACTTTCTAATTTCTTAACTGACTCTGATAAATCATTTTTCAAAATTTTTATTCTATTTTCTTGACGTTTATTTCTTTTTCTGATGATCTCTGACTTTTTTTGCAATCTCTTATGTTTTTCTCTTTGTTGGAGTAACTTTACATTTTAGTCTTTTGAGTGAATATTTTTCTACTATTTTATGTTAAAAATTCAAAAGGAAGACGTTATTCTGAAGATTTTATAGTTTTATGTATGCTTTTACATATTCGATCTCCAGGAGGTTATAATTTCTTAAAGAATAATAATTTGTTACCATTTCCATCTATTCGTACAATAAAATTAGACGCTATTTAGTATTGATAGATATGAAATGTGGTTTTGATAAACAATTTTTTGAATTGTTTAAAAATCACCTTCAGAAGAAAAGTAGTATGCAAAAACATGGAATCATACTATTTGATGAAATGTCTGTAAAGGCAGGCTATATCTGTATGCTCAAAAACATTGACTTATAAAGGTCTTGTGGATTTTAGAGAAGACAAAAAAAGCAAATAATATAAATGAACAAGCAACACAAGACGTGTGTTTATGTTTCAGCCTCTAGCTGACAATTATACACAGCCATTAGCAAATTTTTCATCCAAAGACCCAGTTATTGGAATAGAGTTGGCCAAATTACTTGTCAAATGTATTATTCTTTTAGAGGAAAGTGGTGCTGTAGTCCATGGATTTGTGTCAGATGGTGCACAAACCAACCGCAAAATGTGGTTGGTATTAGGGATTGATGGAAAGAAAAATTCGTTGAAAAACTGGTTTACACATCCTTTTGATAACAGCAGAAAGATATTTGCATTTACGGACACGCCACATCTAATAAAAAATGTAAGAAATAGGCTATACAATCAAAAAGTATTAAAGGTAATAATTTATTTTTAAATTTTATATTCAATACAAACCTATGTAGAAAATGTTAAATTGAATTTGTTTATTCAAGGTAAATAACACATTAATAAAATGGTATCACATAAAAAGATTGTTTGAAGAGGATAGTTTACATCTTAATAACTTACCAAGTATCACAGAAAAAATGAGAGTTCGACTAGCTACTCAAGTAGAATTTTTTATTTAAACATTTTAACAGACATAAAAGTACAACTCTGTTTCTACTAGGTACTTAGTTCTTCAGTGGCTAATGGATTACGATTTTATAAATCATACAACAAACTAGGATTTGGTGATTCAGAAGCTACTGCAAATTTTTGTGAGACCTTCAATAATTTATTTGATGCTCTAAAAAGAAAATTTCCTTTGGAAGGTCTACGACTTGGTAATAAAGACTTCAAAGTAAACTAAATGCTAATAAAAAAATAATTTATAATTATGAACATTCAATTAAAAAAAAAATAATAAACATTATTTTCCTAGGGTACTTAAAATGTTTTTGGTAATGCTTGATGAGTGGGAAAATAAATATAAGAGTGGTAAGATACAAAAAAATGAATTTCTAACTGAAAGTACTTCAACAGGTTTAAGAGTGACAATACAATCTACAATACCAACCTAACCCATGTCTACCTAATGTCCCGAGATGAGCCTCCCTCGTGTACGACATGTGGGGTCGCACTAACAATAAAACACATTCTCACGGAATGTTTCGCATACCTCGACGCAAGGAACCACAATCATTTATCCAGCGATTTATACGATATACTTGGACCAGTCTTGCCATCACCTGACATATTTGCATTCCTCCAGGAGACCGGATTGGACAAACTTATTTAGCCTACTGAATACTCAACCTCATAATTAAGCTTATTTAATTTAGTCTAGACATTTGTTGTTATTAAAATTTTTCTATTTATCATGTAACACCAATTTGTAAAAAAAAAAATGTATCTTATCCCAATGGCCAAGTTGCCGAGGGTTATTTCTTTAATAAAAAAAAAAAAAAAAATAGACCTTCGCTCTTATTTAACTAAATGGAATTTTAAATATTTGTTCCCGGGTAAAATTAATCAAGATAAACTAGAAGTAAAAATATACAATTAACTACATAACATATTAACATTGTGAGTATATATACCTAATTATTGTACATAGTATAATATCATTTATAGATGTTTTTTGGGACTGTACGACAAGCATCAGGGTCAAATGACCATCTGTCTATGCCAACATTTCTCCAATTGTATAAATTGTTATCCATATACCGGAGTTTGTCGATTGCGTCCCAGGCGCAGGTAAACGATTTTTTGCCCATCTTTTCCGTGTTCCGATTGCGTCCTATTGTATAGTAGGTATGTGACACATAAATTGACAAATTAAATCTTATATTTAAACACGAATTGGTTTTTACTTGATGATTTTACGAACATTTTATCTTAAGGCTGGTATACTCTTATTGATTTACGACCACGTAGCGATTTAGTACGACAAGTGCCTTAGAGTCGAGAGATACCTACTTTAAAGTTTATTGTTTATATTGAAAATTCAAAATGAAGACTCAAAATATTACTGAAAGTATAAGTGAAAAAAATAAAGAAATCAAAGTTATTGATAAGTTTAAGTATCGTTTTCACAAAATGTTGGCCAATGATGTCGAGCGTTGGAGTTGCACAAATAAAAAATGCAAATGTTATTTTGTTTATTATTATTATTTATTCCTACATATTTGGACTTAATTTTATTGGTTTTTGTATTATTATTATTTTATAACACTGATTAGAAATGTATTATTTAATTATTTATTCTTATAAACATATTTGGACTTAATTTTATTGGTGGACTAGAAATGTATTATTTAAATTATTTAATAATTAAAAAATAATTACTAGTTATGACTATTCGTTTTCCAATATATCAATCTTGGAACTACGAATGAATTTAATAGTCCTTACTAAAATCATATTAAAATATTGAGTAATTTAATGCATGTATACTATACAATAGGACGCAATCGGAACATAAAAAGGTAAGTAAAAATAATTTACCTATCCGACTTGTGGACGCAATCGACATGTTACCGGCAAAGTGTTGAATCGGGTATTATATAGAAATCCTAGGTATTCTATAGAATGCCAAAAATGAGCAGTAAAAGTATAAAACACATACAATAACTAGGTATTATATAGATTACCTAACCTCAAGCAGGAAAAGTATACAATCAATATAAAACTTCACCTAACCTTTGAAATCAATGATTAATGCTTATCTTGACGACTATCTTATCGCAATTTCAATTTCAATTCTGGAAAGATATTTTCTAATGAATAATTTTCAGTTAAAATATTTTTCTAATAATATTATATGTAATTTTGAGTTTTTTCTTGATACGACATTCTGGTTGTACAACAAATAAAAAAATTAATTTTTCCTGTAAATGCTGATGGCAAAATATTATTTAGTATATTAATTTAGAAAACGAAGAACAATTACTAGAAATATTTGAAAAAAATGAACTTCAATATGATGATCCAATACTTCCCGATAATAGCAATCATTATGAAAATATCCAAGAAAATTCAATTCAAGATACAATTCCTACAATTCAATCAAATAACGCGAATGCCATGGATAATCGAAGAAAGGCTAAAGAAAATCTTGAAAATCAGGCAGTTAAAATGAAAACATGGTCAGATAAAAAACTTAAATAGCTGAAGTAGGTGCTACAGTTAGAGTTCCAGTTCCCGATGTGGACAAAGGTCGTGGAGATGCTCGAAATATTTTAGCTGTTGTTATAGAGGTAAACATAAAATAATACATATTATAATATAGTAATTCAACCGTTTATATTTTATTATTTTAAGATCATAAAAATATTTTTGCAGGTAACAGTTGATGGGTATTATAGATTAGGGACTAAGGAAGGGCTTTTAAAATCTTTATATTCAAGGTCTCAATTTTCAATATGCCAAAAAAATTTAATAACAATTGACCAAGTTCCAAGAGAAAATACATTTTCTTTACGCACAATTGCAACTCAACAATCTACAGGAACTGGACAAGGATTTATAAAATGCACATGCAAGACAAAGTGTCAATCCAAAAAATGTTTGTGCGTAAAAAATAATATTGTATGCAGTTCGAAATGCCATTCATCATCTGTATGCTGTAATAAATGAATAATAACCAATAAATAATAATAAACATATTTTGATTTAATACATTACCTAACATAGTATTGGCATTCTATAAAAATCCTGGTAAATCTATAGATTTCCTAGGCATAATATAAATTAACATTCAAATTTAATACATTGCCAAATAGTTCAAGGAATTATATAGAATGCCTAGGAAATTTATAGAATGCCTATATTCAACACTTTGCCGGTAACAGACATACTGAAAAGGTATAAAAGGTTGAAACGGGACGCAATCGGATGGCGCCCCCATATACAGAATATTGAAGGTAAACAGTCACTTTGTACGGTCCATTGTTCAAAATGTACAACGCGGACACTTTGTACGGTCGGGTAAAAAGGTACATTGCAGAACGCGGACACTTTGTACTATTATATACATAAAGTATATATATTATAAATATAAGTTATATACTTATATACCTAGGTTAGCAAGTAAATAATACTATATATTATATATGACAAATTTTACTAAAAATGTTATAAATACATTTTATATAATCTGGGGAATCTCATGGGTACATCGATAATGGTGCATTTTGCAATGTTATAAATGAATTTCACTAAGACACTGTCATATTATACATGTAGGTTTTAAAGATTTTTTTTAAATATTAAAGAATGGAAATTTGATATTTTATAGATCGTTCATTTTGACGAATTATTCTAAAATTGATTTATTAAACCCTTAATATTAAATAATTATGTATGTGCACTTTTTATCTAAGCTTGATACCATTTTGCCATATTTTTATATTATTATACTATACAATATTATGTAGTTTTTTAAAATTGTTGTCAATATTATACTTTACTTGTCATTTTGAGATATTTCCATATTATAGGTACTATGCATGTAGTTTTTAATGATTTTTTTCATTATTATATTTTATTTGTCATTATGACATATTTATATTGTACACATTTTTAATTTGCTTTAAATCTGATATCTAATATTATAATACAATTAAGATTTATAATAATATTATTGATTGTTTGATTATTAAATTATTTTGATCATTATTAATATACGATAAACAATTTACTTTTTATTTTTAATTTTTATATTTTAATAATTTACATTATAATTTATAATATTATTATATACTTACTACTTAGGTATATAACTTATATTTATAATATATATACTTTATGTATATAATAGTACAAAGTGTCCGCGTTCTGCAATGTACCTTTTTACCCGACCGTACAAAGTGTCCGCGTTTCACACTTTTAATGCTCGACCGTACAAAGTGACCTAGAACCAATATTGAAGCCTCCAAAAAGTGGGAATTGTCAAGTGTTGGATGATTCACCGCCAAATCATATTATAATAATATCTGAGATAAAAAATGTTCTAATGAATTCAGAAACACAAACTAATATGGTAGAAAACTTAAAACTGAAGTTTGACAAAATAATTGAAGAAAAAAATTAGGAATTTGTGGATGTTGTTGAACATGATTATGCTAAAGCAGAAATTGTTGATTGTTTAATATATTATTTAACAGGTAGGTAACATAATATAAAAATACCACTGAGTATATTATTTATTATTTGTGAGAATAAACAATAAGAATATTTTTTCAAATAATTTTATTTATAAGATTTCTGAAATAATTGCGGTATAGATACCTACTTCAACAATCAACAAAACTATTGATTTATTATATGTATATAATATAATAAATTACATACTTACATACATTTAACACATTTTTTTACAGAATATACAGTAGTACTACTCACTCTTTACATTGTTTAGATTTCAACTAATTCAAATGATTTTTCAGGTTATTTAAGTAGGTAAACAATTGATGTATTATACAAAAGACTGTCAAGTTTGTAAGACATCATTAATTGTATCTCATCAAGGAAATTCGCAGGAAATTCAGGCAGCTTTGGTTAATCTGAAAACCCACGGACAATTAATACATCCTAATATAACTTTCATTTATTTCATCAAAAATATTGAACAAAAATTTGAAATAATTGTAATTCACCTTATGTCTTTGATTTGATTTTAGAAGAGATATTGAGTGAACACAAATTGAGTTTCCCATGTTCTATACATGCCACAGATATAATTTCCTTTGCAGTTTTATATTATATCCGTATGTGAATGAGGCAGTTTTCGCAAAAAGAAAACCAAAAAACTAAAAAATTGAATCGCAATAAAAAAAAAATTGCAAAGTTATATTCGACATAGAACTATCCACTATCCAGTATCCTACCCACCCAGACCCAACTTATACTGTAAATATTAAAATTGTAAAATAAATGGTTAATTATCAAAGTAAAAATGTCATAATAATTATTATTAATCATGAATTTATTTGTTTACTTTAGTTACCTAATTAATAATTTTTTTAACCAATTTAAATTTTTTCAATTTGCCTCCTTGCGTCCGTGCCATCAGGACATTACCTGGTTACTGATACCGCCTGGTAAATAGCAAAACACAGAAAGTTGGAACAGAAGCGCTATCAAAATAGCGGATTAAATAAGTACTAAAATGTCCTCTGATTGCGGACACAATTTTAAGCAGAGTCAAGACCTTATCTTCTAAGACCGTGATAATGACGCTTCGACATCAGTGCTCAACGAGAAGTGGGGAACAATGGAACATTAGGGGAGTAGTTTTTATTGGCTACCCAAACAAATAGCCAAATATTCTATCTACGACTTTGAAGTTGAACTAAGAAATATTTTCGATGATAATTACCATTTTATGTCAGCAGGCAATTCCAAAATATGAACATTCATTTGATGAAAGGATTCAGGAGTAATATCAGAAAATCCAAAATTTCTCAACGATTTCAGGTATGTTTAATACATTTTAATAAATAATTTAGGTAGGTAATATTTATATATACAGAACAGTAGACGAAAGGCATATTGATTACAAAGAAAGAATAAAAAAGAAAAGTATAATCACAGAACAATATAGAATAGACACTCGATCAGCTGTGAGGGTTTACGTATCCCTACGGTATGATGTATTGGACTATAAAAGTTGTACCGTACCGTAATCTGATAGAACGTTAGCAACGTGTATCCCTCTTTGTTACGGAATTTTTATAAACGTATACAAAGCAATGGGTATTTAAACATTTAACAATATTATTTCAATATTAAATTTTGGTAAAATGAATAAGGATTTTGTTTTAATATAAATTAAAAACTATAATGTAATTTTACATTGGTTCATTGTTAATGAAATAATATATTCAATATACAAGAAATTCGCCATCGCAAACCGGTGTAGATTTCCCCTTAAAAAGTAAACCGGTGTGGTTTTAAGAAATTCGCTGTACTAAACCGATTTAAAAATGAGGCACACCGGTTTATTTTTTTTCGACCATGATAACGAGGTGGTCGATAAATACCGATCACGATTCGTCCCCACCACAAACATGATATTTCCCCTTATTTAATTTGTTATCACGTTAACATTATTAGTTATCACGGTTGTTTAAATTTAAAAGTCTAAATATATCTTATTGTTAATAATATGGTTAATAATTATTTTTTTTATTAATAAAAATGTAATATCAAACTATCAAAGTGACAACTGACAAACCAGACAAGCTGCTGACAAGACGTGCATTTATTATTTAATATGGAGAACTTCGAAGTTTCATTCAATATGAACGATTATCTTACAGTAGATAATAATCATAATATGATTGAAACATTTGAAACTGAAGGTAAATTGCTAAGTGAATATTAAATAACTTAAATGAAAATGACATACTTAGGTATTTTTCATATTTTCATATTATTTAATCTGTGGTATTACCATATTTGTAGGTTCTATTGATGAAGAACTCGTGGAAGTGTTTCCTAATGAAGATGACGTTCAAGAAACAAGTATGTTTTTAATTAATTTTAAATTTAGAAATAATAATTTAACAATAGTTTTTTTTTTATAGGTGCATGGACAGCATCAGCAACAAAAATGCTCATTTGCTTGAGAGGACAAAATAATGCGCAGTTTGAGAAGTCCAAAAAGAAAGGTCAAAAGGCATTAATTTGGAAAAAAGTTACAGATGAAATGAAACAGGATGGTTATTATTTTGGCGCAAACCAATGTGATGAAAAGTGGAGACGTTTGTTGTCTCGTTATCGTCAAGTGAGAGATTTTTCAAAGAAATCTGGAAATGGAGGCATTAAATGGCAGTATTATGAGTCAATGAGAGATGCCCTTTCGCCATTGGCAAGGCAGGCTGTTTTTCCTCCAAAAGGTAAAATTAAATATAATATTATTATCCTTAGGTTATTTATTCTTGCATCTTATAATTTTATTTTGTGTATTAACTGTTACACTAGGATCTCTGATATTTCTTTGTCTTGTATTGATCATATTTTTATAAGAAATATTAATATTTTTATAAGAAATATTAATATTTTTAATGCAAATTAATTTGTAATTAAAACTGATATTACGGTACAGAGTTTGGAAATTTTTATTAAAAAGGATATTATTTATGAAGAAAAAAACAATGAACCTATTAAGAAAAACAAAATAAAATTTATGAACTAGAGTTTGTTAAATAATTTAATTTTCTCTTATGATTGGCAAAATGTACTTTTAATGAACACTACACTAAACAGAAATCTTTTAAACCTTTTGATAAAAAAAGCTCTTTATTTATATTATAGTAAACTAATTTCTTTATCAAATAACAATATGAAAACTACATGGAGTTTTATAAATTAAGTTTCATACAGTATAAAACAAAAGGATCCGCCTATAAATATGATTCCAATTCTCCAATAACTGAGACAAACATGAAATATTAAATGGGCTTAATAATTATTACAATTTTTGGTAAAACTACTTCTCATTTTATACATAATAATTTGGATAAAAAGCTCAGTCTTAGGTATATTTCTTGATTTTAAAAAATGTTTTGACTGTGTAAAGCATGACTTTTATTTAAATAAACTTGAATTCTGTGTCATAACTGGTATGTGCCCGGGCATATTTCCTGACGGGTTTGCTTAAACGAATTTACGGTCCCCATCCCCAAATTTGAAACTCTATGAAATTGCTCACTCATATTATATTAAATACCTAGTTATTAGTTACCAAAATAATTAATATAAAGTAGTACTCACATAATATAATGTCAGCAATCGAAAATCGGTCAAGTCGTTTGTTTGATCAGGAATCAAAAATCTGCGACAGCCAGCGTAAGCCTTTGCGTAGCGTTTATTGCGTTATGAGTACAGCCCAAAGGGGGAAAAAAATCAGACAGTATTTAAATAAGGAGAAAATAGCCGCGTCTGCGCGCTGACTGACAACCGCTGTCACAATTGTACCAATATTGTGAGAAAAATATGGCTGATAAATACAATATTATTATTATGTGTTCAACTTTACTCACTCACTCACTGTTATCACTTATCATCGACACTCATAATCGAACGTTTTCAACGCTGCCACTGGTTTTATTTTATTCACATTTTGTATCTCAGTCGGGTTTTATACAGATGGCGCTGTAAACTCTCGATTGCAATGGATACCCCCCCGCATTTGCCTCTTATAAATATGGCGAGCTGCTGGGGGACGCTCGTTTCACGTTGCCAGCACTGTTTGCATTACAGTTCCGAACCGGCACCCCTCGGCGCGTACGCGACACTTGTTCTACCGTACGATATATTAGTATATTACATTAGAAATCAGCCAGCTCTTGTTGTGTATTGGCTGTAGTTGTTGTATCGGCGTTCTATATTTGGAGAAAAGGACGTCTTTGGATTTTGCACGGTCGGATTTTGTTTCGCGCGCTATTTGAATCCACCGCAGATCGATAGTATACCGGGTAACTTGTTTAAAGCAGATATATTTAACAGTTTTGTTATACATTTTATTTAATGATTTTATCATAATTTACAAATAAAATGGTGGTCTAGTCATTATAATAAGACAATACATACCTTTTTAAAAAATAATATATTATATTTACTTTTCGAATTAAACAAAAACAATAATTACAGTTTTTGTGAAATTAGCTTAAGTAATAACAGAACTTAGTTTAGCTATATAATTTAGGGGGGATACCGACCATTGATGACATTTCAGTACATTACCTAATATATTACTTCCGAGTGAAGGTTCAAGGTTTTTAAAAAAATTAAAAAATGTTTATCAAAATGACGAAATGCTATCAGAGTACTCAGGTTAGGTATACACTCCGTTCCTGTGACTTGTAAATTGTAATAAATCTATTTTTACATAATATAATATCTATTGTCCAAAGTATTCAGGGTTTTGTAGACTTCTGGCAGTAATTTGGTGGGCGAGCATAATCTGTTGTGGAGTTAATTTTTGAGATAAATAAAAGTGTTCATTATTTGCGATATAAAATATTATATAATTATGAGAACATTGGATTCGAAAATATGTTACAAAATAATCGTAAACATAATGTATATCCACATTGTATTATATACATCATAATAATACATATAATATAATAGGTACATTGCGAAATTATGTATGAGAGAAGCTAATCAATCTGTAAATTAATATTAGATGTGTTGGAATCCACATAATATATATATATATAATTTTGATATAGCGTGTAATACAAGTAATAACGATAATTTATTTTTTTGGTTACTATTAGAAGTATCAACGATCAAATAATGAGTCAAGAAAACGCTAACAACTCTTGGTACAAGTACCTTGAAAGTTTGCAAGGTACGTTCTGAGACGAGGCTACATTATTTTTGTTAATTTATTTTTATTTTTGACTAACCATGTCTTATTTTGTATTATTCATTATAGAGACATCAAAATCAACGTTTCCGAGTCAAAGAGACATAGTTCTTGCAAAATTAAGTCAAAACAACTTAAATGGAATGAAATTGTACTTATTGAGTTATAATTGTCTCATGTGTGCGAGTCACATATTTGAGGTAAGAGTTTTGTTTTATTTTTTCCCGAATACCCACACGCAAAGTCAACTTTCAATGTACCGTTAATATTTATTTTAAAATATAGATTCGCAAGGACGATATTTGTGAGCACGAGTGCTGTTGGGCTTGTGCTAAACGCATTCGTTGCAGTGAAAGCTGCAAACCTCTGCTTGTGTACGCACTACCAGTGGAAGATCGGGAATCTAAAAGAGAGATTATCAATAAATACAAACCAATAATTGGTCTTAAGATAGTAAAGGTGGGAGCAACAAAGAAGAGGAAACACCCTAAAGATGATGAAATGCAAGAATAACTTGCAAGTTGCAAGTGATTCCTGTAAATTAGTAAGTATTTTCAAAATGTACCTATGTATGTAATGTGTATATGTTTGATGTCAAACTGACATTTTTACAGTAATCAATAATTAGCCTAAATGAGATCATAATATGTTGAGGGTGCTAAAGTTATTTAATTCTCTAAGGCACGTCCCCAGATTTCGCCACTAAATTTGGGAACTACTATAATATTATCCATTTTTGTTAAATACTTAAATGCATCAAAGTAAAAACACACACCGATATTTTGTAGTACTTAAACAGTAGCAAATATATTTAGGTAATATTGTATCTATGTTATAATATAAACAGTTTTTTCTGATAGGTACACAATTTTATTTGATAACTATTACATTATAGGGTGTTACCTCTGGGTATCTTCCCTAATCTTTTTATTTATATGATTCTTACTTGTCACCTATCAAACCTACTTATTATACTAAGAACATGTAGAGATTGTATAGATTACTTCAAATAAAAAAAAAAAAAACTATTACATAGGCGTGCGCAGACTTTGTCCGTAGGAGGGCGGGGCTTAAAAATATCCGAACCAAAGATTCTTGTACTAATGACTACCGTAAAAAGGGTTGACTTCGGACATGTGGGGTAAAATCGGACAACACCATGTTTTTTTAGTTATCTTATAATTACACGTTTAATAAAAGTTGAAAACCGATACTCTACGTTAATATCTATTATAACCTCTATAGAAAATAATATTTATTGATGACATAATGGTGTCATAGTACATGTTATGAAGGTAAATACAAAATATTATATTTATTAGTATTTTTTAATCACAGAACTACATTGACTACTCTAGCACAACAACAAATAGAAATATTTGATTGTGTTTTTCGGTAACCTATATTATACTCGTTAACTTGTCCGTGTTAACCAGTAACGCACTACGCAGAACTCGTTTATGGGGGGGGGGGAGACTTAACATTTATATATATGTGTAAAATCCGGGGATCCGGGTTTACGTATAAATCTACGGGCTCCGGGTTCAGTGAATTATTCTCCGGGTCAGAGATAAAGATAAGATAACATACGATTTTTTATTATTATGCCTTTTTTTTTTTATTGGTTTCCGGTATAAAAACCATTTATTCAAGATAACAAGAATAATACGATTATGAACTACGGTTTATGATTTTATGAGTCTACGATTAGGATTTTACGAATCTGTTTCAACATCACAGTCGAGTGTGTTTGATCGAATCCGAATATCTGCTTTTAATTTTTGTGTCAGTGTAACCGTGCATCGATATTATAAAACTGCACAGAATTTGAAAAGTAATTCATTAATGACCACATTTATGACTAAATGACCTTTTTTTTTTTTTGCTTATCGGCCTGTCTCCGGGGCTGCTTTCTTATAAAGGTGGCAACCCTAGTCATAAGAGGTAGAGCTTTAAATTTAATTAAATCTTTTATTTCTAATAGGCCTCAGCAAGTTTGACTTGAATGAATTTTTAGCAATAAAACTAGCCTAACCTAACTACAAATAGTTTTTCAGTACTGTTTTGGGACCGATATTATTTATTATCTATACTAATGGCCTTTTAAATATAAACCTAAATGCTGATATTTTATGCTTAGCCGACAATACAGTTGTGCAAGTATTAAATAAAAATTATAATAATCTATTTAAAGAAGCAAATATTTGTCTTGATTTAATTAATGAATGGTGTGATAATAATAACCTACACATAGGCGGATATTTGGTCACATCCGTGGGGGGGATTAACATTTTTGTCTTATCCATTTAAACGCTACAACCTACTAACTAGTGGCTACTCAGTACTCCTACTTTATTATAGCAGACGCACCAAGTTTATATAGGTATAATAAAATGCACAATTTATTTGGCATCTAGTGTAGTTTGTTACATTCAGGGGGGGCTTAAGCCCCCCCAATATCCACCTATGAACCTACAATTAAATTTAAGTACTTAAATCTAAAGATATTATTTTCAATATCATTAACTTTAATAGTAATTTTAATTTTAATGTGGACTTTTCTTTATGGATACATTTTTACAATTGTATATATTTAAATGTGCCATGTAAATGTATGCCTTTAGAGAGAGAGTTTAAAATGTAAAATACCTAGGAATTAATTTTGATAATAGACTCAAACTTATGGAACCTATCTATTTAGTTAATAATTTAGTAAGAAAATTATTTTATAAATTTAAAATACTTCATAATATCTTAGATATATAAACTTTAAGATTAGTTTTTTTAGCTTTAGCTCTATAAATTACTATAAATTCTTAACTTAAAATTATTTTAAATAAATCAAGATTATATTCAAAAAATGTATCATATACCTACAGATTTTAATGTTCAAACTTTTAATTTACTTTATGAACGCCAAACTTTATTATAATATGTATATGTATAAAATTAAATCTATTATTAAAGATAATCAACCATCGCACACATATAACACAAGATAAATAATAATAACAACTTATTCCTTTTAATAACACCAATTTTGGTTATCAAAGCCCTACAGTTATAGGTATTTTATTATTATATAAACATAACATAGATGTTTTTCTTTTACTAATTTTGCTCTGTAAAAAAAGTATGTACTTAGTGTTCTAACCTATCCGTATTAGTGTATACAATAGTCTATAAAAACCTGCAGTAATTAATGTACATCAGAGCTTTATCTACTTATCCACTTTTTTACTGCTTGTTATATCAACAAATAAATAAACATTTTTTAATATTTTTCTGTGTTGTAGATTTATTACACGAATCTTCTGATGTTCCATTGGCATCCAGTTCTGGTACAACATTGATTCCTACACCACAAGATGAAGTTTTAGCTTCTACTTCAATACAAAAACCAACATCATGTATAGATAAAATCACACAGCCAAAAGCACCCGTTTGGTTTCAACAATTTGAAGGTTTAAAAAATAAACAACTTGATGCAATTAATAAAAATGCAACACAACTTAATGATCGGTAAGAGGACTTAATATTTTTGATATTATTCATGGAATGCGATTTCTTATTCTATGCATACCTCCAAATTAGATTTGACAAATTAGAAAAAAGAGAAGAAGCCATGTTGCTGATACAGGAACAACTTGTAAGCAAGTTGAGTGAAGCCAACAAAATAGAATTACAAAAGTTGGAACTTTTTAAACAAATGTTTAATCTAGGTTAATGTTAACATCTAGGTACCTATATAAAATAAATAAACACACACATAAATAGATGTAAAGAAACTTATTTTTGTATTAATGTACATTTAGATTGCTAATAAATTACATAACATATTTCGTTTTTCTAAACTACTTATAGCTTCTTCTTCATTGGATTCCAAAAAATCAATTCCTGTTGATATTGGATCACAGTCAAAATTGTCCTTCACCGACATACAAACATTATGTAAGCAACATGCCGCAGTAACAATTTTACCACACAAATCTTTTTTATATATATCCATATGTCTGTAATACAAAATACAATTCTACTTATTACCTATATCAAATAGGTACAGTCCGACGGAACGGCGACCGCGCCGCGCGCCGGCAGCGCGCCGGCGAACCGACGGCAGACCGACGACGCGACGGGACGACGACCGAAGGACGAACGCACCCGCGTCCGGACCGCGCGTTCCGCTCTACCGAGTAAGTGGGGAAACGATGCGAGTAGTGGTATTTCAAGGTCGGCCCGGAGACGGACGGCCGAAACCGCCCGCCTTGGTCCGGGTTCCAAGCCCGTTCCATTGGCTGTGGTTTCGCTAGATAGTAGATAGGGACATGAGTGTCCCAGGGTTTAATGCCTTTCAGCTACAACTATGGACCGTGTATTAGCGCTGTGCACTAGTTACGAGCCATAGAGGTTCACCTGTGCGAGGGTGGCAAGCGCCCCCGCCCAAGCGTGTCGTCTATGGACCACCAGCACCGGGGCCGTAGCCCCGTACCAGACGGCACAGGTCTGGAGCCACCTAGTACCACCTCTGGTGAGGACGTGACCTATCCCATCACTTCCCGTTTATGGTTACGGGCAACCTCCGCTAATTGTATCCAACGGTAGACCGGCTGAGTACCCAGGAGAAACTGCCACGCCAAAGGAATTCTCACCCCCTTGACGGAACAGCCATTCACTGAAGACCTTCACCTGCCAGCTTTGGCTATAACCAAACAGTAGCTCCCGCTACAACCACCACGAAACCAAACCGGCACGCGCCCAGAGTAGGAGGGCACTGGCCCGGGCATAACTCGGGACAGTGGGGCTCCCCCCCTTCCCGTGGTACCGATCTCTCCCCCGTTAGGAAGGACATCATCGGTTGGATGTTCGACATGGGCAAGCCCAGTCTCCCAGGATTTGCTGGCTCAGCAGGCTCTTGGTGGGCCTTTACCCCGGGCGCTCGCCCGTGGTGCGTAGGTCGCAACCCCACCCCTTTAGTCGCCTCGTACGACAAGCGGGGTATACTGTGGCTGTATTCTTCCATGGCCCCAGACACAGGGCCCGATGTAGGTGTGACCTACTCGCCGAAGCTTTCAGTCACCGCGGCGCCTCCGGTTTGTCCGACTCTGTTGTCCGCGTTAGCGCCGCCCGCGTCCCCGACGCACGAGTGTCCCCTCAGGGCGGCCCCGCATGCGAACCGCTTCTGCCTTGCTCTCATCCACGACACTCGTCCAGAACGCATGCAGGGTGTGGCACTCTGGCACGCAGAGTGTCTTATCCGCCCTGTTCAATCTGCCCGCAGTGGCCTCTCCAAGTATGCCGCCACTTTGGCGAACTTCACCAGCTCAACGTACGTATCTCGGCGCGTAACCAAATCACAAATCGGCGTTGGCCATAGATAGCCCGCCCGATTAGCCGCCAGCTCCATTTGCGCTCGATGCGCGCTATGTATAACACAGTCATATATGACGTGTCTTACGTCTTCAATACCATTCCCGCACGAACATTGCGGGGTCGGGCGTAGTCCCAACTCCGATAACTTGGCCTGAAAATTCCCATGCCCTGTCAAAAATTGCGCAATCTCATGGCCCAGCGAAATAGGCAGCGTCATACGACGCCTGATGTCCGGGAAGCACTCAAAGGTCCACCTCCCCTTCTGCGATGCCGTCCATCGTGTCTGCCATGCATCCATCATAACGGTGGTAGCCGTTTTCATTGTCTCTACTCTGTGTATCTCTGGCAGTAACTTGGCCTCTTCCTTAGCGGCGAGCCATGCCAGCTCCAGATCTAGCGGCGGTATGCCCGCGAGAACCTGCAATGCCGCCGTGGACGTACTCCTGTATGCGCCTGTAATACCTATTAGGGCTCTTCTCTGGAGTGTTCCCATTTTCCTCTCAACAACACTATTTGTCAAAGCATGACTCCAAAACCGTACGCCATACGCGATTTTGGGCAGGAATACGCCCCTGTACATGATCATAAGGTTTGAGCGCCTAATGCCCCATCCCGCTCCCACCGCTCAACGCAGACGGGAAAACAAAGAGTGCTCAGCGGCTGTTATCTTATCAACGTGCACCCTATAAGACCTCCCTGGATCCAGCCACAGTCCTAGGTATTTCACATGGTCCACCGACGTTATCCTGTCCTCCCCGAACGCAACTGTGAATCCGGGTACAAGATCCCCCTTGGTCATCATTGCTTGGGATTTCGTTGCTGAAAACGAAAGACCCCTGTCCGCTGCCCATTCCAGCACTGGTATCAGGGCCTCCTCAGTGCGTTGTATTATAGCCGCTCTTGTTTGGCCAGCAATGCTAATGGCGATGTCGTCCGCATACGCCTGTATGGCCACATGCTCTGGGAAGCCGACCCTCAATAGCGCCTCCATGGTCACATTCCACAGTATCGGACCTAGGATCGATCCCTGTGGACATCCTTTCGTGACCGCAACCGCTTTCACGACCCCTCCAATGGTCATGGTGGCCGTTCGTCCCAACAGATAACTCTCAATCCATTTCCTTAAATGGCGCGTAACACCTAGGTCATGGAGGTCCGTTTGTAAGGCTGGCCATGCCAAATTATCAAAGGCCCCTGTTATATCTAAGAATACACTCATTACGTATTTCTCCGGTCTAATGGCACTCCACGTCAACAAATTGTCCACCGCATCCAATGTAGATTTACCCTTTGTAAAACCGTATTGTTTCCCCGTGAGATGACGGCCTATTTGGTCCTGAAGCCGCCTGTTCATGGCCTTTTCCACTATTTTGCCCACCACTGGAAGTAGGCTCACCGGCCTGTATGACTTTGGTTGTGTCACATCCCTGTTCTCGCCCTTCAGTATCGGCACAACATCCGCCGACTTCCAAATTGCTGGGAAAACTGCATCACGAAGGCAGGCGTTAACCAAGGCTAAAACCCTAGCCGAGAGTCGTGGCCACAGTACCCGTACCATTCTGCCCGTGATGCCATCCTTGCCGGGTGCCCTGTTCGGTGCCATGGTCCATGTAAAGTCTCTGATTGTGGGTTCATCAAAAGGCTGTAGGTCACACCCTGTTCTTGGTAGCGCATCCTGCAGCTGTTGTTGCAGATCATTTGGGATCAGCGTATTTAGTAAAAGATCCACCGACTCGTCAAGGGACCTACACCGGGTGCCATCCGCTTTTGCTAGCAGGCCAATGCTAGTTTGCTTTTTGCTACCATTTTTCAACCACCTATACAACCTTCCCCATGGTTGCACTCCCTCCGTGGTGCTAAAAGCTCTCCACGATTGTAGCTTGCTTCTCCTCAGCAAGGTTGTATACTCATTGCGTCTGGCATTATATAACTGGCGATGGCCATCCGCTGACATACGTCGGGCCGCCGCCCTTACCGCTCTCCGTGCTGCTTGTAGCTCTTCGGTCCACCAAGGTGGGGTGACCTTTAACCGGATTCTTTTCTTAGGCACGTATTGCATTGCCGCCGCCGTGACATCATCCGCTATCTCCTGGGCCATCGCCTCTGGGTAATTATTCACTGCATCTCGCAGGGCGTCGCGGTTCTCATACTCCAGCCGAAACATTTGGTAGTTTTGCGTAACCAGATTATACCTCGTCGCACGATGCACGAACTGTCGGCGTTGCAGGTCAATGGTAAACTCAATTATCTGATGATCGCTGGATGTCTCACCGGGGACAACCGTCCATCCCAAAAGTTTTTGTGCCAGCACTCTGTCCACCAATGTGACATCAATATTTTTTCTTCCCCGCGGCCCATGGAAGGTTGTATACGGACTCGGCATGTTTGCTATCTCCAACTGATTTGCGTCAATACTCGCCACCAGCGTGTCACCCCTCGCATCATTTACACGGCTGAACCATCGTCTTGAGAACGCATTAGCGTCCAGTGACACCAGTACCTTGTCCGTCGCCGCGTGTATAAGTTCTTCCAGTACCGGAACGTGGACTGCCGTTGGCACCCGGTACTTAAAGTAGCCGCTGATCAGGGTCACCATACCATCAGTTTCGCAATCCAAATCGATGGATACAAAGTTTTCCTTTGTACCGGCCTCTCGTGGGACTACCACCAGATTAGGGTTGAAAACTATAATAGCCGCTCCATAATCCAAATATTCCACTCTACCTCGGCGACGGGTGGGCATTGAAAGGAAACTCCTGAATGGGGCAACTTCAAACCCCGTCAATTTCCCACGGTTTGTGTACGGCTCTTGTACCATGGCTACGTCCACCGCTTTCCTCTGGCAATAGTCCAAAAGTTGATCGCTGACCCCTGACGACCTCCCCATATTTAGTTGCACGATCTTGAGTGATGGGTGCACGCTCATTGCATTATCCCGTAGTCAGTCCTCTTGACCTGGGCCACCAAAAAACGCCGTACGGGCAGAGCACGTTTTGTCCCTAGCACTATGCTTTCCTCTACAATTCACACATACCGGATCCGCTTCAGCAGCCGGGCAGTCCAACGCCTTGTGCCCCTTACGCCCACAATGGGAGCAAACTTGCTCTTTTTCATAACACTTCGCCGCTGGATGCCCATGGCGTAGGCACATATGGCACTGTGTTACCTCCTCATATGCGTTTGTCCTACATCTCATGAACCCTAGATAGAGGGTTGTATTCTCAAATTTGCAATAATACTTGGGGTTCACCTCAACTACCCAGTTTGTGGTATTCCTACCCCGTGGTCCATTTTGGAATACTGGCCTCAAAACCTCCTCGTCCACATTTTCATCAATTCCCAACTCCGGGTTCTGCGCCAGCAGGTCTTTCTGGGTCCCGACCATGGTGGTATCAGTACCTATTCCACGAATTATTACCCGGGGCCACCGCAAGGAGTCCTCCTGCAGCAGGGTGGATACTCTAGCAATATGCTTTAGTGCATCAGTAGTTTCTCTGTCCGACGGTTTCAATATGACCTTTCCTGTCTTCGTCGTCACTGTCTGGCATCTTGGCCGTACCTTCTTAGACACCACTTGGTTCCAAACCATATCACGTACATCAGTCATAGTCTTCCCCTCTGTCTCCTGCAACACAAAGGATGGCATGTGTTCCGCCTGCCTGCTCTCTTTCAATTTCCTATTTCGTTGAGTTGCCCTTGACCTTGAGCGATCCGCTGCACCGTCAGTTGATCGTGCACCCTTTCTCCTGGTGACTGCCGCAAAGGTCGCCACACCCACATTCTCTACCTGATCCTGCACCACCGGCCCCGGTGCCACAGCAGTAGCTGCCTCATGTATTCTGATGGCCTCCTTCTCGGCATATCTCGTGATAATAGCCTCCATTGTCTGTTCATGTGCCCAAGGTAATCTCAATAATATTAGTGTAATGAAAACTTTAGGAGATATTAAAATATGTTCTTTTGGTATGACAAAACTTAGAATATAATTATATTATTAATTTAATTTTTTAATAGAATTGTTCTATTAAAAAAAATGTTCAATATTTAACGCTCACCCGAATAGGGGACGCGTTATTAAAATCCAAAAATCTTTAAAAACGATTTTACACTATGATACTATGAGGGGGACTTATAAAGAATTAAAATCAAAAATGTTTAATGTAAAAATAAAGATTCTAACATAAATAGCAACGGAGTTATACTTAAATGAAAAATATGAAGCGGGGGGTAAACTTTTAATATGTAGTGTAGATAAGCATATAAAACATATCTGTGTTGTTCCGACTTGATAATATCAAATATTAAATGAAATATAGGACATATACGATCTCGTTATTTTTTAATATTTTTAATAGAAATATGGAAAAAAAATGCAAAAAATTTACGAAATCATTCCCAGCTTTGCAGATACCCGTTAGGAAAAAAGGAGGCCGGAACTCTTTTACAGATATCTGCAAAGATATCGTGGGCAGTGAAGTTACCCAAGTGCTTTATTCAGCAGGTCAACGACAGTTTTTCAGTAGATTGCATAGGTGTGTGCACCCACCTATACAATCTACCGTATGTTTCTTGCTATATATAAGAGAGGTAATAATGAAGAAAATATGGAATATGAGGAAAAAAATTTTAAAACACAAAATAAAATTTTAACAAAAAATTCTAACTTAAATGAATTTTATACAAATGCAAAAATAAAAATTGTAAAAGAAGAAGATGATTTTATAATGAAAAATTCACAATGGAGAATTCATCAAATTTTAAGTTTGGGAATAAATATAAATAAATATGTTCCTTTTAAGGGTTCTTCATATATTCCATTACCTAAACATATTAGTAATAAAAAGGGTATTATAAATGTTAAAAATGAAGATGATAAATGTTTTCTTTGGGCAATACTCTCTGCTTTACATCCTGTTGAAAAAAATGCTCAAAGAGTAACTAAATATATTCCTTTTAAAAATGAATTTGATAAAGAATTTAAAGATATTGAATTTCCGGTAAAAACCACAGACGTTCAGAAATTTGTTAAAAGAACAAAAGATATTTCTATTAATATTTATTGTTTAGATAAAAAAGTAATTGTACCTTTACAAGTAAGTAATATCGAAAAAACTAATCATATAGATTTATTATATTTAACAGTGGATGATAATATGAATAAAGGACATTATTGTTGGATTAAAGATTTATGGAAACTAGTAGGAAGTCAAGTTACAAAAGATGGTCATAAAAGATTTTTGTGTAAAATGTGTTTAAATAGTTTTGATGAAGAAGATAAGTTAAATGATCATAAACATTATTGTGCTAATAATAAAGCTGCTAAAATAGTTCTACCAGAACTCTATAATAAAACTTTAGAATTTCAAAATTAAAATCATTCCTTAGGAATACCTTTTGTGGTTTTTGCTGACTATGAATGTACTCTTAAACCAATATATACTTGTCAACCAAATGATACAGAGTCTTTTACTAATTGTTATCAGAAACATATACCTAATAATTTTTGTTATTATATTAAATATAGTAATGGTGATTATAAACCTCCTGTAACATATTCTTGTCCAAACGTTGCTCAAGAATTTTATGAATGTATGAAAAATGAAGAAAAACTTATTTCTAAAATATATGATAAAATAGTTCCTATGAAAACATTGAATGTAGAACAATTAAATAATTATTATTATAAATCTGATAAATGTCATATTTGTGAAAGATATTTATCAGATTTACCTCCAATGTTAGAGAAAAAAATTAAAATAAGTAAAGACACTATTGAATATTATAAAAATACTGATGTTAAAAATTCTAAATTGTATGAAGATGAACTTAAAATAATTAAAGACAATATTGAATATTATAAAAATACTGATGATGTTAAAAATTTTAAATTGTATGAAGATGAACATAAAATAATTAAAGACAATATTAAATATTATAAAAATACTGATGTTAAAAAAATTAAATATTATGAAGATAAACTTAAAATAATTAAAGACTCTATTAAATATTATAAAAAGACTGATGATGTTAAAAAATTAAAATTGTATGAAGATAAACTTAAAAAAGAATTAGAAAATAAAAATAAAAATATGCGAAAAGTTCAGGATCATGACCATTTAACTGGAGAATATAGAGGAGCAGCACATTCTATCTGTAATCTTAACTACCAAAATCCACGTTTTATTCCAATTGCTTTTCATAATCTTTCAGGTTATGATGCTCATCTATTTATAAAAGAATTTGGAAACGATAATGAAAGAATAAAAATGATCCCAAATAATGAGGAAAAATATATTTCTTTTTCAAAAATGATGTCACGTGTAGTAACTAGGAAAGGTAAAAACATAAAAATATGTACAGAATTAAGATTTATAGATTCATTCAAATTTTTACCTAGTTCTTTAGAAAAGTTAAAAAATAATTTAAGAAATGATTCGAAATTAAATTTAAAAAATAAATTTAAAGAACTTAGTAAATATTTTCCTGAAGAACATTTAGATTTAGTTACTAGAAAGTTAGCATATCCCTATGAGTATATGGATTGTGAAGAAAAATTTAATGAAACATGTTTACCTCCTATTGAAAAATTGTATAGTTCTCTGACAGATAAAAATATAACTAAAGAGGAATATGAAAACTCACAGAAAATTTGGAAAGTGTTTAATATACAAAATATGCGTGAATTCACTAGTTTATATAATAAGATCGATGTTTTATTATTAACAGATATAATAGAAAATTTTAGAGATATTTCTTTAAAAAATTATAAATTAGATCCTATGTGGTATTACACAACACCAGGATTTGCGTGGGATTGCATGTTAAGAATGACAAAAGTAAAATTAGATTTATTAACAGATATCGATCAATTATTGATGTTTGAATCTGGAATCAGAGGTGGATTATCTCAATGTAGTCAAAGATATTCAAAAGCAAATAATAAATACATGGGAGATAAATTTAAAAAAAAGGATGAATCAATATTTTTAGAATACTTGGATGCAAATAATCTTTATGGGTGGGCAATGAATAAATATTTACCTACTGGAGATTTCAAATGGGTTGATAATCTGAATGATTTTGATGTAATGAATATTTCTGATAAATCATGTAAAGGTTATATTTTAGAAGTCGATTTATCTTACCCTAAAGAACTTCATGATCTACATTCAGATTTCCCTTTAGCACCAGAAAGACATTTTGATAACAAACAACTTCCAAAATTATTAACAACTTTGTATGATAAGAAAAAATATATAATACATTATGAAACACTAAAATTATATATTAATTTAGGTTTAAAGATAGAGAAAATTCATAGAGTATTAGAATTTAGTCAATCTCCTTGGTTAAAAGTTTATATTGATTTTAATACTAATCTTAGATCAGAAGCTAAGAATGAGTTTGAAAAAGAATTTTTCAAATTAATGAATAATAGTGTTTATGGACGTACTATGATGAATGTTCGAAATCATGTTGATATAAAATTATGTTCTAATGCAGCCCAACTAGAAAAATTAATTACAAAACCAAATTTTGATCGAAGGACAATTTTTACAGAAAATTTAGCTGCCGTACATATGAAAAGAACACAAATATCTTTCAAACAACCAATATATGTAGGAATGTGTATTTTAGATTTATCTAAAATGTTAATGTATGATTTTTATTATAATATTTTAAAGAAAAAATATGTAAATAGAGTTAGATTGTTATATACAGAATACAGATACAGATTCACTAATATTAGAAATAAAAACTAAAGATTTTTATCAAGATATGAAAATTATGTTAGATCATTTTGACACTTCAGATTATCCAAAAGATAATATTTATGGTTTACCCTTAGTTAACAAAAAAGTTTTAGGCAAGTTTAAAGATGAGTTAAATGGAAAAATAATGTCTGAATTTATAGGTTTAAGATCTAAATTATATTCTCATCGAATCTTAGATACTGAAAAAGAAATTAAAAAAGCTAAAGGTGTTAAAAAAAATGTTGTAGAAAATAAAATATGTTTTAATGATTTTGAAAAATGTTTACTAACAAAAGAATCAAAATATGTTAAACAAAATTTATTTAGAACTAAGAAACATGATATTTTTACTGTAGAACAAAACAAAAAAGCTTTAAGTGTTTATGATGATAAAAGATTTATTTTGGAAAATGGTATTGATACATTAGCTTGGGGACATTATAAAACAAACATAGATAGAAACGATTTTGTAAACCATCTCAATACACTGATTAGAAATCAAAATCAAAAAGATTAGAAAAATATTTTTAATAGAACAATGTTAAAAAAAAATTTTTTTACTAATATAAATAATAGAAATGGAAAATTGTAAAAAACTTTTAGAAATGGAAACTTGTAAAAATCATTTAGATATGATCCAAAAGTATAAAAATATACTAAAAGAGTTATCAGAAATTGAATCATCTATGTATAGTTTAGAAACTCATGTATCATCTTTATATCAATCTTATGATAATAAGTATAGTTACAAGCGTTACCAAAACAATTTTAAGAAATTATTTGATTATTTTAAGAAAATTCATAATGAATTATCGAATCATATAATGAATAATTGGTTTGAAAACTATATTTAATGTTCACTAGTTTGTTGTTAGACTTTTTTTTTTAATAGAACAATATTCTATTAAAAAATATTTTAATTATTAATATCATAAGTATTATGAAAAATATTTTGGGGGTGAAAATGTATTTAATAAGTTTTGCGAAAAAATGTTTTTATTATTATTGCATTTCGATTTTTATTTTTAATAATTAAGTTTTGCGGAAAATATTTTTATTATTATTGCATTTCATACGTTTTGCGAAAAATTTTTTTAATTATTATTGCATTTCAATTTTCTGATCTTTTTGCACATTGTTTTCTTTGTGATCTTTTACTGATATATTATGAGGTGTGCCAGGACT
The DNA here is from genome assembly GCA_949089665.1 of Macrosiphum euphorbiae. Taxonomy (NCBI): domain Eukaryota; kingdom Metazoa; phylum Arthropoda; class Insecta; order Hemiptera; family Aphididae; genus Macrosiphum; species Macrosiphum euphorbiae. The sequence goes on from CARXXK010000002.1 coordinate 26,956,090, forward strand.
GGTATATATATACTACTAACGTGTATTATTATTCGTTAAAAGTGTATTATATCGAGATGTATCATTATATTAAATAATAAATTATAAACAATACAGTACTATTTCGAATTTTGCCAGTATTGATTATGAAAATAATTTACATTAGAGGACTATTTAGAGTTGTGTAATTATTAACTAAGGTAATTTAAAATATTACAGTTATTTTTAAAGCATTATTTCGACTTGTGTCGTTAATTATCAAGGTTATTTTAAATATTATTTGATTTATAAAATTGTATTTCTAGTTGTGACGTTAATATTGAATTAGCTAACGTCCTTCTTCAGTAGTATTTCGAGTTATGACAGTTTTTAATAAATTTAATTAAACAATTTTAAGTTGTGACATGAATTATGTTTCAGTATTTACAAGTTTAAAATATTAAAATAATATTCTTATAATGTCCAGTCAGGCAAAATGCATAATGAATATTGTTAAAATACAAACAGCAGAAAAATCAAAGCAAGACAATGAGATATCAACACTGATAAATAGTAATAAACGTTTTTTATTAGGTTTAAAGTGAACTAAATACTAATCAGGTAATAATTTATATTTTAGTTAGAACCTCCTGGTAAGTTATTAGTCTTACGTGAGCGAGATATTGAGTGTAGTACCGGGAAAAAATGATCAGTAAATTACGCAATTTCACCAGTAAACAGTGACTGCAGTTATTTTTATGACTCAGTTGTAGACCCACAGTTCTATTGCAAAATTCTATCACCGAAAAAGATCAATAGACCTTCAACCAGTAATTCTTCAACTAGCGATTCTTCAAGTAGTAGTTCTTCATCTAGCTATTCCTCATCTTCGTCCAGTTCTTTTGATAACCATGAAATTATAAATGAACAAAATGATGAAAATACAGGAATAAATTATATTAAGGATGAAAGTAGAGAAATAAATTCCAACGCAGAACTTGAAATTATTAGAAAAGGAAAAAAAGGAAGGTGAATTCCAATCAATGGTTAATTAAAAAAGCAAGTATTAACTGAAATTCTGGAAAAAGTTATACTTCAGCTTCTACAAGTAAAAAAAATACAATGTGAGAAAATTACGTCCTCCCTGTGGTAATCAGTGTAAGCAAAAATGTACTTCAAAAATTGATGAGACCCAAAGGCAGAATATATTTGAAAAATATTGGGCATTAGGTGATTTGAGTAAACAGTGCAGTTACATATCAACCTGTATGCTGTCCATTAAGATAAAATATAGATTTTCATCAACTGAAAATCATCGTAAGCTAAACTACGCATATTACTTTGAGCTAAACGAAACTGGTTTTTGTGTTTGTAAACATTTTTTTAAAGCTACTCTTGATATAAATGATCGTCCAATTCGAACTGTCATCAGTAAAAATGGATTCCTACTTCATTTCAAACAGAATTACGTAGAAAACACTTGAAACATAGAAAAATTCAGACGAATTAAAAAGAGATGTCCGCAAACACATTGATTCCATACCAAGAATCGAATCTCATTATCTTCGGGCACAAACAACACGAGAATATATCACCGGAGGATATTCACTATCGAGTTTGTGGAGAGACTACCGAGATGATTGTATTACTGCTGGTCGTCCACATGTTAATCTGGTAATGCATAGTAAAATATTCAACGAAGAATATAATATAAGTTTTTTTACTCCCAAAAAGAACCAATGTGAATTATGCACTTCGTTCCAGAACGCCGAGGGTGAAGATAAAGAGAAATTTAGAGAAAAGTACGAAATACATCAACGTGAAAAAGAGTTATCGAGAAAAGAAAAAGAAGAAGACAAAAAGAAATCGAATAAAAATTGTATAGTATATGTTTATGACTTACAGGCAGTTTTACCGGCTCCACGTGGTGACGTTTCTGTGTTTTATTATAAATCCAAGTTAAATAGTTTCAATTTTACTACCTCCAAGTTAAATACTGGTCAAACTGAATGTTATTTTTGGCACGAAGGGGAAGGAAATCGTGGAGTTGAAGAAATTAGCTGTTTGATTTACACAATTAATAATATTTTAAACAAACCGCTTGGACATTCAGGGAATGGTTACCATGATGATTCATGTATGCTTCCTCATGTTCATTTGGGGCAATAATATTAATATGCATGCTGTCAATAGCACCAATAGCACCTTTAAAGTCTTGAGGGGAATTTACAAATTTTTTACGAGCATTTTGTCTTTTGCAGTCATGGGAAAACGGACACATCTCCTCAAAAGTGTATTGTTGATAGCATCTGTTACATTGTGGATGCACCACCTTTTGCGTAGAAATTTATAACTTCTAATACCTAAATGAAACAAAACAATTTCTAAACATTTTAAATATATCTATTGTAGTTACACTTAAACAGTGGTGGTTCTAGGGGTTTCCACACCCCCTAAAGATTTTTTTTGTCATAAGACAATCGTTTCAAAATTGTTATAGAATAAAACTTTAAGGCCTTGCCTCAATTTACCAAGAGTTAATATTTGAAATCAATGAAGTGATTGATGAATTAGTTATAGTAAAATAGAAAACTTGATTTTATTTTATAATTATGTTATGTACATGGATATTATGGATATGGATCATTTAATAAACTTTTCACCCCCTCAAACATAAGTAGAAAATACGCCACTGCACTTAAATACGTTTTGTACACATTATAATTGAATCGAAAAAGTATTATATTATACTGAATTACAATGTAAGAAGCTTATATTTATCCAAAAATATAGTTACTTGAATTTCCTCTGGAAGTCCTGTACTGCGTTCTCGTTGAAGTTTGTCACGAATTTCATTAGTCAAGTCCAAAGCTAATTCTGGACTAACTCGAAACGTATTCAAAATTCATTTCTTGGAAGATCATAAGGATTTTGCGAGTCCCTTAAAATTCTTCTCTGTATAGGCCTTTCCAATATTTTAACCCTTTCCTCAAAGGCCAACAAATGCCAACCAAGATAAAATAAAGCCATATTAATTACTATTACCTATTAGCTTATAGTAAAAAATTACGAGACACGAGTTAAAAAAATTGTATTAAATAATTAATATCATGTTTAAACAAAATTAAATGTATGATAACGATTCGATAATGCTAACGGCCATTCCTAATCACGCGATACGACATCGAATATTTTCGCTATCATTTCGAAACTTTAACGATAAAATTCGTTACAAAACTGTTACAGAATCACTATATTGATAATTTTTCGATGGTAATCGTTTCGTTAGCTTAACGAACCGAAAGTTGTCGATAACAGGTCTTATCGAGTAACAGAATCGATCTGCAGGTCGAATGGTACTGGTGAATAATCTGCGATGACGGAAATGTATTATTGTATAGAGTTTGTTATAGAGGGGTAGGTTAGACCAAAATGTTGACCATTCTTCCGTTAGCTTATGCTGTATGATGTTGAAAGTTTCAAAAAAGGTTAGTGTGTTTATCTTTGTGGAAGAAGGAGATGTGGTGGCTTTAAAGGCTATAGTGTCGGCTTTCTCGTTTCCGTTTATCCCGACGTGTGAGGGGACCCACATGAAGCTTGTTGGTCTGTTTATTTCAGATATTAGTTTCTGGATATGTTGGACGAGCTCGTTTTTTGGATAGGGATTTGAAATTGATGAGAGGGCGCTCAGAGAGTCACTGATGATAATTCTGCAATTTTTCGGGTTTGAAGATAATTCAATTTTTAATGCTTCATAGATAGCGTAAGTTTCGGCTGTATATATACTAGTGGAAGACGGTAGTTGGAAAAGATGGTTTTCTTGTTTGTGATGACAGAGAAACCCACACCATTTGTATTTTTGGAGGCATTGGTGTAAATTTGGGTATATTCCTGGAATTGTTGGTGTATAATTTCCAAAAACTGGTTTCATATAATTGAGTTGTCGGTGTTCTGTTTGCAGTATTCAGTCAGTTTGGTGTTGATGATTGGCGACCAGAGCCAAGGAGGGTGAGACGGTTGAATTTTATTTAGTGTTTGTGCTTGGAAGGATAGGTTTTCACTAATAGTTTTAAAGTTTTCAAACAATGTTCTTCTGGAGGGTAATACATTAAGGGGTAATGGGTTGTGAAGAATATGGTTGGTGATGTCATAAGACAGATTTTTAATTTTAGTTACATATTTTAAGATATTGTTTTGGCGTCTGAGATGAAGGGGAGCTTCTCCTGTATAGAAGAGTATACTGTCAACTGGGCTCGCCGAGCTGTAGATTATATCTCCATAGTCTATTGCTGATAGAATGAGGGCTTTGTAGACTGTGATAAGGCTATTTGTGTCGGCACCCCAGTTATTATTTCCAAGTATTTTTAGCTTCTTAATTCTTGATTGGCATTCTATTTTTAATTTTTTCAAGTGAGGTTTCCAGGTGAGTTTGTGGTCAAAGATGAGGCTCAAGATTCGGATACTATTTGTAAAAGGAAGTTGTGTATACCTGAAGTTTAATATTTGTAGGGGGTCCTTCTTCTTTTTATTGAAAATGATACACCGTGTTTTGGTTTGAGAGAAGCTGAAAACAGTTTCAGAAGACCATCTGGCAAGAGAATCAAGTTCTTGTTGGAGGATGAGGGTAGTAGTTGTAATTTGTGATCCACTGCAATATATGCTGCAGTCGTCAGCAAAGAGAATGTATTTAGTTGGTTTTGGTATGTTATTGCATATGTCGTTTATTGCTACCAGGAAGGGGGTGACACTAAGTACAGACCCTTGTGGAAGTCCATTTTCAATAGTGTGTGGTGGTGAGATCTTGTGGTAGACTTTGACGCTAAATGTTCGGTCTGTTAAGAAGTTTTTTATGAAGTTAAGGAGGTTGTCATTTATTTTCCATGAATAGGAAATCGTCAGTACTCTTTTTGTCCATACTGTGTCTTATGTTTTTGTTATATCCAAGGCTATTGTGATGAGGTGATGATTACGTCTGAACGCTGAGCAAATATCAGTGTGTAATGAAGTTAATGCATCTAATGTTGAGTGGTTTCTTCTGAAGCCACATTGTTCTTTGGTAAGTAGTTTGGATGATTCTAAGGTCCAGATTAGTCGTTTATTTATTATTTTTTCTATTAGTTTACTTAGTGTTAGTGATAAAGGTCTATAATTTTCGATGACAAATTTACTTTTGTTGGGTTTTGAAATTAGAACTATATATGCATGGCGCCATTGGTTTGTAAAGATCCCCAGGGACTATATTATATATTTAGAGGATGGTTTTAATTCCTATTAATGGTAGATTTTTTTAAAAATGAGTACGGAATATTGTCAGGGCCGGGGATTTTGCTTTTACAGCTTTGAAGTGCAACAAGTAGTTCTGAGATATCTATGGGTTTGTTGAAGTGTTCATTATTTTGGTCCATTAATGGTGCGGGAATGTCTGGAGAGGAGTTTCTGAGGGTTATGAAGTCAAAATTGTAATTCTCGTCACTATTGTTTTTATGAAAATAATTTGCAAAAGCTTCAGAGGCATTTTGTGAAGATGTTATTTTTTCTTGATTGTAGAGCAGGATATCAGGGATGGTGTTGAATTTATTGCTTCAGATGGAGTTAATTTTATTCCATATGATATTTGAGGGAATTTTGTGCTTTATAGATTAAGTAAAATTTTACCAAGATAATGTTTTACTTTTTTTTGTTCTACTTTTTTTTGATGAAGCGCTGTTTTTTTAAGCTGAATGTGATCTGTGATGGATTTTGTTTTTCTATATCGGTTAAGATTTTGTTATAGTTTTTAATAGCGTCTTGGCATTCTTTATTCCACCATGGAACAGATTTTTTTATGTTTATATGTGTTTTTAGTCCAATTGATAGGTTAGCTGCTTCTATAATAATGCCAGTGAATTTTCTAACTATTAGGTCTATTTCTAGTTGATTGCCGTATGGGTTTAAGTCTAATGGGTTTTGATTAAGTTTGAATTCAATTATTTTAAAGAAGAGTTCCCAGTTTGGATTTTTAAGGTTCCATTTTGTGGAGTATTTTTTTTCACTTAGGTGGTATTGATAATGAATTCCAATGGGCCAGTGGTCACTATCGCTGTAGGCTGGAAGTACTTGCCAGTCAAATAGTGTAGTGGGGTTGATACTAGTGATTGTGAGATCTATTGCAGAGAAGTTTCCATTTGAAACAATATGTCTAGTAGATTCATATTCACGAGATTCAAAAATTTGCACTTCAAGGATCCTAATGATTGTGCTAAAGCTATGGCATCATTAAGAAATTCGATCAGAACAGATACGTCTTCTAGTGATTTTGGAAGTGATGAAACATCGTCACAACCACATCAATATGAGTTTTGGCTACCTCACAAATTGTTGGCCCAAAATCAATTACACAAATAAAGATGAAACCAGAACTTGGAGTCGACAAATGATGAACTTTCTTTGTATCTGGTGAATGGTGTATCTTCATTAAACTCTAATCCAGCGTTTCCCAAACTTTTGTTTGGGCTCACACGGTAATTTATATTTTTCACCTTCGTGACCCACCAAAATATTTTACGTTTATCATTGTGTAATAAAAGGCAAAATAAAACATATTTAACATAGCATTTTATAATAAAATTAGAGCGTTAATTTATATTTTTAAACTACAATGTAATAATTATAATATAGTTACTAATTGTATTAGTTGACTATCAGTGAGAAATATGAAGCTGTTTATTTTTGACTAGGAACTCCAAGTTTGTTGGAAAAGACGTTAATTTTATTCTTAAGACCGGTTCGACTTCCAAACGATTCCTGTATTTATTCTTCAGGAACACGAGTGTTGAAAATCCTGCTTCACACTTATAGGTCGTGACAAAAGGCATTAGAAATTTTATCGCTTGTTCTTCTACAACTGGGTACTCTTAACGACAAGATAACCAAAAATGTATTAATGGTCGATCCTTATATATGTCTTTGAGTGCCGTGTCACACGAGAGTTCAATTAATGATTCAACATTTAAGTCCGAAAATGTTGTTTCAATATTGATTGAAAATGGGTTTCTTATCCATGCTTTATTACTGTGAATTGGAGGAAAATATGCTTTTAGATTAGCTTCCAGTCCTTGCAAATGTTCCTGAATAAGAGCTGATGTATCGTTTGGCATGAAACTTATGTTATTCTCTTTTTGAAATGCTGTCAGTATTGTAAAAGCCTCGTAATTTCCTTTTTTTACGCGACGTGACCACAAATTAAGTTTTTTTGTTGGAGCTTCCACCTTCTCTACTACTTTAAATATTTTCACATTTTCACCTTGAAGTGCCAAATTTAAATTATTCAAAAAATCAAACACATCACAAATGTAGGCTACCTTAACTAACCAATTAGCATCATGATATCTGTCCTTAAATTCAAAAATTGCATCTTTAGATGTTGGAGGATTTTGTTCTAAGAATACCGAAACATCTTCCTTCAATTCGATTAGTTTTTTCAAGATATTCCCTCTCGATAACCATCGAACCTCACAGTGTAAAAGAAGATATTCATGATCACTCCCCATTTCTTTGCACAAAGCAGAAAATATTCTCGAGTTTAGTGGACGAGATTTAATAAAATGTATAAATTGTACACTCTTGCATCGTTTTAGTTAAAGACAATGGCATTTTTTGACCGCTAATGCCTCTTTGTGAGTACTAAAATTCACTCATACACATTCCGGTGCTACAGCTTTTACTCTTGGAAAAAGTCCAGTACGAATACCTGACATTACACGTGCTCCATCGCTACTCAATCCCACACATTTCTTTCATTCAATGCCATTCTCAACAATATATCTATTGATTAAATTAAATAATTCTTCTGCTGTTGTTCTTGTTGGCAGCGATATACAAAACAAAAACTCTTCGTGAGTAGTATTTCCAAGATCATATGTTACAAAACACATTAGATTAGCATTATCCGACACGCCTGTACTTTCATCAACTTGTAAAGAAAAATAATAACACGATTTGAGGTGGGCTTCTATTGTTTCTTCGATGTTATTTGCCATATCCACGATTCTACGCTTCACCGTGTTATTCGACAACGCCAACAAATTTGGTTTTCCTGTTTTTTTTTTCGCATATTCGAGATGAAATTATTTTCCGTCAAGTTAAATCGTGGCAAATAAATTCCCAAAATTGTTCTCCTGTATTTAGATTTTAAATATTTATATTTACATGAGAAAATAAGACGCGTATACGTATTACAATTTTAATAACTCGTAGACGTGCTTCGTTAGACACCAAGGTTCAAACTGAAATAAATATTTAGCCATCGCTATATCAGTAATTCACTTGTAGATAATGGATAACGGATTAGTGATGTAACAACCAACGACACTTGTCGCATTCATTTGTTACAATTATAATGTATTTATAGATACGGCGAATGTCATACTATTCGGGTTTTTCATGAAGCCCTGTTGATAATATCAATAATTATTATTTATGTTGTAAATAATAGTAATTCGTATTAATGAATTTATTTTTACTTAAAAGTTTAAAATATCAAACGAAAATGATAAAAAACAAATTTAATATGAGAATTTCATTAAATTTTGCGACCAGGTATTAAATTTTTTATGGCCCGGTAGTGGGTCGCGACCCACTATTTGGGAAACGCTGCTCTAATCCATCAGAAGAGTGGGAAAAAATAAAAGGAACTTTTCCAGCTCTCTATAAACAGGCCAGAAATCATTTTGTCATCGTTGCGACTGCTGTACCTTGTGAAAGGTTGTTTTCAAAAGCTGGAGCTACTAAAACTCAGGTCCGGAACCGTTTATCTAGTTCTCGTCTAGGTAAACTGATGTTCTTGGGAGACTTGCTTGACGAATGTTGGTTTGATGATTGATTGTTTTTTATATATTGAATTTTGCTATTTTTTTCAATTTATAATATTTGACTGTATGTAGGGGAGACTGGCTTAATATGACATAGCACTTTTTAATTTAAAAAAAATGAAGGAAATAATGATAGTTAACACATGAAACTTGAGAAACATATTTGTATTTATATTATACACATATTTTTGGAGTCTAATTGTACATTTAATACAAACAAATAATTTTAATTCACTTTTTTTAAATGTACCTACTATGTCATTTTACCCGGAGTGTCGGGTAAAATGGCATACACCATATTTGTATAAGCAACCATTGTATACTGGTCAATAAAAATAAATTATAAAATTTTTAAAATGTAATAGTTTAATGAATTTTTTTTACTATAAATAACAAAATTTTAGAAATATATTCAACATAATTAATATAATAATATAAATATGAAATTAATATAATAATAAACACTGCTATGTCATTTTGCCTGATATAATACAAGTCTTTTTCAAAGTATTTATGGCAAAAGTATTATAATAAGCTTATTTATAAAACAATTATAGTATAGCTTGCCTTTTTATGTTCAACTTCGAATAAAAAAAATTAAAGGAACATAAGGTTTAATATTTCAAAATTAATTTTAAAAAATGATTTTAAAAAATGTTGATAAGATAAAAAACACATTTTTGTTATAAAATTCTCTGATAAGGTCAAAACCGGTGATCACTGTATACAATTGTATGTAGGAGGTTATATGTAACGTATTTCAAGAAGATTTGGTTCATAAATATCAGTAATTCTAATCAAAACATCAATGTGTCATATTACCCTAATATGTCATATTAAGCCAGTCTCCCCTATATATATATTTTTTTTACTTTATAATATTTGACTTATGAATTTGTGATATAATAAATAAATAAAATAGTTTTAATTATATTATGATAATTGATAACATAAATCATCATTGATGTGATAGGTGTAAAATTGACATTTAAGTTACCTCCGAGGGTACCTTAAGTTTTTACTTAAATTATTAAGCTTAAAAGTATGAAAAATACGAAAATTCTATTAAATTTGTATTTTAAGTGTACTTTGAATGTTAAGGGCATTTAAAATGTTTAAGTAGAGTTTGAAAATAAGGCCGTAAAAGTCTATAGATATAAAATATACTGGGTAATGTACGTCGTACGAACGATTATATATTATTTATGAGTTCCAATGTGACCATACTAAATTTTTAGTCCTTTTTTTTGTATAAATATGAGTAAATATCGATACTTTTTATTCGATACATGGATGGTATCGATACTTTCTTTCGATTCGATACCAAGTAAAAGTATCGATACTTTTCTTTCGATCTAACATCCCTATTTAAGATATACAAGTTGTACATCAGGTTATGATAAAGTGAGTACCAAACTGAGTTTACATGGTGCTGGAAATTACAGCAAGCGCTCCCCGTGAGAAAAAAGTTAACTATAGTGTACACTACCGTGCCGGCTGCCCGCTGAATTTTAAGTTTTGTAATTATTTTTACGAGTTTAATTTACATAATACATTACAATTTAATATTATTTTCCAATTATTTTATTGAAGTGTGTTTTCAAGCTGTACAAGTATAACAGTAATATAATATTATAATGTAAGCCATATAGAGCCCTATATAATATATATTATATCCCTTTATAATCAAGCTATAATGCTATATAATATGCAACCAATATATTGATTTATGAACTGAAAAATTTAATATTCATACACGTTTTACATTTAATAACTTACTAGCTACTTATTACCTACTTAATTATGATTTAACTAATTTTGACAACTTTTTTTTTGTTCGGCACTGTTTTTTATTTGCTTGATTTTGCATAAAGGTGTATTGCCTCATTCGCATTGTAATGTAGTAAGAAAATATATTTGTTAACATTTCTTTTTGGTGTTCACGAATGGTGCAGTTGAATTTAATATTTAAATTCCTTGTGAAAAACTCGTTACAGGTATTTTCAAAGACACCATTTGAACATGCATGTAAAGCAAAACATTCTTCAAGTTGCTTTACAATTTTATACAAGTTGCTATCTGGGTAAGGGTGAACGGCCACCTAGATCCCCGGTTGACTAGATCCTCAAGATCTAAATGACACGAACAGGATCTAGTTAACAACGGATCTAAATAACCACGAGGAACTAGTTGACCATAGTCCACAGGAGACCTAGTTGTCACTTCGGATCTAAATTACTAGAAAAATTCATGAAAATATTTATAAAAATAATTATAATTTATAAGGACTTGAAAGTTTTTGTCACAAAGTGTACGTATATTATTATTATTTACTAATTACTATGCGTGTATGACGTAAAACGCAATAGCATTTTCAAAATATTTAAATCAATTTTAAGCTTTTTATAACATGTTTTATAACCTATTCACACCATTCTACACTACTACGCTTCTCAGTACAATATTAAATCAGTATTTACCATGGACTAAGGTAGCCAAGAACTTGAGACTATAGCAATAAGTCATAACTCATAAGACTGGTATTTTGTCCGTGCCCCACGGTTGATGGTAATGACATATAAAGGATTAGCAGCTAGGTAGTAGGAACTAGCTATAGTCCCTAATGCATATTATTAACATTGATTTAAATATAATTATTGTACCTATATTAGTATTGTGTATCAATGAACCTATACAGGGACGGATTGGAATAAAAATTCAGCCCGGGAAACCTGTCCCTATGCCGGCCCTTTATGAAAAAAAATATACTCAAATTTAGTTACACAAATATATTTTAATATTTATAACTTTTTAATACATTAATTCTTTAGTTAATGTTTTAGAGGTACTAGCTACTTTATTAATTATGTCATCTGTGTCTATATTATAAAGTACTTCTTTTTCGACGGACATTAACATAAACGCCTCTAGTTTTGATTCTGATAGTTTCCTCCTTAATCTGTTATTAATAAATTTTAATGTCGAAAATGTTCGCTCATATTCTACCTACGCAAAACGCAAATGAATCAATATTTATAGTGTATTTAAATAATTTATAAAATATATATGTACCTTAGTTGATGGCAGTGTTAAAAGATATTTGTATGCCAAGGCTAAATTACTATAATCACTGTTATACATATTATGTTGGGGCCATAGATATATAAAACAACTAGATAGCCGACTCAACGCCAAAAATTGAAGTCTGGCATCCATATGCGAACAGGGCAAAATACGATTGATATTAATCCATGACATTATATAATTTTCCATGAAATATAATTTATCTATGATTGAAACATGATAATATATGGTATGATGAAATTATGATTGCTACTTCGTTACAAATTTGAAATTACAATTTACAAGTTTAAAACCATAAAACTATATAAACTATATAATATAAACTAATTCTTATAACACATATAACAAAAAAATTTGTAAGACTCAGATTAAAATCATTTGGAAAAATGTATTCAACAGATATTTTGAACCCTGTCAGTAAGAGACATAAATTATCCAAATTAATATTATTCTCCAACCAATAAAATAATTGTATTCATAAAAGTGTAATGAAGAAATATATACTATTTGTTAACTATTGTTGTGTTGATTATGTGTATAATACCTATGCTTTATAATATTATAGTATTTATACTTATATAAATTATAAGTAGGTCTCATTGTGGTGGGTGGAAGTATGTTGATAAGAGTTTTAAATTTATAGAATAATAATCTGATCTTTCTAGTTGTATTAATAATATGATTTTGTCATTTTAAGTTAGCATCAGCTATAGTAATAACTAGATATTTTACTTTTTGAACTAGATAAAATATAGTAGTGCAATTACATCTACTGTCATTACTAATAGAAATCACTGTATTTATATTAAATTCATTACAGTTTTTTTGATGAGGCTTGAGATAATTATACATTTATAACCAATGGGTGAAGATTTATTTATACTAAGGTTTATAAAGCAAGTTTAGGTTAAATTAAGTTCCAGGAGGTTATTGTCAAACCATATTTTGACAATACTTAATACACGAGTAGATTTATTATGAATACTATTTTTCTTTATGTCATCCATAGTAATAAAATTGACGTGTCATCAGTAAAACTGATAATTGATTCATTACAATTAATACTCAATAAGTCATTAATAAACACAATGAAAAAGAGGACCCAATACAGTTGTACCTTATGGTATTCCGTGATTTGAAATTATTCATTATTTTATTATTATAAAGAGAAAAGATTTGTTTGTGTATAATGGATAAACTCAAAAACTACTTAATCAGTGATCGGCTGAGCGTAAAATGTGCGATGTACGCACTTGTAAGTCGGAAAAAAACAAATATCCGTGCAACGTCCTCTTAATCGGACTGATTCAGAAATCAAATTTTCGCAGTTTTTAAAAAATCATGGAGTAATTAAATATTTCATGGATTAATCAATCGTATTTTGCCCTGTTCGCATATGGCTGCCAGGCTTCATAGGTCTTATGAGACTTTATCACAGAGTCGGCTATCTAGTTGTTTTATATATCTATGGTTGGCGCTGACAATTACCATCAGCGATATATTAATGAGCACAACGGCACGATTGTTCTTATCGGTCAGTCCCACCTTCCACTCATCTCTTCTTCCTATCTTATATTCCTTGTGTATTATTATTATTATTATTGATTATTAGAATCACCATATTTGTCTTTGTTTATTTGTATTATCTTAATATTTCTTGTGTTTTTTTTTTATCATTATTATTGCGGCCAACGCCCTTGTTGTCAAAACATATTATTGTTGTTCTATCTCTCGTCGTTAAAACATTATTACTGTTCCGCTATTGCAGCGTTTTTCTTGTTTCGTGTTTTTTTTATAATCTTTGTCGGGTGTACGTATTTTTTGGTACACACCAATCTTAAATTATTATTGTGAAATTCGATCTGTACAATCGTACTGTGTGGTCATTGTGATCAACACACTATTATCATTGCGGTACGTGCGACGCTACTGGAAGCCGTTACTGCAACGGCATCATCATTATTGTTTAAAATAAACGTCCAATTATTATCATTTCAACCGCGAGTTATTAACTTATATTATTGAACTATATTATTGTCATCCGTGGGTGACCTGATCCGGCGGCTTGTACGTACACTGTGCGCCTCACCGTTATCAAGTGCCACCTACTCCCGCGTAAGTCCGCCAACACTCGCCGTAGTGTGTGGGAAGCCTCAAGCCGCCCAGGTCTTCGGAATCCACGTCCAACGGGTGTCTCACTGTGGGCAGGCTGTCCGGGTCAACTTCAAGGTTTCACTAGTTTTTAAGTTTAATTATTAAGGTTAAGCCAACTCATGTGAGCTCTGTGGTCATTGCACCGGGCCGAACCGACTACGGAGACCCCCCCCCCCCCCAATAACTAAACTCTTATCAATCTAATACTCTATCATCCTGTTCCCCTCATCACCTCACCGCCCGGACCTATTCTGAGGTCAGCGTTGTCGTCGTGTACATTAGGATGCCTACCCAAGTTATAACAGGCGACATAAACATTTACAATCAACTTTTTGGTCTCGATTATTCGTCGAGTGGTCCTTCGGGAATGTGCTTCGTCAGGTGTCTTGGCGTACACAACATATTATACTTGACTAAAACATGAAGACAGCATACAGTACAATTCATGCAAAACCTACAACTTGTTTTCATTACATTTTGGGTGTCACATTCTTCAACTTCATCACTAGATCCGTCATTTTCAAGTGTTATGTTTGTATTTTAGTTTTCTATGTTAAATGCTGGTAATGTTTTCATAAGGCTGTCCCAATTTTTAGCAAAATTGAACAGTTCATTTTTGAATGCAATGGTGTTAAAACGATTATCAAATATTACAAGCTTTTTACAGAGTTCATCTAATGCTGTAGTAGGTAAACCATTAGCTGTTATATCAACAAAGTTGATAGGAGATAGACAAGATAAGTCATCATATAACATTTCATTCCCAGTAAACCTTTCTTTAATTTTGCACACAATTTTATCTAAAATTACATTGTGTACTTCCACAATAAATCTTTGGTAAGCATTACAATTGGTTGATCATGTGATACCTCACCAGGTAGTAATTTTCTTTTCCTACTTCTAATTTCAGGTAAATGGTCTTCAACAATTAAATCATCAACATCCACCTCGTCGAATTTATTTTCCAACTCTGTTGACGCCCACTTAACAAATTTGTTTGCTACCATTTGTATGCCATCACAATCTCTTTGTATAATTATTAAACGTTTTAATGCATCATTTACAAGTTCTTGAGATTTTATTAAACCGATACGGCTTGTTTGCAAATACTTTGATAGTGGCCCTGTTATTTCAAATATTCTTTGGTATATAAATGCAGTTAATATAGTAGAATACTTCAAGAGCTCAGTTTTTAAACATTTTGCTTCTAGCCTAATATCTGAACTGTATTTATCAGATGTTTCTATTTTATACAATGCACTGACAACACAAACATACATAGCACTATTAAAACCATCAATGGGTGATCCAAATATATTATTAAGAGCACTTTTCTTAGCCCACCCATCTAGTATATCCAGCTTTCTGTAATCTTCGCTGTTCTTTTTCACCTACAACATTTTTCTAGAGAGACATTCTTTTATGTGACTCTTTATAGAATACAGCTGCATTATTCAGAAGAGTAAATAAAGATGC
Organism: Macrosiphum euphorbiae; assembly: GCA_949089665.1. Lineage (NCBI taxonomy): Eukaryota > Metazoa > Arthropoda > Insecta > Hemiptera > Aphididae > Macrosiphum > Macrosiphum euphorbiae. The sequence goes on from CARXXK010000002.1 coordinate 26,971,611, forward strand.
TGCTTCTAACCAACACTTTGTTACATCAGTTATGGCTAAATTTAATATATGTGCATAGTGCATAGCATCAAACATCAAACAATGCATTTGTCCTGGAGAGAAGTTTTCTAACCAAGCTGTAAAGCCATTGTAGATACCCTGCATGTTGGCTGCACCGTCTGTTGCATTACCTATGCACATTTCTAAATTATTGTGCTTACAAGTTATAACTGATAAAATTCAAATCAGTCAACGAATAAACAATAAAATATGATAATAATACAGTCCATAGTTTGTAGTCTCATAGAGTAATCAGTAATATACTCTATGAGTAGTCTACACATCACGGACTATATACTGTGTATCTTATTCCGTGCTACACATGGCTTAAATTTATAATAATTATTATTAAAATCTGTTATTCTAAAAAAAAGTACGACACAGAGACCGGCCCACCCGGAAAACTCCCGGCGTCCCGCGATGTCCTTGCCTGGACCTATAGTAATATATTATTCGTATTTCGTATAGATATTTACTTTTTTATGAGCAATGAGATACTGGTATAATGGTATTATAGCTACCTATTTATACTTAATATTTGGTATTAACTACATTTGTTCCATAAAATAAATTATCATTATGAATATAATAGGTATGCTAACAGACTAAAAATTACGGTCTCCGCTCACTCGTATTTACTATTTTCTGATAGGTCCCTACTCAGTAATGACTGGCGTCTGTCAAGGTACACTAATGACTAATTGTCGGTTGACATTTTGACAACTATTAAGCCCAATTCACACTAGCCCGACACGTCACGGCACTGCACAGCACGTAACGAAAGTTTTGACGGTGCCGGGTGCGGTTCGTGCCGGTATGTGTTGGTACCTTAAGTGTTGGTGCAGTGTGAACATCGAAACTGGCAGACATCGGTGAAAAAATATTTCAATTTATATATTTTGATTTAGAAAATTAGAAATGAAAGTGTTTAGATTTTCACTTTGATTTATCTAAAATACCTACATCAATTTATTCAAGAATCTTCCTAAAATCAAGTTGTTATTATGATATAATATGATACGTACTACATATATTAATCTACACTAAAAAATTATAAAAACTAAAATAAATTATTTCATCTGCATTACATAAATAATTTATAATAATCAAAAATAATCAATAAATCCTAGCAAAACATAATCATTCTAAATATCTACCTTTGAAATATAAATATAATATTGTATAATAAAATATAAAAAAAAAACAAAACAAAATTATTCTTTGATTAAAACAATATAAAAAATATAAATCAAACTTTAAAATGTTAAGCATTAAGGAGCTATATTTTGATAAAAAAAACTAAATTATTTTCTTGTGTACTTGGTTTGAGTACCAGTCGAAGAAGAAGTTGTAGGAATAGATGAGCTAAAAAATTGACCTACATTTTCTGTTAATGTTTCGATGTTTTGATCGTTAATGTATGGTTGAACTACAGGTTGTTGAAATGCATATTCTGTTGATGTTTGATGTGCTGATGTTTTGGAAGTTATTGTGTGGTTGAACTGATGGCTGATCTGTAAAAGTATTCAAGTATATTGGCGGTTGTGTATACTTAAATTGTTCCAATTCCAATTCTGATACTATTGAAAAAATCTTATTTTTAGCAACATGTAGATAATATGGAGAAAATTGTTTCACTGTTGAACAAATAGAAGAAACAAATTGATCTAAAAGTCCTATATTTTGATCTGCTTCACTAGATGTGTTGCCTCTGTTTTCTAAAATAAACTTCATTAGTGTAGCTGATACAGTTTGAGGTATTTCCGTAGGGTCAATATTTGTTTTATTTGTTTTTAATTTTTTTTTCGGAAATAATTGTGGAGTTGAAGGGGCAGATGTTTTTGCACTCTCATTTGATAATGGCTCTACGACTTCTTGACCAACATCAAGTTAATCATCTGAATTTTCACTCCTACATTCCGATCGAGTTTTTTCAGTATACAAGTATGAATTAGATAACTCAGCGTCGTCATCATTGACCCGGTCCACACTATTGATATAATCTCTTTCTTTCATGTGTTCTTTCAAAAATTCCATTTCATCGGAAAATTTCGATTTCTTAACAAACTTTGATTTTTGACCAGAAACAGTAATTAATTTTTTGAAAGATCTCCTATAAGCGTCTCTCAATCCACTCCATGTTTTTTTTGCAAATTTGTGCTAAAATGTTTAAATTTTAATCTAAATTAATAATTTTACCTATTTATTGTTTTACTATATAGGTAGGTATTAAATTCTGAAGGAAATGGAGAATATATTAATTTAACAATGATGTGTATATTTGATGATATTATTGTGATTAAAGTAATTTATTTTACTGTTAAGAATTAGTACTATACTGTAGGTTAACTACTTCATTTTTGATAAAAATAAAAATTTAATTTTAAAGTTTCATTGTGAATATAAAATATTATAGTCTAGTCTAAAATTGTCATATACCCCCGAATAATATTTTTGAATTACCTACTGCAAAATGACTAAAATCGTTATTTTTTGTGTTAAAAATGTAATATGTAATTTGTCCAAATTTAAACTTAAAATAACTATAAAAAAAAAACAGCGTTTATGTATATTTTAAGATATTGCGATTACAGAATTAACTACTTACGTGAAACCACATACTCGCTTTTTTTAAATTTTCATTATGATAAATTTTGTCATCATTTTAATCTGAAAAATCGTGCCTATATATTTTTGATATTTCCAATTACTATTGTAGCAATATTTTAGGAGTCTTGTATTCAATTGTATGTCAACGTGTCAAAATATTTTCAAAATTTAATGATGTTTGGAAAATGGTAATTTAAACATCAATGGAAAATTGTGAGTACCCATAGTCCTTAGTTTTGAATTACAACAAAATAAGAAAATCCTTCTATGAATACTTTATAATAAAACTGTAGGTACATACCTCATTGATTCAATTCAGTTGCAATTTCTCTCCACATAAGTTTTTTATATTGATGGTCACTGTACTTTTTATTACTCATATCATATAGAGATGGTCGACTACGAACCAACTCGATTAACATTTCTGTGTTCATATTAAAGAATAAAATTACACAATACTAATATAATATTATAAACGAGATTAACTAACTTGAAACTATAAACTGAAGTTTGTCTCTGATGGCACTGATATCTACTATAGTCTAAATACGAATTAATACACATTTGGTAAACCTACATCGCATAGTAGCGATTATGTTGAAATGCTGGGCAATTAATTATAATAAAAAAAAATACATTGAATTGTATCGAATCTTTGAACCGTAGGTACTTATATTATTCATCCATTGTTCGGCGCTGTTAGGTTCAGTATTTATCCTAAAAAGGTCCTTTTGACGGGTGGTTGGTTACCGGCCACGGGCAGGACCCGTTTGGACCAATTTTTCTAAAACACCACTCGTTTGGACCAATTTTGAAGACCCGTTTGGACTAAAAAATATTACTTTTATACAACTCGTTTGGACCAGCATTTTCCTTCCCGTTTTATTTTTAACAGGCTTAGGACTGTCTTTGGCACGGTTAAAAATGTTGTTTCTTATTATTATTATTATTATTATTTAATTGTGTATAATATTAAAAAAAATAAATACGTACATTAGGTACAAATTATTAATTTTTTAAATACGAGTCGACTGAATTACGAAAATATATTTTTTTTTAATGAACTACTTAAATTCGAGCTGCTTGAAACATTTATCTATTATTGTATTATACGTATGATGTATAATATAACTGTGGGTTTTTGATCAGTTATCAATTATAAATAATTTTGTTCTGTACATAATCTACAAATTACAAATTAGTTTACACAGTTAAACTGAACATCTTATTACTCCGACGATGGCGCGTTTTGCTATCCGATACTTAAGCTTAACCAATGTAAACTAAAAGCGCGCGCGTACGGCCTAAGCGGGCTTCCTAGTAAATATTTAGAAATTAGAAGTACTTTATTTAAAATGTACTAAAAAAATTGGCCCAAACGGGTTCACAAAATCCTGGTCCAAACGGGTTGCATTTTTATTGGTGACCTAAACGTCCCTGGCCCAAACTTGCCTCGCCCCCGGCCACATACAACTATTGCAAATCATCTATTATTTGTGTTGTATATTTTTTCCTTAAAATTAACATGGAATAAAGCAGGAGTTAGGAATAAGTATCTTAATATAAATAAATCACAATTTATATTCATTTTCTGAACACTATTTTGATTTATAATTGAAAAATATGTATTAGACATATAAACGTAAACAAAGTATTTTAACTACTGTGTTTATACTTATTTAAAAATAACAATGTAATATTATAGTTTATGTATACATATGTCATATAGATAAATAAATATTTAAAGTTTCTATGACCATGGTAGCTTTCCCGCAGAGGAGTTAAAAAATCTTTAAACATATCTCGATTTTTGAATGATTGTTTTTGGGCACTACCTCCTTGTTTTGGAAATGTCTGTAAATTAATACTTAATATAGATTCTGACATTTTATTTCTGTTGCTACCATGAATATCACTAGTATATTTTTTAATAAAATTATGTAAAATACACGTGGTCATAACTATTTTGTCTGCATTATTTGGCAATGATTTTAATATCTTACAGTAAATGCAAAATTTAGCTGTTAAATGTGTCTTAGACTACTTTCCTTGCTCTAGAAAGCAGTTCATTGAATATTTTTTTTGTTTCGTCGTCGTAACTTTGAGGTCCAGGATATGGCCTTAACAAATACTTTTTTAGAGGAAATGCTTCATCTCCTATGATAACATAGGGCAATTCTATATCTGTACCGGGTAATACCCGACCATTGGGAATATTTAATTAATTTTTTTCTAAAGCTTTTCCAAAATTTGAGGACGATAAAATACCTCCGTCACTACTTTTACCATACGCACCAATATCGACAGCGATGAATTTGTATTGAGCGTCGACTAATGCTAACAGCACAATAGAAAATGTTTTCTTGTAATTAAAGAATAATGAACCATTGTTGCCAGATTTTAAATAGCCGAAAATCGTACACAACTTATGAAATTATCGTATATTATCGTACACGGATTATCATTAAATTATCGTACATTATCGTAAACCGTAATAACATTCTGATTTCCGAATAAACAATAATTAGTAGTTTTATATTTTTTATGTTGTATCAGTATTATATATATTATGAGTATTGGAAAGTCTTAAAAATCATAATAAAATTAATTAAGACATCAAATAATCATCAGCCTGATTCATACAGTATGTATAGTATCTTATTATTATAGAAAACAACAAATTTTTATTATTATTCATATTTATATTCATATCTTTAAGTATAAAATCGTGTGTATCGATTAAATCAGTCTTAGGATATAAGTTATTTGAACACATTCGATCAAACATTTCTTTGGATGGGCAAAAATGGACGCAAATACCTGTTCACGCTTAAGGTGACCAAAATAATAATGAACAGCCTTGTCGTTTTATATAATAATGTGGACTGTATATTGTAATAAATTGTTAATTGCCCGTTTGGCACAATAATGATAATAATAATAATAATAATCATAGTATAAAATATAATTTTAGTTGCCTCTTTGGCTATAATAATTAATAAAAATAATACATGATTGAACCAAGCCCGAATGGCTGTAATATACAATGAAATATAAGTAATAAATAATATGCCTTTATGGCTAACAGAACATAATAATGTGATATATAATACTTTAGGACCCGTCGGTCATACACACACAAATTTGGTCGACAATACTCGCATAGCAGTTGAGACTAGTGATGGGAATAATCGAGTGAAAATAATCGAGTAACTCGATTATTTGATTAAATCGAGTAACTCGATTGTTATGAAAAATAATCGAATGATTTGCTCGGTCTCGATTCTCGGAACCAACTGAAAAAATCAAACGAAAAATTAGTAATTACTAATTACTAATTTTGGTAGTAGTTACTAGTTACTCGAATTGTAAATAAGTAAAATTAATGAAATAACTACTAATAGTAATATTATACTCGAGTATTTTTATTCTACTAATCTAGTAATCTCTTCCCAGTATTTTCGTTCAGTTAAAAGAACACGAAAATAATAATCCAATTACGGACTACATTATCTCAAAGCATATATAAATTTTAAATAATTATAAAAGTATAAAACTGAAATAGTTTCATAGAAAATAGTAAATTAGTAAATACTCATATCTGTTCTGGAATTCTTGGTCGTTGGCATTGCGTTATAGACGTTATAGTATTTATTCATAACTTATAAGTTATAAGTATACTGGGTGTATAATTATTTCGTACATTCACACTGTACTAGTACAATATTTAAAGCTTATATAATAATATATTTTTGCACAAACTCGAGTTTTTTAAAATGTGACCAGGAAATAAGCAGCGTTCGATAGTGTGGGAGCATTTTAAAAAAAATAGTGACAAAACGACAGTAACTTGCCAAGTTGGAAATTGTAAGAAGGACTTAAAGTTTTATGGAAATACAACCAATTTAAAAGGTAGATACTACAATATTATATTATATTATTTAGTTGTACATATTTTCCTAATTCGTAATTCCTACTATATATTTACCTATATTATATTTTTTAACAAACTATTATTTTTTTAATTTTATTATTTTTTTAAAAGAGCACTTAAAACGAAAACATCCAACGATTATTGCTATTCCTGTGTCTACCACAGACGATCCAGATTCTGATCTACAAAATATCGAGACCATTGACAATTTGTCAAATGTTCAATCTCCTTCGACAAGTACACATATTATACAAAGCCAATCTTTAACTTTTCCTCCAGCTAAACGCTCGCGTCAATTAAAATTAGTCGGTTCAACTAAACATACTGAACTTACTATTACGGAAAAGAATAATATTGATAAGTCTTTAATTAAAATGATCACGGCTGACTATCAGCCCTTATCAATAGTCGAAAATGTTGGATTTTTAGAGTACACAAAACAATTACAACCACTTTACACTCCTCCAAGTAGGAAATTATTAAGTACAAAGTTGCTGCCTGATCAGTATAACATAATTGTTTCTAAGCTCAAATCTATGTTAAACAACGTAAATGATGTGTCTATAACAACAGATATGTGGACATCTGATTCCACAAAATCCTATATTACTGTTACTTGCCATTTTATTTACAACGATAATTTATACTCTCCAGTTATTGCTACCAGAGAAGTATGCGAAAGTCATACCGGAGAAAATATTGCTTCCGCACTATCATATATTTTTAATGAATGGAATATAACTCACAAAATAGTTACAATAGTGTCTGACAGTGGAGCAAATATAAAAAATGCTATTAATGAACATCTGAAAAAATATCACCACCCATGTGTAGCTCATACCTTAAACCTAAGTGTTAATGATGCCATAAATAAAAACACAGAACTTCTCCAGGTATTAAAAACTTGTCGAGCTATAGTGGGTCACTTTAAACACAGTAGTTCTGCAACTGAGAAATTACGTGAATTTCAAAAACAGATGGGCCTCCCTGAATTGAAAGTTAAACAGGATGTGAGCACTAGGTGGAATTCATGTTTAATTATGGTTGAGAGGCTCATTGAAATAAAAAATCCAATATCTGCTGCAATGTCGTCTCTCCGACGGGCTCCAAATTGTTTGACTGCGACAGAATGGGATTTAATAGCAGATTGTGCTCCAATTTTAAAACCATTTGAACATATGACGTCAGAGTTGTCCGGAGAAAAATATCCAACATTGTCCTTGGTAATACCACTAATAAGAGGTCTTCAATACACAGTCAAAAATATAAAACCAGATACTCATGCAGGTATATTGCTACAAAATACATTATTAGATGTAGTAGCGAGGCGTTTAGGATCTCTAGAAAAAAATAGTATAGTAGCAAAATCGACTTTCTTAGATCCGAGACTTAAAAAAACTGCATTTGGACTTGCTGATAATGCAGACAATACTGAAAAATGGATAATAGAAGAACTTACTTCGAATATAAATATTAATAACGACGATGAAAACATTAGAAACAATATAAGTGAAACACCAACATCCCCAATTGTAACACGCGAATCCTCAAATTCTTTGTGGGAACATTTCGACAATAAACTATCTCAAGTAAGAAGTGTTATTCGCCCTGATATTAGTGCAAGATTAATGGTTCGTCAATATCTAGAGTTACCTCATTTGCAACGTGGAAAAAATTGCCTAGATTTTTGGAAGCAACATAAAAATACTTTTCCTGAGTTATACAAACTACAACTAAAATATTTATGTATTCCTGCAACTTCGGTTCCAAGCGAGAGAGTATTTTCCAAAGCTGGATTGTTAACCAATACGCGAAGAAATAGGCTGTCACCAAAAAATTTAGACTATATAATATTTTTAAATAGTAACTTAAATATGTTGTAAAATACCTACTCAGTCAGTTTTAATTATTATTTTTATTTTTAAGTTTTGAACAGTAGTTGTTTGTTATAAGCCTAACACAATGAAATATGAATCGTCAATTGTTTTATTTTAAAAATATTTTGTTTTTATATTATAATTTATAATAATAAATGTAAAGTGTTATTTCAATTAAAATTATTACTATGAATTTTTATTAATAAGTTGATTATTGATTAATTATTAATTATTATATATTAGTTCATGATAATATTTCGATTATTGTAATTGGGTGAAAATCACGACTAAATAATATTTCGATTATTTTAATCGAGTGAATATCTCGATTATAGTAATATCTCGATTACTAATTACTCGATTATCGAAATCATTCGATTATTCCCATCACTAGTTGAGACACACACCTGGTTTTACACCCACGTTACCGCACCAGGGCCCGTAAGTATATCAATAAGTTACAATAAAAACAAATTGACCCTGCGTACGTTCGAATGTGTGCCAGCAACTGTTGACGATGACTTCAATAACAACAAACACATTGAATGCAGCCGGAACAGGATCTCTAGTGTTCGCATTACTGTTCCCACAAGCAATAAGGTACCTACACCAAAACACGTTGAATCACAACACAAATTTCTGGTAATTTTGACCACCCTATACTGGAGAAACAAATGGACGGTTTTTGTGAAAAGGGGATCAAGTCAAAAACAGTAAATGTTCAGTAGACAATAAAAACGTTTTATATTCTCAATTTCTTAAAAAAAAATTGTATGATATTTTATTTTATTTTTAACTTTGATTTGTTACATGTTTATATAAGACAAAATACCTAAATATAATTGTTAAGTCATTTTGGTTGACTTGACACTAACAGCACATAATTTGTTAAATTATATGACTTGATACTCTTATGTGCAAAAAGTATCAAGTCGTTAATATTGAAAAACGTTTGTGCTATTGGTATCAAGTCAACAAAAATCAATTTAAAAATTATGTATATTATTAAAATATTATGTATTATTATTATATTATTAATTTATAATAAAGTAAGTAGTTTTAATTATTATATAAATTGACTAAAAAAAATGTATGATTGCAACTTAAAACTTTTATTTTTTTGAAAAATAATTAAAACAAAATAAAATAATTATGTAGTAAAACATAACATATTTTAAACAATATTATAAAATGTGTTCAAAAATACCTAAAAGTTAATACTATTGCACAGACACTTCTTAATCATAATTTACTTAATTAATATAATATATAGGAACTTAATTCACCAATAACATAATATGTTTAAACAGTATAGATAAATATTTAAAAATAAATAGTAACTTTAAACATGAAAAATAAAAACAAATCTTAGTTTATTATTAATACTCTTCATCAGATATTATAGGGTCGACCGTATTTTTGTTTGATTTTAAGTTTTTATAGAAATTATGAAATGTTTCTGGTATAAACTTTAATAAAGACATAAGATCCTTTTTTTTTTTCTTCAGTTATAAATAAATCATCATCATATGCTTTTGGAATGTTCATTGAAACTGGATTTCTTTTGTTTAGATTCAATTTATGGAATTTGGCATTTAAATCGACTGATGTCTTGTAGTGTACTATTCCTTTTTCATTTTTAGTATAGCGAATCCACTTTACATCACGAAACACAAACTTTTCCTTATTTATGTTAGTTTTTTTCATTTGATAGCTTGTTTTGAACAAACTGTTGAAGTCATAAAACATATCTTGTGCCATTTCTACAACCAAAAATTTGTTTTTTCCTGCATATTTAATTAATTGTATCCAATCATACGGGTGGTTTATTGAAGAAGGAAATGTTTTCCTAGCTTTTTCGATTTTTGCATGATCTGAGTCACACTCCATTCTGGAGTGGCCTGATACCATAAACTTGTGATCAATTATTTGAACAGTTTCCTGTTGATCCAAGAAAAACAGACACATTGCCATTAGAATACTGTTTTTATTTTGCCCAGGGCAGCAATCACTGTACATAGTTACATGTGTTATATTTTTTGGTAAATTAGTTAAATAATTGTACACACATGAACCAATGTCATTAGCCCCTCGTTTGGCTAAAGTTTCGTACCAAATATAACATGTTGCTGTATTAGATGCACAATTGTGCACAGTTAAATTGTAGGTCCACAATTGTCGTTTATAAAATGCAACAGAGCTTTCTAATGAGGGTGTTGGAAGACACTGTTGTAAATCAAACGATAAAACACATTGGTTTTTGGACATGGTGGCTATGTCGTTTCTTTTTAATTCATAGGTTTGCTCAGCTTCGTCTTGATGTTTTATCTTATCTTCAATTATTTTAGATTTTTCTTCTGGTGAAATAATGTTATCAGTAAGCTGTATTTTAAACTTGTCACACAGTGCGCAAGTGTCTTTTTTGGGATTCTTGACTTTCAACCCTGCATTTTTAAAATATTTTTCATACAGTGTTCGACTTACTGGCTTTTCTACACTTGTTTTATATTCATCATAAGCTCGTTGTAATGTAAAATGGCTTGGTAAATACTTTTTTGAAGTCTCCTTCCTACAATAATGACTTTCGTAACATGGAAGTTTGTTAATATGATTAATCAACAATTTAATATCATCTTGAGAGCGTTTGTTTCCAGGTGGTGCACGACCTCTTTTATCTGGAGAACATCGCTGTGCTGGTGAACTTAGCATATTAGTACAAATATTTCTCAAAAACTTGGTATTTTCACCAAATATTTTCATAAAACAACCTTTACATACACGTAATAACTCACCATTTTTTGGTACATAATATTGATATGTTTTTTCCCTTGGTTTTTGTTTTTCTGGTGTATCCCTTCTTTTTCTACTACTTATCTTAGGAGAACATGTTATAAGTTTAGAAATATAAGCTGTTCGTCTGTTAAAACTACCCATGGACCAATATAAGTTAAATAATTGATCACGTAAACTATCTTCTATTTTACTATTACACTTGGCTTTACAATCTAGAAGTGCTTTAGATGTTCGAGATTTTACTATTTTCCCTGTATTAGTTATATATTCCATTCCAGTATTTCTTCTTTGATTTCTATAAATTCTAAATTGTCTGGTATCACCTTTCACACTCACCCTGGACTTTCTTTTATTCATTGTATTATATTCTGTATTCAAATTATGTTCTTCATGACTTCCAACTAATGATGGTTCAGCTGTACCCAAAATTATACTTAATTCGCCCTCAATTTCGTCATGATCCTATTTAATATATTATATACAAATTGTTATACTAAATGTAATTATAATATATTATATACAGAGTATGTTTATATATTGTATACCTGTTCAATAGGAATGAGGTTTTCAAAAGATGAAACAGTTGTACCCAAAATAACACTTAGTTGGCTTCCAATTTCACCATTATCCTATTTATAATAGAAACAAATTGCTACATAAATTAAATAAAAATGTTATATACCTAAAATGCAATATGTTACATGCCTGTTTTATTGGTGTTTCTATAATGTCAAACATGTTATCTTTATTATTGAAGTTATTATTTTCAAAAAATTGTTTATCATCGTTGTTAAATTCAAGAGAATAGTTTATGCTATTTAATGTGATAAAGTTCTCTATATATTTTGTATTGTCTGTAGCACAACTAGTTACATTTTCCTACAAACAAATTATATTACATAACTACTAAGTATATGGGTATATAAGAAGTAGGTACTCAAAAATAAAACAATAAATAAATTAATAAACTAATCAAAACATTACTTCAATGTGTTTTTCAGCTATTAACATATCATCATTATCTGACAGACCATACGATGGTTCTGATTTATTTACCCATTGCTGAAAATAAAGTAATATATAATATAATATAATAATTTATTATAAAATATAATATAATATATTTATATTATAAATAGAATGTTATATAAATAGAATATTATTACAATAAATTGAATACAATTTAAATTAGATAAAACAATTTTTATTGTGATATTAATATTATAGGAAATATGTTATAACAAATTAAAACATTTATTATAATAACACATTTGTTTAACTGACTATAATGATCTATATAATACTACATGTTATGATATAATATCACACTAACAAACTAATAGGGTACTCACTAATATATAGTTTTTTAAAAATCCATCATCCTCATTGTTGTACGTATGTATATTACGAAATGTTTTATTTAAATTTCTGCATACAGCAGGTTTTAGACGATTATTGACATTGACATCTGAATAAAAAATATATAGATTCAACCGACATTCAATAAAAGTAGGTACCTACACTTGGTATTATTAAAACAATTTACTTACTGTTGCATGCCAACCTCAATAGTTTCTTTGCTCTGTTCGACATAATAAGAACCTAAAAGTACTAATTCGATTTACGAAACGTCCAAGACAATGAAAAATAGTAAAATTATTAAATACGAAAAGTGACTTGATACCTTTCTCACAAACAGAAAAATGTATTTTTGACATGATCCTTAACGCACAAGCTAATATTATCATAAAATAATGATCCCTGGACACTGACAGTGTTACCGTTGGATGCGGCGTAAAATTTCGTACAATTTTCATGTATAATATCGAAATGTCCAAAAAGTGACTTGATCCCCTTTTCACAAAAACCGTCCAAATTAGTGATGGCAATAAAAATTGTTGAGAACGATAATTACCAGAAGACCAGAAACTTAATCACAAATTCACAACAACGTGTTTGGGACGACTGCAAACAGCTCATACCCGAAAAATGATGAGACCACCATGAACCTTATGACAATGAAAGCATGACTGCTCCAAAAAACAACTTGAAGTTTAGAACATAACCAAAAATATAACGAAAACATTGATAATTATTCCACAGCTGGCCGGTCGCACACGAATGCCTGATAAGCATCCGCCGACGAAGGCTGCAGCTGTGTAACGCACTGATTCTTACACATGAAAATGATAACATAAATACACAACATAAATTTGTTTGCCGCGTAAACATACCTCTACCATGTTCTTTTATACATTCACTGGTCATTAAGGTTGCGGAAACAGTTGAAGTGATTAATCTATTTCTTGACTTAGTTTTAATCCTATTCATTTTACTATAAATTCTTTCACATTGCGCATTGGAATGGGGAAGAGACATAACGCTTAAACAAAATGAAGCAAGTTCACTAAATTGTCCACTTTCTAAATGTTTAATATACGTCCAAAATTTATCGGGATCTTCATCTTTCATTATATCTTCTGCTATATTAACTAATGAAAGTTGTCTCCATTGATCCTCTATTATTTAAAATTGATTTTCACATATTATTCTAGGTAAATGACTAGCTAAATTACATATACTTGGATATTCATCTCTTTTATTAAATGACACAGCAACAGATGGAGTGAGCATTCTTATCAAAGGAAAAACTGTGTCAGGAAAGTTATATCTTTTATTAATCTGACTACAAGATACCATATAAAATTCAGTACATTTTGTTTTAAATTCTGATATAAGAATATTTTCATCATCAAATATTTTTCACTGAATATAATATTGTCTAATATATGGCATCTTACACGTTCATCTTTGGATATGACAATTTGTTTCTCAACAACAACTTTTCAAAAGTATTCATCATATCAAGTTTGGTGTAAAAAAATATCAGAACTTCGGTATTAATATAATGGTAACAACCATTTGACCATTTGGCAGCATTATATTATTTTTAATATTTTCAAAAAAAGAACAATCAATTGTTTTATCCAAAACCTATTATAAAAATATATGGACATTTTATATTTATATTATTTAGTTAAAATTGAACTACCTAACTGTTTAAACTTTTTCTAATTATTAAAAGTAAATAACCTTTTATGTAATTATTTACCTCATGACCAGTTATATTCATATTATTCAATAAAGGGTGCTTTTGAACTAGCCATGACAATCGTCTCCTACATTTAACAATTTTTTGAGGACTTTCTTCAATAACTCTTTTTGTAGATTGCTATTAAATAATATTTTTGGTTGGTTATCAGTTTTAACATATTTATTGTAAGCTACCAAAATGTACTACATTTAATTTACCTCAGCATTAACAATTCCATGTTCAACAGTATCAAAAAATTGAGGAATTGCACCTTTCGCCAAACTAGGTTTCACTTTTTGAGGAAAGCCCAAACACTAAATTATGTTAGTATTTATTTTTTAGTTAGTAATTATTTATTTATTTCTTATGTATGTACTTCAAAGTGTAAATAACAGTTAAACTGATGTCTGTGCAATTTCCCTCTCAGACCCACTCGTGGCATGGATAAAACACTTTCAACTATTACTATGACTATTATTTTTAACTATTACCTCAACTATTACTAGAATTATACATGCTAATATGTTGAAGGGTATGACAAATTGATTTTATATTTTATTGTTATTTGACTTTCAAAATAAACATTAAAATTGTGTAAATATATATGATGTTTAATTTGTTTTGAGACAATATTTAGACAAACCGGTATGTCATACCTTCAAAAATATTATTCTCAATCGTTTTTGTAATGGGTGATTTTACTCTAAGCTTGCTTAAAAACATGAAGAAAATGACTCAGTGAAATTGGGTTTTGTTTATGTTGCATGTGGGCCAGAGAGAAAAAACAAAAGTGCTCATCCTCTTAAATTTTGCCAACTATGTTTTTAAAATTGAATTGATATTTAATCTAATTATAATATTATGTACAATACCTCAACACCAGCATAAGTTTTTATTATATATTTGGGGAGAAAATGTTTTTCACATATAAACTTAATTTTGGCATCGCATTCATTAGATGTTTTAATAATTTCTGTCCAAGAAGAAAACGATGCCTTAGGAATACTAAAAAAGCTTCATTCCCCATCAAAACTTTTGTAACTAATTATACAACACTTTCTGGACATTATTAAAAATGAATACCTTATACTTAAGAGGCAAGTGTATACTAATAAGAACAAAATATGAGTCTTTCAAAAAGTGTTTTATTATAATTTCATGACAAGTTTAATACAGTTTTTTAACAAGTTATTTGCAATATTCTACATGTTCAGTTATGTTATTTGAAACTCATTTCATATTTTTCTTTTATCATTGTTTTTGACCAACAGATGTCGCTTCAGCTTCAAAATTTCTCTCACCACAAAAATATTTAATCTAAGTATTAACTACTATGAGAAATTTCGGAATTGTATTATGAGAAGAAAATCATAATAAATTATAGGATATGTTTTTGGAAAGTAACTTTTAATTGGAAAATAGTAAATACTGAGGATTTTAATATTTTATACGCTGTGTCTGTGTATGATTTGTACTTGATAGACGATTGATATATAACTAACACACTATAAAAGTACATACAATTTATCCAAACCAGTTGGATATTTTACTTTTTAGAGTTAAGAAAAAAACAATCAAAATACTTATTTTTTTTTTTTTTTACCTCACTTTTGTAATGGTGTATTATCAAAGTTTTATGGAATTCTTAAGACTTACAATAATTTGGTTATGATAAATGGTGCTAAAATTTGAAATATTTTCATTTACCTTAAAAGATTTCATTAAGTTATCCTTATCATGAGTCAAAACTGCTATCAGTTCCTTCAGATGCAGTTATTTTATTTAGAACTTCTGAAAGATGGTATCTCCAACACTTCATATATTTTTTTAGTATCTGGAGATAGTTTTCATATTTAAATGGACTATAATTATCTTAAGATCCGTGCAAAAGGTAATTTTATTAAACTGCGGACATTATAACTAATAAATTAAGGACCATAATGTGATGTATAGTTTTCAACAAACTGTTGTAAAAGCGTTAATGCTAAACTATTATTTTCATTACTAATTTCATTTGAGCATAATTTTCGAATAGATACAACTAAAAGAAAAAAGTATTCATAAAAATTTTTTTCGAATTCGATTTCAATACAAATCCCCTGTACAAAGAAGAATTTCTCAAAATTCCGTACCTTTCCAATACTCAAGATCATCCCACGATCCAGAGAGGCTGAACTTTTTTGAAATTTCCTTATTAAAATATATAAAAATGTATTAATAATATATAGAAAAAATAAACTACATCATTACTTACATTATAAGAAGCAAGTGCCACCATTATAGGTAACATAAGTTCTTCTTGTACATGTTGATTAATTAATAGTTCCAAACTAATCTCATCAATGAATGGTTTAATATTTTTGTGCTCATTAGAAGGTTTTATTACTTCTATTGGATTATTTGTCTGGTTGAAAATCTAAAGAAAATGCCAATTTTTAGATAAAATCAAACACTGTCTTACAAAAAAAAAAATTTTAATTCAACCGGGAATTACAATGGATTTAAGATTTTTTTTTACTATCACTTACTTTATGTTCATTATTTATTCGCCTTTTAAATTTCCTATTAGATATGCATCCAATATTTTTAATTCTTCTACAAGTTGTTACAGACAATAAAACAAATTTTACATCAATATTTATACAAGACAAAAAAAAATTAATCATGAAAATATATATAGGTAGGTAATGCAACAAATTATAATACAACACATTTTACTATGTATAAATAAAATATTAAAGTTCCAATACTTGGTTATAAAAAGTACAAAATATTAAGTTAGTTTAAATTATTATTACCATGGTAAATTTGCTGATGGTTTTTCCCCATGGAATCTGGTTTTTGTGGATCTAAACCAACACTTATTATCTAATTCAAAATTTAAATCCGAATATTACAAAAACTTGCAAATATTTTTAGTCGTTAAACCTGTTACAATTGATTTATTTACTGAACAATATAAAAACAATAAGAAACAATTAGGGGAAAAATGTTGCAAAAAAAGGAATATTTAATATTATATCAAAAAAAAAGGTTGGGGGCAAAGAATTTAGTACCAATTTAGTATACAAAATAACATTTTGTGAAAAATTTAACACTTGAAAATATAAAGCAAAAAAAATATGACGGACAGGAGACACAATAAACCAGGAGTGGAGTTGGCGAATTGGCAACCGGGTCCCACGGGTTGACGGGTATTGCGGGCGCGTGACGACCTTGCCCAGGGGGTCAATTCTTGAACTCGCTCGAGATCAAGCGAAAATTGGTAGTATAAGAATAGTCATATAGTATTATCGTATACGCTTTCTCTTATTTATTTTTGCTTATTCTTGAAAAACACTCGACAATTAGTTGTCGCATACCATAATGTTGTAGAATAAAAATGTGATAGTAAAAATATGTATCATAACAGTAATCTGTCTTCCCAATAGTTGTATCTTATATTCTTATCATTCGGTAATTATAATATAATAGGTATACATTCAAGGGCGTCCATTGGGGATGGCAAGGGGGGGACATGTACCTCCCCTGGCTTTTCCGTGTCGATTATACATGTATATAATTATTATACTATTATATATATTATTATTATTTAGATAGACTCGGATCTTAGTCTGTGGTATAAGAAAAATACGTCGAAATGTAGAATGATTTTTATGTGATTGTTGAATAACTTATTATATTATCATCGATTTTACTGTGATTTCACCATTGGTATTACCGTTATTAGTTATCAATTATCACGTATCAGTGTTATCAATCAGATTTAAACTATTATCACTATTAAAGATATATCTTTTAACAATTACCAAAATGCGTCTGACGTTTGTTATAAACGTATGGTACATTTTTATTAGCATTTTGCATTTTAGATTCAAGAATTTAGATTGACCAATTTACAATGGAACCACCCAAAAAGAAGTCTAAAACAACTTTATATTCGTACTTAACGGCAAAGGTATGTTTAATAATAATTTTATATAATGCAAAATTACTAATTAATTCAGCTCAAAAAGAGTATAATATAATTTAAAATGTGTGTTTTTATGTAAATATAAGATTTCAGTTGTAATAATTATTAAAATAATAGTTTATTGTTGTATAGAAGTACAGTTATTACTTGAGTGCAAGTGATATTGTGAACAAGTGTCAAGTTGTAAAACCGTGTTCCTCCTAATATTTATTTGGTTATCATTTAGGGTTGATAGTAAAAAATACAATATATATCTGAGTAGTAAGGTATTAATATTATTTATTTTTATAATGCTTTAATAATGGAGGGTATTCTTTATTACTCCCTTATCACTGCAGTAGCTAGTAAGCTTATGCACTAATGCTGAATAATATGATGTGCTCTGATTGTTTTACATTTGCTATATTTATGCTGCCTATTTAAAAACAATATTTATGTAAATAAATAAAGTCAATATAAAAATTGTGTTCCATAATTCTGTAATAATGAATAATGTTTACAGAATAACACCGTGACTACAAATTTGAACAGGGTAGCAGATACAAGTGATACAGCAAAAAAATAAAAAAAATATTGAACAGAATTTCAGTGACAAAGACTTTATGAATTCTGCTCAAAAAGATCAAGTAAGTACCCCAATGAATGAATCTCAAACTTGTGATGGTTTAATAGTAGAAAGTACACTAGACATTGGGTACTATATCAATGTTCATTCAATTCGAGATGATCTTAGATTAAAATTGTTGACTACTCCATATGTGCCGCCAATAGATAATGATTTTAAAAAGATGAAAATACTGCGGCTAAAAGAGGGTTTTCTCGAACACACTTAGAAAGGTATCAATGGATGGTATATTCCCCTATTTCTAAGGGAGTTTTATGTAAATACTGTGTTCTACTTCGCTCCACTTTGCTAAGAGGTACATTTGGAGCATTCATTATACCCGGTTTTAAAAATTTTTATCAAATCCACGAAGAAGCTAAAAAGCATACTGAAAGTAGATGGCATAGTGAATCCACGGATGCAACAAAGTTTTTTCATGATACTCAAACGTTAAAAAAGAAAGATGTGACAGAACAATTAAATAGTGCTAGCCGAAAACTTATTGAAGAAAACCGCTTGAAATTAGTATCAATTTTAAAAACAATAGTTTATTGCGGAACACATGACATAGCACTAAGAGGTAAACATTCAAATGAATGTAATTTCCATGATTTGTTATATTTTAGAATGGATGCTGGTGATGCTATTCTCATTGATCACTTTAAAACATGCACTTCAAAAACTAAATACACATCATGTCGAATACAAAATGAATTGATACAAATTTGTTGATCAGTTATCCAAAACAAATTAGTTGAAAGTATCAATAATTCTATGATATTTTCTATAATAGCTGACGAAACAGCTGACATTTCTGGGAAGGAACAAATGTCGTTAGGTGTGCGTTATTTTGACACATCAACTATGAGCATAAAGGAAGAATTTTTAAGGTTTACAGAGTTAAAAAAACTCAATGCTGAAGCCATAGCATCAAATATATTAGAATTTTTCAAATAATGTTGGACTGAACATGACTAAACTTGTGGGTTTAGGGTTTGATGGATGCTCTACTGTGGCAGGGAAAGAAAATGGAGTCCAAGCAATAATAAAAAGAAAATATGAAAGTGTAAGCTTCTTCCATTGTGCCTCTCATAAGTTGAATTTGGTAGTTAATGATTTGAATTCTTTACCTGAAATTCGCAACACCACCAGTACAGTAAAAGAAATAATCAATTTTTTTCGTGAAAGCATCCTTCGGCGTAGACTTTTTCCAAACATTCCTCTGTTATGCGAAACACGATGGTCAGAAAAATATAAATCAAAACTTTTATTTTATGAAAATTTCATAGCAATAAAAACAGCTCTTGATGAATTAGCAGTAAATAAGGATGGTAATTCATCTAGTCGATCACGAACATTTCAGCTATCATGTGCTGCATCAAAAGACACATTTGTTGTATGTTTGATTATAATTTCAACATATTCATCGATTTTAGAGCCAGTTGTCAATAAATTCGTTAAAACTAATTTGTATACTGTGCATCAATACATCAAGACTAGTTTACTGTCAATTCTTAGGATGCATAGAACTCAATGTGATAGATATTTCAAAAATATTTTTGAAACTATTAAAAAGACTACCATTGATCTTGACATTGAAATTAAAATTCCAAGACTATCAAACAAACAAACAAATCGCTCAAATCATAACGTTACCACACTTGAACAATACTATAGAGTTTCATTATTTTTACCATATTTAGATTCTTTAATTAATTCTTTAGAATCTCGATTCACGCAATCCAATGAAATTCCATTTAAAATAAGTAATTTACATCCATCAGAAGTAATAAAATTAAGCAAAAGTGATTTCATATGTACTCTAAAAAACATAAACGATTTATACAACATTGATAATCTTATAGAAGAAGGTAATACATGGTATGATTACTGGAATATTACTGAAAATTCAACTAAATTTAATGAAGAGTGTAATATTTCTTACTATCTTAAGGATTGTCAATTTTTTCCATCTGTTAAAAAATGTATCATGATTTATATGACCATACCTCCGACCACATGTACGATCGAAAGATCATTTAGTACTCTTCGCTGTGTAAAAACGTGGTTAGCGATACGGAGCAGCGACTATCAGAAAATTGATGATTTAAATTTAATTCAAGGTGTAGTGGACGAATTTTCAAAAAACAAAAGGAATTTACAGTTTTTGTTTTAATGTTCATCGATACTATTTTTTAAGTATTTATTCTAGTATAGTAAGTTATTGTATTAAGTTAAGTTATTGACACTTATAGAATTTGACGCGGTCCCGCCCAAAATCTGTTTGAATTCAAACAGCCTTTGCGCGGAAGCCGCGCCGCGGCTTCTCAATCAAACCGCCAATCGACGACGGACGACGCCGGCGCGCGACACGCGCGCCTGGAACCGTCGGCCGGCCGTCCAGCGAACCAGATTGCCAAGGCGCGCTCTCTCGTCTTCCCGACACCGTCCGGTACACACCCGAACCACACACACGTTCCGTGTATTTTCGCTACCGGTTCACCATACATATATTAAATAAGCTCTTTTGTTTTTAATAATAAAGACTTAGTTTACACCACAGTGCGTCGTTTGTTTGTTTCTCTTTGTTAATACTTTGTCTACTATCCCGTCTGTGGTTTCGACCCGACTATCTCCGTCGGTCACCACCATCACCTCACCACACCACGCGGTTCAATACAAGTCCGCGTCAAATTAAATAATAAGGTGAACTATTTATGTTGTATATTTTATATTTTATTAAAAATTGAACTACCAAGTATAATTTATTTAATAAATAATTATATAGTTATGATAAATTAATAAATACTATTGTATATATATTATACAGTCATAAAATATTTTTCTACGTAAACTTACATATAGCAGTTAACAGGTTAACAGAATGGTCAATATTATTGCAAATATGCAGTGTCCCCTCCCTGTATTTTCAAAGATGGACGCCCTTGGGTATAATATAATTATTTCATTTTATTGAATATATTATTAATTATTTTTTAATACCATATATAAGTATATAATATGTTTTAATGTCTTATACCTAGACTGACATACCGTCTCCGCTCAGAATCGTTTTTCTTATACAATGATATTATATCATTGAATTCAAACTTAACACCATACGTTACAGTGACCCACTTGCAACCTACTGTACAGCAGAGCACCTTTTTTAATTGAGTATAGATATTTTTACCGATACACCGAAACCAAAATGAGCTTAAATCAAAAAGCTTAGACAATTAATACAAATGTCCAATGTCCATATTATATACTTTTGTTTTAGTGGTTATTGTGTGTATAAATACTATTGTATATATATTATACAGTCATAAAAACATGGTTCATGGATTTTAATCATTGAATATTTATTTTCATCATTTTAATCATTCAAATATAACCCCGACAACATCTTCGTGAGCCATAATATAAGAAATATGAGCATTAAATCAATAATGAAAGCTATCCCAAAAACTCAACATCGACCGATCCAATGCCAGATAAATGCAGCCATAACACCGCGAATGGTACCTTTTAGGAGACGATTCAACTTTAAAAAGGCTAAATGGGCAGAAGTCACGAAATATATGGATAATGAAATACAAACTCTACAACCAACACCTGCTAATTACTGCAAATTTGTTGATAGATTAAAGAAGGTCTCAAGAAAATATATACCAAGGGGTTGCCACATCAATTACATCAAGGGACTACGACAAGACACCATAAAGGACTTAGAAACCTACTACGAAAGGTATGAAGAAGATCCCTTTTCGGAACTAACAATTGAAACTGGAGAACGTATTTTGAAGGATATAGCCGAAGAACGTAAAAAAGAATGGATGACATTAATTAAGGATCTAGATATGGTCAAAAACAGCAACAAAGCCTGGAAACTAATAAAAAGCATGAACAATGAAAAACAACAACCGAAAGAGCATATAAACATAACACCAGACCAAATTGCACACAAATTATTAATGAATGGGAAAACGAAGACAAAAGGGAAGAAAACTAAGCTTAAATTTAAAATGGATATAAAGAATAATACAAGTGACTTCAATAAACCATTCGAGATGGATGAGCTAAATATGGCCATCGGAGTAATGAAAAATAGGAAAGCAGCGGGCATCGACGGAATCATGACAGAACAGATCAAGCAACTAGGCCCCAAAGCCAAGGAATGGCTACTAAACATGTTCAATAACTGTATCAAAACCGATAGTATCCCAACAGAATGGCTCAAATCACATGTTGTGGCATTATTGAAGCCTGGAAAAGCCCCTACAGATGCAAGTAACTTTAGACCCGTGTCACTATTATGTCATACATATAAAATGTTTGAGAGAATGGTACTGAATAGAATAAAAGACAAGATAGACGGGAAACTAATCAAGCAACAAGCTGGCTTTAGGGCTGGTAAGTCATGCACGGGGCAAATACTTAACCTTGTTGAAGAAATAGAGAAAGGCTATGAGAATAATGTAATAACAGGTGCAGCTTTTATCGACCTCAGCGCTGCATATGATACGGTTAATCATAGATTACTGCTTAAGAAAATATATGAGCTAACTGAAGATGCGAAATTCACAAAAATTATTAGTCTTTTATTAAGGAATAGACGGTTTTTTGTATCATTGCAGGCCAAAAAGAGCAGATGGAGAAGACAAAATAATGGATTACCCCAAGGAAGTGTTCTATCACCAATTTTATTTAATATTTATACTAATGATCAACCAATTGGGACCCAAACGAAGCACTTTATATACGCTGATGACCTCGCTATTACAACCCAGGGCAAAACATTCGAAGAGGTGGAAGTGAATCTGAATGACACACTTAATACTATGAAGGAATATTATAATGATAATTACCTCAAACCGAATCCAGCAAAAACACAAATTACCGCTTTCCACTTACGAAACAGAGACGCCAAGCGGAAACTGAGAATTAATTGGCAAGACACAGAATTAGAGCATTGCGAAGAACCAACCTACTTAGGCATTAAACTTGACCGAGCCCTGACATATAGAAGTCATTGTGAAAACACAAAAAATAAAATAGGAACAAGAAACTGCTTGCTTCAAAAACTGGTTGGCTCTCAATGGGGCGCAGACCCTCATGTCTTGAGAACGACAGCCTTATCACTATGTTACTCGACGGGTGAATATGCTTGTGCTGCATGGAGAAACTCAGCACATGCTAAAAAGGTAGACGTGGCCCTAAATGTAACTAACAGATTAATTACGGGGTGCCTGAGACCAACACCAGTTCAGAAAGTACAAGTATTATGCGGTATAGCACCCCCTAATATAAGGCGAGAGGTGGCAGCAAGGGTAGAGAAAACAAAACAAGAATCAGACTTAAGACATCCTCTATATGGAGGTAAAATCATGGGGAGCCGGCTCAAATCAAGGAAAAATTTTTTGAAGACAACAATTAGCCTATCACAAACACCTGAAGCAACGAGAATAGACTTATGGAAGGAGGCAATGAAAGAGCATAACTCACTGCTATGGAAGGATCCGAAGGAAAGCTTACCGACCGGAAGTCACTTACCATGGTTGGTATGGAAGACACTGAATAGATTACGAACGGAAACTGGAAGGACAGCGAGTAATATGAAAAAATGGGGATTGAAAGATGATGGGAAATGCGAATGTGGTGGAGAGCAGGATGCGGACCATCTGTTTGTATGCCCACAATTACCGAATAAGTGTAGAAAGGAAGATTTTTGACGCATAAAATTTCAGACAAAGCAATACAAATTGCGGCTTACTGGGGAGCGAAGGGAATATGAAGACCGATACGACAAGAAGAAGAAGATGGATTTTAATTTCAAAAACATTTACCTAAAATTAAGAAGTTAAATTTTGACAAAATTCTCAAAAATGTACAAACTATTTTATTGTTAAATATTTCTAAAATATCTGAATAAGGTTTTGAACATTAAATACAAGTTTCCATATAAGTTTTACAAAAATAATGAATGTAAGCTACAAATATGTTTTATAACTTATATGAGCTTAAAGTAACATTTTTAAAAATCATTAATTTCATTATAATTAATTGCTCAAATTTAAATTTTAGGTATATACTCGGTAACCGAGAGAGGGTAAGTCCAAAAATCGTTGTAGTCGGCGCATCTCCCACCAACCCACAGTGGAGTATTTGTGAATAAAAGCTGGCCATAAGTAAAAAAAAAAAACAGCTTAAAACCATGGCAACTCTAGTTTTCTTAAAGTTTATTATGTAAAACGGGACCTTATGAACATTATGAATCATAGTTGTTGATGGCAACTTAAATAAAGCGTTCAAAGTTCAATAGGCATTGCTCATTTTATTTCTTGTTGTTTCGTTTAACGTGTACTATATAATACTCAGTATGCGATTAAATAAGTATTTAATAGTGGTCTCAAATAATTATTATGTTTAGGGTAGAAGACGAGTTGATATTTAGTTGGTTTAATGACACATAATTTTTTCATATTGTAATTTAACATGTAATTTATTTTTGTTTATAAAGGAATTAATATTATTTTTGAACAAATCTTTATGTGTCGAGCGATGTCAAGCAAAAATGTTTGTTTCAAAATATAATGTAGACACTAGGTATTAGATATTTGAAGCAAAATGTTCCGCTCATTCACGCCATTTAGATAAGCACCACTTTAATAATGCGGCGCACGTGACATTATATTTATACAATTTGGATATGTCGTTGCAGCTAACGTAATTATTATTATGTATATAGATAAGTAATTGTTGTTTGTTTGCGATAAGTAATACCTGAAAATATAATTATAATAATATAAAAGTAAATAGTAATTGCCTGTCGTGGATATTCCGTTGTGCTAGTATGAGCGGACGCCTTACAGTTTGAATAAACGTAGTTTATGTACAGCGATCGCGAAAATGGCATCAATTGAACCAGGTAGAATATTATTTTTATTTTTAATTTTATTTTTTTAAATGTTAATTGTGATACTTTTCAGAAGTACCAACAATATTAAAGGCAATGACTAGAAAAACCTTATACGAACTTGTACGCAAATGTTCAGAGAAAAATCTTGACAAAAAATTAACGTACATGGAAAACGAGCTGATTCAAATAACAAAATGCCCGACAGGTGAGCACTTTACACTAAGGCGTAATTTAAAATATTTTAAATCTGAATTTAAAAAAAAATGGTCAGCTGCTAGCAATAAAGAAAAACGGTTTTTAAAAAATAATGAAAAATGGCTAAACACTTCCATAAAATTAGTTACCTGGACAACACCAAAACCGGGTCGTCCAGTAAAAGATTTCGGTGAATCGAGTGATCGAAGTAAGAGACGTAAAACTAAGGGCATAAGAGAAACTATTTCTGCTGATGAGTTGACTTTTGCAGCCAGTATGAGTCAGCATGCTGCAGGAAATATTGATGTATCTAAAATGATAAAAAAAATAACTCTTACACCGACTAGAGCAACAAAATATCGAAAAGTTTTAGCATCTGTAGACAAATCGAAAGAGAAAGAGCAATTTAAAAAACACACACCATCAGAGGCTTTAAGTATATTTGTAGAAGCTAATTTATCAAAAAAGCAATATGAAGTTATTCATGCTGCTAATAAAAATATTTACCCTTGTTATTCATTAATAAAAAACGCAAAACAAGATTGCTATCCAAAAAAAGAGTCGATGAATATTACGGAAACATGTGCAGAAGTCAATCTACAAGATTTGCTAGATCATACTTCTTTACGATTGTGTAAATATTTGGAAAAAGTTATAGAAAACTTAACAGAAGACGAAAAACATAATTTAGAACTTATATCGAAATGGGGCTGTGATGGATCTCAACAGTCACAGTTCAAACAGTTATTTGAGAGCAACGAACATAGTGATGCGAATATCTTCCAAAGTTCACTTGTCCCTTTGAGATTAATATGCAATATTGATGACAAAAAAAAAGTTGTATGGCAGAACCCAGTTCCTTCATCTACAAGATTTTGTAGACCAATACGCATTCGTTTTTTACATGAAACAGCGGATATTACTAAAGAAGAAATCCAGTTTATTGAAAAACAAGTAAGCAGTCTGAATAAATCTGACATACCAACAGCTAGTGGTGTTTTAGTACATATAAAACATATATTACTACCGACAATGGTTGATGCAAAAGTTTGCAATGCAGCGACAAGTACATCTTCTACTATGAGGTGTTACATATGTGGAAATACCTCGAAAAACTTTAATAATTTAAATATTGAAAAAGAAATAAATAATGATGCTTTGAAATTTGGGTTATCAATTCTCCATGCTAGAATTAGATTATTTGAACATATTATTCATTTAGCGTACAAGCTCCCAATTAAAAAGTGGCAAGCCAGAACAAACGAAGATAGGATGATAGTAAAAGACACCAAACTAAGAATACAACATTTATTTAAAGAACAAATGGGTCTTCTAGTTGACATACCTAAGGCAGGATTTGGTAACACGAATGATGGCAATACATCCGGGCGATTTTTTGCCGATCCAGATACATCTTCACGTATTACTGGAATAGATGTAAACATAATTAAAAGATTTAAAATTATATTAGAAGCAATATATAAAATATATATATTAAAAGTTTGAAGAGTATACTACAGATACGGCTAAACTGTATGTGCAATTATATGGGTGGCACCCTATGTCACCCACATTACACAAAATTTTAATCCATGGGGCTACAGTTATTTCACATGCGATAGTACCTATTGGTCAACTATCTGAGGAAGCTGCCGAAGCAAGGAATAAACACTTCAGATTGTATCGACAAAACTTTTCAAGAAAATGTTCACGAGAGGCTTGTAATAATGATGTTTTGAAGAGACTTTTGTTAAGTTCCGACCCATATTTGAGCAGCATCAAACCAAAACCACAAAAAAAAAGTATGCCTTTTTCAAGTGAAACATTGAAACTTTTTCTCCCGGAGCGATTAGATGATGTATCACCAACAGAAGATATAAGCGAAGAATATAATCAAAAAGATGACGAAATGGATGATGAGAATTGTGACTAACGTGTGATTTATTATAAAAATAAATATTGTTATTTGTAAAAATTGGTTAAAAATTATAAAACTATTATCTAGTATTGTTTTTAAACTCATTTCAACTTCATAAATCCTTAAAAATATTTTTGGCCAGCTTTTTTGTACGAATACTCCACTGTGCAACGCGACTCTCACGTGATCATACACGTGACTCCCACTGTTTAATGTCAAAATTCGATAACAGACGATAGCGCTCGGTGGCTTACGACGGCGTACCAGTCCACTTGGTGGGAGAAATTAGACCTCGAAACCGCTGAGCGACTTTATTTGTAAGAGCGGCCGACTTTCGATCTCTCGGCCCACCGAGTATAGTTGTTGCAACTAATCCTATATGGTACGAGATTAGCTGTTACTTAAATGGTCGTATGAATGATGCAGCATTACATTCATTTGTGTACCGTGCTCATATATAATCATGGTATTAAAGACAGTTTAGGTCATGTTTCTGGTCAGAACAAAAAGAACAGCTTAATGACGGAAGAAAATGGTTCGTACGATGATGGTAAATAATATAGATATTATGTCAAGTCGGATGATTTTTGGTGGCTAATGTACGAAAATTAAGAGTTGCAACTCAAAGCATCATAATAAATTCTTAAAGTTTTTTAATCGGATATATTTCTAATAGAATAAAATATATAATTAAAAAAGTATGAAAAAAATAATTAATTTATATCAAATTGTCCTTCCTACATAAATTATCAAAATTAACGTGATGTTAGGTTTTAATAATTGTATTAAATAAATTTATAGATGATTCTAGTGAGGGTAATAGTGATATATCAATAACACTACCATAAAAAAAAATTGTATCGTGAATCACCTGAAGAACGAAAAAGTGTAGAGCCGGAAGAAGTCCGTTACAAAAATAATGATTAACGCTCTACACAAAGTTCCAGCACAAATTTATTTGTTAAATGTTTATTTAACAATTAAATTTAATCAAGCTCTTTTTAATAAATATGAAAAATTGATTTAGTATATACTGTTTTAGGTTAGTAAAACACAGTATAAACATTAGTTGAACAGAAAAAAATGTTGATATTTAATTTTCAAAAAAACCTTTTATGAATATTTATGACCAATGTTGATTAAATGTTAATAATTAACGTATTTATTTAATCTTATAAATGTTGAATCGACCTTGATGATAGGTTAATTATTGGTTTCTATTGTACCTATTTAATTAACCCTACCTCAGCTGCAATTATGCTTGTATTGCAAGGTTATAAACTGGATGGTTATATTTAATATATAACTGGTAGGTACATGAATGATATAAATACTATTGTTAGTATAGGGTTATATTAAATTAATTAGAACACATTATTTAAATTCACTTTGTTTATTATAAAATATTATAATAATTACTATTAATTAGTCAAATTCACTTTGTTTGAAACCATAAAAAAAAATTATTTATTGGATTTTGTAGAAGTCTTTTGATGGTAAATGGGGCTTGAACCAAATCATATTATATGGTTTCTTCAATTTCATCTTGGCATACATTTTTAAATTTTCCGTTTTTTCACAGCCTCTGAAATTGTAAAGTTATATCATATATTATTGGACAAATAAATAAATTATGTGAATAAGCGCGAGTAATAAAAAGCTTGTCTTTGTCAACTACATAACAATTTAGTAAAGTAAAATATCGATGGCTACGTGTCAAAACCTCGTAAGTCGAAAAATTGACATTTTTTTTTTTAATTGGATACACTGTATTTTCCCGCACATTTTGATATCATGATAACTAAATTTAGACAGTTATTTCATTATCATAAAGGCAAAATAAAAAAGCTCGTATGTTAATCGATAAAATCCAAAACCACCTAAGTCGACTTACGAGGTTTTTAAAATTGCATCTAAATGCTACTGAATCACTAACTGAATTGTCTGAACTATTATTTCTCAACACCAATATGATTATTAGGTTATTAATTACCTAACTTAATATCAAACGTGAAGTTAATTAATATTATACTTGTAATTTTAGTCACTGAAGTCTTTCAGTCATGTCTTCATTGCCCGATGATGAAATTTTAAAGTTACTAAATTATGTTTATGATAATTCAGAAGTTTCTAATGATTTAAGTTTTGAAGAATGTGCTGGCATTTTAGAAAAAAATAATGGTAAACTATGTTTTCATGACTACTTTGTAATAAAAAATTAAATATAGTATAGTATTTTGTTAAAGTAAAACATTATTTAATTATTTAAATTATATAGAAAATGAAAATGTTTCGGATCATAATATTATTGGTGAAGAGTGTACTCAAATTAATTGTGATTTGTTAAGTGACTTATATTATAATCCCAATACTGAAGGTAATTTATTATATTAAATGTTTATAAACTAAAATATTAAATTTTTAAATTGCATTAATTACAGGTTTTGAAAAATATAATGTTGTTATGGTTGATAATAGTGATGAAATAGGTACTGTGAATAACTGTGTTTTGTTAAATTTATCTAATGGTCCTATAACTAAAGGTAATTAAACAGGTTTATATTAATAAAATATTTTATAAAATAAACTATTTAGTGTTATTATATTATGTTATAAAATAATATAGGATTAGAAACTGAGAGTAGTGAAAATGCTTTGGATGATAATTGTGATGAAGTATCTGGTGATCTGTATAACTGTAATTTGTTAAATCTATCTGATATTGCCATTACTGGAGGTAAATGAACAGGTTTATGTTATATTTTTATAAACTCATGTATTAAATTTTTACATTGCACTAATTACAGGTTTTGAAAAATATAATGTTGTTATGGTTGATAATAGTGATGAAATAAATACAGGAAATAACTGTGTTTTGTCAAATTTATCTGATGTTCCTATAACTAAAGGTAATTAGATAGGTTTCTATTAATATATTTTTTAAAATAAACTATTTGGTATTATTATATTAATTATGTTATAAAATAATATAGGATTAGAAACTGGGAGTAGTGAAAATGTTATGGATGATAATTGTGATGAAGTATCTGGTGATCTGTATAACTGTAATTTGTTAAATCTATCTGATATTCCAATTACTGGAGGTAAATGGACAGGTTTATGTTATATTTTTATAAATTGAAATTTTTAGAACTATTTAGTATTATTATGTTATAAATTAAATAATATAGGATTAGAAAGTGAATGTAATAATAATGGAGATGTCAAGGCAAAAAGAAAATTACATTTTCAACCTGGAGATGAATTAGATTGGATGAAAAACAAGAACAAAATGCTGAGAATGAAAGGAAAAAATTATAAGGGATTTAAGAAAAATGAAGATGGTAAATTGGTACTGTCTGAAAGTAAATCTGCTAGGAAAATAGGACCAAGATGTGATTCAGCATTCTGTAAAAAGAATGTAGTTAAGAAAAAAATGTTTTACTATTCAAGATGAAGATAGGGAACAGTTGTTTAAAACATTTTGCGATGAAATGGCATGGTGTGAACGTAAAACTTATGTGGCATCTCTATGTCAGGTAAATCCTACTAAAATTAATAAAACAGGAACCAATACTTCTAGGCGGGCAGACACAATTTCATAATTTTTAAAAATAAAAAATGAAAAATTACAAGTTTGTAAAAAAATGTTTTTACAAACATTATGTTTGAATAAGTGGTCTGTCAGGAATTGGATCATCAAATCTTCATCTGGAACAGGAATTCATAAAAGTCCTGATCCAATAAAAAAAAAAAATTATGTTGTTGGAAGAAGATCTGGTGGAAAAGAGGAAATGATGAATTTTTTTGATAAATTGCCAACATTACCATCACATTATTGTAGATCCAGCACCAACAAATTGTACCTAGAATCATTTTTTGAATCAAAAAAGTCATTGTATGAAGCCTATAAATCTGATATAGCTAATACCAAAAAAAAAACTAATTTGTAAAACCTTGCTTCACCCAAAAAAGATTGCTGTGATTTATGTGAGGGTTTTAAATATGGTCATATCTCACAGAATGATTATAATATGCACCAGAATCGAAAAACTGAAGCTAGGTCTGCTAAAAATTTGAGTAAGGAGATTGCTATAAATGAGCCCAGTAATTATGATTCTTTAACCATGGATGTGCAAGCTGTAAAATTAGCACCTTATATTAGAGCTTGCTAACCTAACCTATTACAAAACAAAACTGTTCATAATTTTACCATATTTAACCAAGCTACTGCAGATGTTTTTTGTTACTTATGGGATGAAACAAATGGTGGTTTAGAGTCTTCTGTATTTGCTACTATGACTTTAGATTATCTAAACCATATAATTGAGAATACTCCTACAATAAGTAATATCTCACTGTTTAGCGATGGTTGCGGGTATCAAAACAGAAACACTACACTTTCAAATGCCCTGTTAAAGTTTGCAATAGAACAAAATGTTACAATTACTCAACAATTTCTAGAAAAAAGACACACACAGATGGAAGTTGATAGTGTTCATCATACTATAGAAATGAAATTAAAAAAAAAGAGAAATTCATTTGCCAACTGACTACATCAATGTTTGTAGGGATGCCCGTACTAAAAATCCTTATAGGGTTAAATATTTAGAATTTTCATGTTTTCATGATTATTCAAGAATTAAATACTACACCTCAATAAGCCCGGGTACGTCTAAAGGTGACCCTACTGTGACAGATATTAGATGTATCAAATATAAACCTGACTCATTTATACAGTTCAAATTAAACTATAACCATGACTGGCAGGATTTACCTCACAGAAACAAAAAAATTGGTAAATTTGAAGTGAAAAAAATGTCTAAAGAACGATTAAAAATCAAAAATGAAAAATTTAACCACCTACAACAACTGAAGAGTGTCTTACCAAGACATACCTGGGAATATTATGACAATATACCTCATACTATTGTAAACAATAAAAACAAAAGTGATTGATAAAATATAGTCTTACATTATGTTCTATAAAGTTTTTAAGTTGGTAAATAAAGATAATATTTTAAATTTAGTATTAATGTATTAAAAGTCAATGATTATTTTATTTATTGAATAGTTTTATTTTCTTCAAGTTTTTAACATAGTGATGTTATTATAAACAAGTCTGCCCTTTTGTTTTAAAATACTATTAACAATATGAATTTTAATTAAATTAATCATAATATTTTTATCTGTAACCATAAATGATATTTCAATTTCAGTATTAATGTCTTAAAAGTTGAATGATTATTTTATTTGTTGAATAGTTTTATTTTGTTCAAGTTTTTAACATAGTGATGTTATTATAAGCAAGTCTGCCCTTTTGTTTTAATATTAATACTATTAACAATATTAATTTTAATTAAATTAATCATAATATTTTTATCTGTAACTATAATTAATGATATTTCAATTTCAGTATTAATGTCTTAAAAGTTTTAAGTTTATTTAATTTTTTTTAATTTCATAACATTTTTTGAATTATTTTATTTTGTTCAAGTTGTTGACAGAATAAAAAAAAAAATGTTAAGTTGTAAAATTTTAATTTCTTCCAGATGTTTTTTGCTTCTCCTGTAAAATTTGATAAAAAAATAACTTACGAGGTTTTGACATGTAGCCATCGATATTAGCAACTATAATAATTCAATTATTAGTAAATAAGTTGTGTTTCTTAATAACACAATTATGTATTATATCTGCAGAGTTCATAAATAAAATGTATAATTAATAACCTGTATTTAATGAATTTTTAATAAGATAATTAACTGAACTAGTCAATCTAAAATGCATGTGTTATATAAGCCATGTATATTACAATGAATACGCAAGATGCATAGGTATGTTACGGTAAAAGTACGAATAGCGGTACTATCGCCGACTGCTGGCGGTAAATGTCCGAATTTAGGGCATTTACCGATTGATTTCGGTAAAACCTAGAATACACAAAATAGTTTGGTCAAACCCCGAATGATTTTTGTAGTTTGGACTTTTACAAATGAGATTTGGTAAATCTTAGGATAAACAATCAGTGTTAGTAAAAGTCCGAAATTGTTTACCAATTATGTGATATTTTTTATGCTGAATGTTAATTAGTATAATATGTAGTCCGAAATTATTATATTATAATTTATTATGTTAAATTTAATTAATGTTATTATTATATATTATGATAAGGGACGTAGAAAATGTAGTACCGGTGCGGACACAAAAAATTAATCAACATCGAGGAGAATCACATATTGGACTTCAAAAACAAGTCAGAAAAATGAAGGAAATGTCAAACAAGCAAATGCCTACTGTATAAGTTGGACAAATCGTCAAGGTTTGAATTCCGGAAGTCGATCGATTTAAATATGTATCGCCCACACATTACTGGCTGTGGTGTTAAAAGTTAAGGATGGAGAATTTTATCGCCTGGGTACAAAAGCAGGAACACTCTCTCAACTTTTCACTCGGAATCAGTTCACTTTATGTGAAGAAAATTTTTTAAAATCGGCAATAATTCCAGAGAATGAAATTGGTATTCGTCAAGGAGTATCACAACTGTCTTTGACTGGCGGACAAGGGTTAATAAGGTGCGACTGTTTGAAGAAATGTATAACAAATCGATGTAAGTGTCAATCCAAAAATGTATTGTGCAATTCAAGATGTCACAGTAGCCAAGCCTGCACAAACAAATAATTGTATTGTTGTAATAAAATATGATAATAGTTTAAACTCTTGTAATACTAATAAAACTAAAAATTTGTTGTCATAATATAAATGTGATAACAGTAAACTGATATATACAGTCCTCAGATTCTTTATAATTTAAATGTTTTCAAGCAAGTTTTTTTTATATAATTTGTTGTGGTAGTGTTAAGTGCTAATCGTTGTCCAATTGTACGTCATGGGGTTCTTTGTCTCTCCGTATTAAGCAAGTATTAAACAAATATTAAGTAGTTTGTTTGTGTATCCGTTTGTTAGATTATCGAATTCTTAAACACTGTTATCATAATCAATTTCCGACGATATCAACATCATTCACACCGTCAGCTGTCTCTTAGTGACTTTAACGCCCGGCGAAAACATTATTCAGTTTTCTTTACCACTACTCTTTGGCTGATATTTGGTGGGTCTTTTGGAGACTTTAACGCTCGTTGTTTTTGTAATACCCAGCCATACTCTTCTCTTGTGTATTATTGTATCGTTTCCTGAAATGTCTACGCCGAGAGCACCCAACGCTAGTTCCAAAGCTTCCACTAGTTCCACTGACCGTGTTACAAGGTCTAAAGCTTCTACTTCAAATGAGGATTTGTTGAATATTATTCTGTCTTTCAAGTCTGAAGTTCTCGCCTCAAATAAAGCACTTTCTAGCTCACAATCATCGCAATTTAATAGTCTCAAATCAGAAGTTTTGAAAATCTCTGAGCAGATGAGTGAACTCAAAAATGAAAATGCAATATTAAAAGAGGAAATTGGTACGTTAAAGTTGAAAATGAATAGCCTTGAAGAAAAAAGCCCCTCAACTAATCCATCTGCAATTACTAACCTGGTTTTACAAGAACTTTTTGAACGTGACCGCTGTTCCTTCAACGTGATTGCTCATGGTGTGTCTGAGTCCACATCTTCTTTGGTAGCCGAACGAACTGCATATGATAAATCCACAATTTCTAATATTTTACTGCCACTTGGAGACTCTCATCCGTTGAATCTCAAGTTCATAAGGATTGGAAAGCCACGTCCAAATAGTACTCGCCCATTGAAGCTAGTTTGTGCTAGCAAAGAGGAAGCAAAATCCTTGCTATACCAATACAATGAACTTAAGCGGTCAGGTACTCAATTTCAAAATGGTTTCAATCTTGTCAAGGATAAGACTCAACTTGAAAGACAACAATTGCGCTCTTGTCACGAAGAAATGGCGGCGCGTGCTGCAAGGGGAGAATTGAATCTGCGCATCTACTTTGAAAATGGATCGCCAAAGGTTGGGACTATCCGGTCAAAAAACGATCATCATCTTCCTCAACTTCCTGTCCATTAACTGGATTCTATCAAAATTGCCGCGGACTGAGAACAAAACTTTCAACTTTTAAACGTAATGTATCTGCTTTAAATTATTCTTTCATTATCATTACTGAAACTTGGTTGTCAGAAAATTTTCTTAATTGTGAACTTGGATTACTCAATTATAATGTATATAGATATGATCGCTGTAACTTAACTAGTTTATGTACCAGAGACGGTGGTGTCCTTATTGGTATACGAAAAGACATACGATCTAGTCTTATAAGTATTTCAAACATGAGTGTTGAACAAATTTACGTACGTTGCACAATTGGTCTGAATTCTTTTGTGATTGGAGGTGTATATATACCTCCTAATTCTCTTTCTAATATATATCACACCCATTCCCAGACCATTGAATCTCTGGTTCAAAATTACCCTTTTTATAAGTTCATCATTTGCGGTGATTATAATTCACCTGAAATTTTATGGGACAATGATGATTGTGGTCTTAATTACTTATTCACTTCTAGTAGTCGTGCAGCTTGTATACCCGGAACGTTTGCTTCTAATGGTTTTTTCCAAAATAATAAAAATTTGAATAGTAATGGATCAATCCTAGATCTAAGTTTTTGTAATATTCATTTCTTAGTTGATAAATCCCTGGAACCAGTAGTCCCTATTGACCCATACCACCCTCCGTTGAACTTAACTCTTCCTTATTCTGATCATACCAATTCTTTAGATAACCGTCACTCTTTTTATAATTTTCGTAAAACTAATTACTCTAACGTAACCTCGTTTATTGGAAGTTATGATTGGAATACTACTCTATCTACCCTCGATCTTGAGACTGCTTTCAATACCTTATTCGATGCCTTGCATTTAAGTATTTTAAATTTTGTACCCAAAAGTAACTTTTGGAGTACTACCTACCCACCATGGTTTAATTCAGAATTAAAACATATCAACATACAGAAGAAAAAAGCACATGTTGAGTATAAATCTAATCCTAATGGTCAAAACTATACTAATTTTTCGTTGCTACGTGCTCGTTTCAAATATATGTCCAAAAAGTGTTTTAATGAATATAACAAACATGTAGAATCTTCATTAACAAATAACCCTAGTGACTTTTGGAAAAATATTAAAAAAAATCGTGCAAGTAATGGTATGCCTATGGAAATTTCTCACAATGGTTATGTTTCGTCTAATAAAACTGAAATTGCTGATATGTTTGCTGATATGTTTTCTTCGGTGTACACAATGAATAATATTAATACTACAAACGATCTAACAAATATTTCAAAATTTGACTTGCCCAATAATGTTTATTTTTCTTTGGATGATGTTCTTAATGGTCTGTCAGCTCTCAAAGGTGATTGGTCAGTGGGTCCTGATGGAATTTGTGGTGAATTTTTATATCAAATAAGGTCAATCATTGCATTTCCACTATTCTCTCCTTTTCGGCGTTCACTGGATGAAGGTATTTTTCCCTCAATATTGAAGTTGAGTAATGTTACACCGATTCCGAAATCAGGTAATTTATCTTGTGCTTTGAATTATAGACCGATTTCAATACAGTCACATATATCAAAACTATTTGAATCTCTAACTTTAAAATACATTCAACCAATGGTTAATGGAATTTTGATGGAAGAGCAACATGGTTTCCGCCAGGGTCGTTCTACACTTACATGTAATCTTGTTTTTACCTCATTGGTTTATGATGCCTTTAAAAACCATAGTCAGGTTGATGTCATTTATACTGACTTTAAAAAGGCATTTGATTCAGTGAATCATGAACTATTAATCCGTGTGCTTAGAGATTCAGGATTTGGTGAACCTCTCATAACTTGGTTCTCTTCTTATCTCTCTGATAGATATTTTGTAGTAAAAGTATTTGGTACTACTTCTAAGGTATCGAAAGCTTCTTCAGGGGTTCCGCAAGGTGGTCATCTGTCCCCAATTCTCTTTTCTTTATTTGTAAATAGTGCTAACAGAGTTTTGAATCATTGTAAACTACTTTGTTTTGCTGTTGATATGAAGCTAATTATGCAAATAAATTCTCCTGATGATTGCCTTAAACTTCAAGCTGATTTAAACAATTTTTACAAATGGTCTCAAGAACTAGGCTTAACTTTGAATCTTGATAAGTGTCATATTATGTCATTCACTAGAAAACATGTTGTAATTAATTGGTCCTACAGTCTAAATAATTCGGTAATCTCCCGTGTTGAAATGATAGTTGACTTAGGTTTTAAGGTCAACAGTTCTCTTGATCCGGGACCGCATATCAACATGATATGCTGTAAAGCTTACAAAATGCTTGGGTTCTTAAAGAGATTGGCTCACGACTTTAAGCTAGGACTATCTTTAAAAATTATTTTTTGTTCACTTGTCCGTCCAATTTTAGAGTATGGTGCTGTTCTTTGGAATCCACATACTGCAGGCCACTCTCGACAACTTTGTATTTTACAAAGAAAATTCCTTAGTTTCGCTGGGTTTATTCTAAATATACATCATCAGCCTGTTTCCGAATTCCTCAATATTGACACCTATTCTAATCGGAGAATTACTCTAGGGTTTAAGTTTCTAAATGGATTGATATCAGGTAACATAGATTCGCCTTACCTTTTAAGCCTAATTAATTTTAGAGTACCTCAACGTATTTCTCGAAATAATGCTCCTTTCTACATTCCTTCTTACACCTCTAATTATTTAGCGAACGAACCTATCACAAGATTAATGTCTCTTGCCAATGTTGACGCCTCCCGCCTCTGTTAATGCTTATACCATATCTATGTATATATTATTAGTTGTAAATCTGTATATATCAAACTTTGTTTTTCAAAAGGGCTAGACCCGTAAATATAAATAAATAAATAAATAAATATAATAATAACATTAATTTAATTTAACATAATAATATATTATAATATAATAATTTCGGTTTGGTAAACAATTTCGGACTTTTACTAACCCTGATTGTTTATCCTAAGATTTACCAAATCTCGTTTGCAAAAGTCCAAACTACAAAAATCATTCGGGGTTTGACCAAACTATTTTGTGTATCCTAGGTTTTACCGAAATCAATCGGTAAATGTCCGAAATTCGGAGCAGCAGTCGGCGAAACCTAGGATTTACTGGTAAATCCTAGGTTTTAAAGCTATTCGCACTTTTACCGTAACACATATATAAACTGTGATAATAAAGAATTCCTAGAATTATAAATCTACATTCTACTATACAAAAAATATAATTTATTATATTATTGTTACCATAATTAATCAGGACTCTTTTTATATAGATGCAGTATAATATATACCAAATAAAATAATGCATAGGTATATTATACTAATTATATAATAAATATTTTAGGTTATACAAAATCATATGTCATTATGAGACAGATTCTCCCATTAAAATGTATTTTAATAAATAATACATTATATAGTATGTATAAATATAAATATATATAGCGTATATTATATTCGAGTAGTTATTGGGTTTACTTTACTTTATTTATCAAAATAAAAAAAAATATTTATTGACTATCTAATATATCATTAAATATTATAGTACCTAAGTAATATGTATAGGACAATAGTCGCATGCTTGCAGTAAATTATAGATTTTAAATTTATAATTGTATTAATTACTCTATTCGACATAAGAAAAGACCCTGGCGGTTAACTTGTACCCAAAAATAGGTATGACTTTGGCTACTAGGTTGAATATGTAGAGGAATCCGTAATCACCCTGCATAGAGTATAAACTGATTGTCACCAATAAAAATTATAGTCACACCTAGATCACTTCTTATATTATGAATATAGAGTATATAAAATATCCAAAATAGTTGGACAAAAAATGTATATAGTATTTATAATAATAATATATTCGCTTTATAAATAGTTTATATAACATTTTAATATTGGTATTATTATTGCAAATATTTTATATGCACAAACATAGAATTATAATCTTACCAAATATAACAGAACAAATGCTCAATGAACAAAATGGAATCTTTCCTTTTTTTCCATTGTAGGAATAGTGTTGCAACAGTTCATCCGTGCACAATTTTGCCATTATTCGCCGTACCATTGCTTCGGTATGTTTCCCACCTATATATGTAAGCTCCTTAACCTAAAAATAAATTTGTTTTGTTCTTTAGATTAATGTACTATATTTTCAATTTGCTAATTATTACAAATTATAAATATTACCAAACATGTTCTAGATTCGCTATCACCAGTAATTTTGTTTTCAAAAGTTTGTAAATCTGTGGTATTATCAATTGGTAATGAACACTCATTCAACTTTTTAATTGAAATATTTTTGTCATAGACCCGAGGCTGATCTTCTAATTGTAACTGTATTGAGTCTAGACATTCCAAAATAACTAGTTGACTGCTCTGAATTTGTTTCAATTCTATTTTCAGAAAAACCATATTTTTGGTAACATAACTTTGGAATTCAATATCTCCTGGATAACAAAATATACATTTTTAATAAGAACTTGTATATGGTCGTAACAATTAAGTTACCACTACTTGTGTTACGAAGAGTATGAACTTCACGAGGTTCTTCCAATTCGTCCAAAATAGTACTTTGATTCGACACAGGGGTACCTATATTATATTATAAAATTATCATAGTATTGAATTATATACATTAAAAAGAAATCTACTTGATCATTATTTAAAATTAATTTTTTTCCAATAGCCAATATTATATTATATTGTAAGATTTCAGGGGCGGACTGGGCCGGCGGGATACCGGGAACTTTCCCGGTGGGCCACTGCTCAAAAATAATTTGTTATTATTATTTATTTATAATAAAATCAGTAGGTAGGTATAAATATAAATTATAAATATTTTGTATTTTCATATCATAACGGTTGAGTGTGAAAAATTGTTTATATTATATTAATTGGTGTATAAGATTTTAGATTTCGGTTCAGCTGATTGACCAGCCCTTCGGCATCAATGCATAATCACAAATTATTATTTATAACTAGGGTGTGAATTTAAATATAAAATGTATTTTTCTCTACATTTTCTTAAACATTGCTTTCCAATCAAAAAAATGTATTTCATACATAAAATAATTTAAAAATGAAATTTTTATTTAGCATTTTTTTAACTTTATTGATTTTTAGAACATTTTTTTGACGTTTTTATGACATTTTTATGGTTTGAAGGCATTTTTGGTAAATTTTATAAGTATAAATACAATTTTATAAACACTATTGCTTAAATTGATTCAATAAGTTCAGTATAATTAAAAATCATTTTTTTTTACTAATATTTCTATTTTATTACGTCTATGTTTACTCCTATGACTTCAGTTAGGTATACAAAACAATACTTGCCAATTATAACTGTCAAAGTTTTTTATTTTAAAATATTAGTTAGCTTCTGACTGACCAGTGATATAATGAAATACAAAATTTAACGACTATACCTATTTAAGTTCTACCTATTTCATTTTATTTTAAATTGGCTTTTAATTTTTCTGGGCATTTTATTAAGCCTTGTAATATTGTAACTAGTGCGTAAAATCGTATTTTAAGGCATTTTTCTTGTTTTTTTATTGTATTTATATCCATGCCCTATTTATAACTTAATATGACTTTATTAAACCAATCGATTAATATATC
Source organism: Macrosiphum euphorbiae (assembly GCA_949089665.1). Lineage (NCBI taxonomy): Eukaryota > Metazoa > Arthropoda > Insecta > Hemiptera > Aphididae > Macrosiphum > Macrosiphum euphorbiae. The sequence goes on from CARXXK010000002.1 coordinate 27,013,219, forward strand.
CACTTCTAGCCAGCCAGTTTTCACTTAATTATATTACCTAATACCTAATATTAAATTGTACACAATAAAAAACATAATATAATAATAATTACATAATAAAAAAATATAAAAAATAATTTGTGATAATTTAATTAAATAAGCTGATAACTAAAAGGTACAGTTCCGTAAGTTCAATGTAACGTTCTTAATTCAAAAAAGTGAAATTTTGAACTTTTTTTATTTTATTGTAGTGTGTTGTTTGATGATTTTGTAATATTTACTTATCTATTTGTTGTTTAAAATGAAAACTAAAAGAAAGTGTGGGGTTCAGAAAATCATAGAGAGAGAGAGAGAGAGAGAAAGGATACTCTTAGAAATATCAAGTTAAAACTTAAAGTAGTAAGAACGACCTATGTTTTTCATCCACAGAAAGTGATACATTATACTATGCAGTATGTAATTAAGATAAAATACTAAACACATAGAGAATCTAAAGTTGTCTCCTGAGAAAATTGAAGATGAGTAGAGGATGCAACCCTCATTTGTTAAAACTTTGGTACCATATTTAATTCTTACATTTAGTGATGACGAAATGGTGAGGGCTGGTCAAAATATAGATTTCCCGGGCTGAATAGTTGCCCCAGTCCGCCCCTGGTACAAATATTGTTATATAGAAATTAATAAACAACAACTCACGTGATGTTTGTTCATTTTTTTTTATTGTAGTAGGTGTTTTATCAAAATAGGAAAGTTGCCTCAAAATTTTGTTTTTCTCAGTGAAATTTTCATGTATCTACAGTTATTCGTTTTTGAATTACAACAAAATAAGGAAATCGCTACATGAGAAATCGAGTAAATATTCAATGTTGTAAAAATTTGAATTTCAAACGCTCATAAAAATTTAATTCGACTTTCTTATAGACATTTTTTTTTTGATAAAGGTAGATAATCTTATAAGGAATCTTGTATTACATTTTCAAATCTTAGGTTTAAACAGAAAAATTTTTGCGAATGCTTAACTCAAAATAATTGCTAATTTTCGTGATTTTTCCATATTTTGTCAATTTTTGAACTTTAAATGCTAATAAAAAAAAATTGTGACTAAGGATTTTTAATATTTTTCATCTGCCTTTGAAACAATATACTAGGAGCCTTCCATTAAATTTCCAAGCTTTCGCAACCAACAAATAAAATTTTATTGATATTTCTAGAAAAAAAAACTAAAAAAAATGAAGAATGAAAATGTCCCTAAACAGTTCAAAATAAATCAAAATATTTTGAAAATGTTATCGTGTATAGAAAATTCAAATATAAACAACCAGTGAAAATGTCATGTATCTACGGTCATTTGTTTTAAAGTTACACCAAAAACCAAATTCGATTTTGTCAAAAACCGATTTTGCGTAAAAATTCCCGTTTTTCCTTAATTTTTATGTTGTTTTTCCCGGCTCTTGTGAAAACTATTGGGAATTTTAAATTTTTACCTCCCAATGCACCAACGATATTCACTTTCCAATCGAACAAGATACTGAAGTCGAAAATCGAAGCATTATTTCGACTACTTATCGTGTACACAGACACAAAAATAAATAAAAAATATAAAAACACACATCATTGTAAAATCAATACATTCATCGTTTCACTCAGAATCTAAAAAAATAAATAATAATATTAACGTTAATAATCAAAATGTCAGTCAAATAATTGTTTATCAAATGTAGTAAAAAAGTAAATAAACATTAAATCACTTAGATCTAGTCAAAATCAATATAGGTAGTCCTTAATATAATAAATAAATAAATAATAATCATAATAATAACAATAATGTTAATAATAAAAATGTCAGTCAAAAAATTGTAAATAAACGTTAAATCACTTAGATCTAAACAAAATCAATATAGTCCATAATATAATAAATAAATAAATAATAATCAAAATGTCAGTCAAAAATTAGGTTTATACTTATTAGATAATCTTTTTACAAAATGTAACCTTGTTATTTTATTTTCATTTAGTTATTTTATCCGATTTTCAACAAATAAAATGTTGTTTCGGCGTTGTTTTCAATATTGACGTATAGAAATTAGAGACATTCTAACTAACATTACAGTATCGGTTTGAATTATCTTTAAAACATCTAAAAATGTATAAATATTTGGATGGGAACTATTAAAAAACTATTAAATTTTTTATGAAAAGACTCACACGCGTTTGTAGTTCGCTGTAAACTTGAACTCTTTTCTGCCCATATTGATGGAGGGAATAGTGATTCTTCTGAAATGTAGTTGTTGACTAAATAGTCAGCAAAATCTACAATTTTAGAATCAACCGGTTGTATTTCTGATAGTTCAAATGAAAAAAAATCACCAACTTCATCTGGACTCAAAAACGATAATCCAAAAATATATGATAGATAGTTGCCAACTTCTCCATTCGTCCCATATTCTTTAGCTAAGCCCAGGTCTTGCATCTTTCGCCATCATGATTGTCCTAGGTGAAATCGGCATCCTTTTGTCAATGTTTCTGGCCAAATTTTCTGAATTGCCTTGTGAATAGAAACTTCAAAGTCAACATAAATTACATCAATCTTAAAATCTTGGCACAATTTTGAACATTCTAAATCAATAGCTTTAAATGTTTTGGAGTAAGAAATAGTTTGCTTATCTTTTAACAAAAAATATACTAATGGCACGTACTAATTGTGAAAAAGGCCATGAACTGTAAATAATTGGCTAATTGGCTAATTGGCTTTATTATTATAAATTGTATAACAAACATAATGTTTAATAAAATAATAATAATAATAAAAATATAATATTTTAGACGGAATTTTTAATAAAAAAAAAGTATTATAAATTATAAATTGTAAATAATTATTAATTTTTCCAATTGTATTTTTTCTGGCTCTTCACGACATTCAAAAAAGCTGTATCATCTTTGACTAAGTGCACGAAATCAGTACAGGAACTATTTGTGGAAGGCAATATATTCAGTGTTATCATTAATTCGTTTTTTATTAAGTCCACTGAACAACGATTTTTAACATCTGTCCATTTTAGTTTCATCATCGAAAAAACCCTCTCTACATGAGAATTAGATGGTGGAATACTTAGAATAAATTCTAATAATATTTCAAAATTTTTTAATTTCTGAATTGATAAAAGTTCTAACCATTTTTCATAAACAGTTAAATTATTTTTGAAGCTAACTGTTGGTATAGCAGGCTTGATAATTGTAAATTCTTCAAATATTTCATCTAAAGAAATTACATCAACTAATCCAAATACTTCAATTATTTTTGCAATATCTTGATAAAGTAACAAATTTGATTTTAAGCAATTTTTGGTTCCAAAAATTTTAGTGGCGAATATTCATAATCAAAATGATTAGATAAATAAGTTAATGCAGTGTTGTAGAACATATAAAAGTCTTTTTTTATAGTATTTATGTTAGATACTGATAATTTATTCTTACATGTGATGAAATTTGAGCCATAAAACTGTTCATTTATGCGAGTTGAAATATTAGTTTTTAACTCATTCATAATATAAAATATCTCGGTGGAACTCGTCTCAGACTTTTGAAGTAATTTACTTGCTTTTTCAAACATAATAGGTAGTAACATTGACACAAAAATGTAAGTAAATACTTGGTTTTTTAAATAAATGTTCAATTTCTGACTCGTCTTCTTCAAAAAATAAAAGTTTTTTTATTTGTTTTGGACAGTCTTCGCCAAGAGAAATAAAATAAGATATCAATGCAGGATAAAACTTGAGAATTTTTTGGATCGCTGGGTCAATTGACAACCACCTTGTAGGACAATGTTTAACTAATTCTTGCCATTCTAACTCAGCATACAAAACAAATTCTTTTAAATCTCCGCGTCTGGATGCTGATACAGAAAAATGTGCATATATTTTCAGTACCAAAGTTTCTAAATCAAAATCGAGACCATCTAAAGCTTTTCGAAAAGTATTGTGCACTACGTGTGCTAAGCAACCAGACTTAAAAATATTCTTATTATGTGATTGTAAAAGAGTAAATGCTGATCTACGACACCCGAAATTAGAATTTGTGTTATCGGTACTAAATGCTGATACTTTTGACATATTAATATTATATTTTTCCAAAGTTGATAGAACCGAATTACTTATACCATCAGCAGTTTCGCAGGCTTGTTCAAAAAAATCTAATAATTTTATTTGACATCCAGTTTGCAGACAAAAATATTGAACTACAATTGGATACATTTTTCTATTTCCTTTATTAGATGTATCTGTAGCAACTGAAAAGTAAGAAATATTCTTTAAGGCGTTAACTATAATTTCTTCTGCTTTCGGCCCAAGTAAATTTTGTACTATAGCTTCAGCTTTAGTACGACCACAAGATATTTGGCTGGCTATATTTGAATCGGAAAAGATTTTAGGAAGCAACTTAAAATCACAATCAAGAGAATTATAAGATAAGTTATGTTTTATATTATGAAAAATTTTAGAAACTTCTGCCAAATTAACTTGTTGACTTTCCAATGTATTTTTGGTAACAAAAAATGAATTTATTGTACATAATTGTTTACTAGAACTTTCTTTTTGTCTATGGGAAACGCTATTTGCATGGTGTTGCACATCAGATTTACCACCATGAGTAATTAAAAAGTCTTTCTTACATAGCTTACAATTACCAAACAAATTGTTATTTTCTGATTTTCTAAGCCAAGTATATGAATTTAACCACACATCACGAAAAGTACAAAGACGTTTTACCTTTTTTGGTGGAGTATGGTCATTATTAGTAATATTTTGTTCTTCAGAGTCACTCATTATTATATGCACACACTGCAGTACACCAATAAAAAGTACTTTAATCGAAAAATGCACGGACAAATATTAATAAGCTGAATACGATATTAATCGAACGAATTATTATACAATATACTAAGCACAAACTATAATGTCATCACATCACCGTAAGCACCAAGTTACTGAACGCATACAGCGTATTATACCATTATAATAAAACGCTATTACTGATTACTATACAGATAAAATAAACATATCTACGTATATCTTGGTAATTGGTTAGATATTATTTATAAATAAGTAATAACTGTAATGTTCAAATGCCATAGTATCTATAAATATAATAATAGATTATTGCTTCTTACTCGATAACGAATGAAACATTTTATCGTTGATTATAAATTGTTTAGTTTCTTAGTAATTTCCTTATGTCTCGGGAAAAATATGTCCCGCATAAACTTTGATCGGGACGCGGGAAAAAAATCTCAAAATCGTGAATGTCCCGCAAAAATCGGGACGGTTGGCAACCCTGGTCGTCACTGACGTGGTTATTGAGCATAGAAAATATACGGTGAGACTCGAGGTCCACATTGGTTGTTGGCGTTGCGGGCGCGCCTACCAATTTTTCCTCAAGTAGATCTTCGTCTACGGGTGCCCCCGGTGGCATATTACAAAAGTGTACATGGTCTCGGCACTAGGTATAAAATAAAACAATTTCATTGGCCCGTTCAAAATATTATTTTTACCGCGCTTTTTGCCGCTGATATTTTGATAACAAAATTTTTATCAATTACACAATATGCTAGGTATATTATAATAATATAATATAACAATATATTGATGGCTTATTTATGTTGGCCTGTTTTAACATTTGTTAAATTTTTTAAAGAGGTTCTAATTATTGTTCTATGGTAATAGCAGGGGTACGAAACTCCGTGCGTTGGCCGAACCAGGCGATTGCGACCTTGAACACGGTCTTCAGGAGGGCGTGGCATACGTGAAAACCCCGCGTCCCGTATCCCGCCAAAGTGCCGACCCCGCGACCCGTATACCACCATAGTCTTGGAACCAATTTTATAATATACGGGTCTAGCATCATGTTGGTGCGGGAAGCGTATTAACAAAGGCTCTATAGCCCCAGCGCCGTATTATTATTAATACGCGCATTTCATTGGCCCATTTGAATTTCACTCCAACATATTAACAATTATCGTTTTTCATTTAAATTGCACGTTTTTTATTATTATTTGATTATTATTATAAATAATATAATAATATATATTTTTCTTTATTAATTGTTATTTCTATTCAATTAAAAATGTCTTTACTTGAAAACATAAGAAGACAAATGAATGAACATTTTATATGTGTAATTGATTGGTCAAAGTCAGACTTAGAAAAACAAAATATTATTATTAGAGCGAACTTAATTGATATGGAAAATGCAATTGAATGGATGAGTTTGTTAAGTTCAATATCAAATAAAAAATTGAAACGTCAGTTTTGAATTTAAAAATCCACAAAAGTAAGTGCAGTTAATGTAGTAGGTACTACAAAATTAAGTAAAATAAATTAATTAGAATTTTTTGGTTGGCCTCACAGTTTATTAGGTTAAAAATATTGAAAATAAAATGTGAAAATAATTGTAGTGTAGAGCAGTGTTACTAAATAATTCGAAGGTAGGAAAAAGTATTATTGTACAAAAAATGTTGTAATTTATACTCAAATCATTCAGATCATTAATGTAAACTAACTTCAATAAATGTATCAAGACAATATCCCCCCAAAACAAAATAAATTGTTTTCAATACCTAGTTAATATTATTAAATATGATTAATTTAAAAAAATAAAAGAGATGTCACATGCCAAGCATCGTTGGATATATTGCTTAAAAAAAAAATATAAAAATATAAAAAAAAAATGATGAATATCTAAAAAGAGAACAATCACTATGTGCAATAATTAATTTAAAACTGAATCATAACCATCCCATAAATTCATGTGGGGCATTGAAGTTACTTAGAGTTCCTAATGAGGTCAGTATGATTATTATTGTTTATTTCTTCGAAAAGATAATGTGTAAATGAATAAATAAATATTTTTATAAGTAAACATAATATACATTTTTTTAAACATTTAAGACTCAAGAAATATTTCTGTCTTACTTTAATGTTGGGCTAACAGCATGTGAAGCTACGATTGTAGCGTAAAGGTGTCTTAAAGGTGTTTAATAATGATTATTATTAAGGTATATTATTTATTTATTTATACATATACAAATATTATGTTGGCTCAAAATGTTGGCTACTTAGAAAAATATATAATACTTAGATAATACATATAATATGTTCCTATGTATTATCTAAGATTTAATATAATATAAAATCTAATATAATATAATATTAAAATTATTAATATTAATATTAATTGAGAGATCAGCAAATATTGGTATACATCCTGATTTTTGTGGGTGGGTGGGTAAATGGATAAAATATATTTGGGTCCTTAAATTAAAATTGTTTACAACGCCACTGTAAGTATGTATTAAATTAATAATAAATCCACTTATGTCATTTTAATACAAATAAACTTTTTTATAATATAAATTATAATTAGTAATATTATGCAGTACCTAAATCATTAAATATTAATTAAACAACAATTAATTATTTAATTTAGGTATAATCAATATTTATTAATAATAAGAGCAGTGTTACTAAATAATTAGTAGGTATCCTTGTATTGTACAAAAAATGTTGTAATATATACTCCATTCATTTAGATCATTAATGTAAACACGCTTAAATAAATGTATCAAGATAATTTTCCCCTAAAACAATGTAAACTGTTAACTACCTACCTAACAGTAGTCACTAAAATAAATTATTTTCAATAGTTAATATTAATCAGTATTTAAATATAACTTTTAATTACTGTAATAATTATTTAGGCTTTAAAAGGTTATAGTCATTAGATTATTTTTCATTCAATTTACTATTTACTTAAGTACATTTTATAATATCTATAATTACAATGATTTATTTTTTTGTGAGTACCTATAAGAATACAATCATTTATATATTCTGTGATACAATAGTGTGAGTTAAAGTTGTACTTTTATAAAGTTATAATATATAATCTTTATTTAACTTCGTCAATTAAAACCTAACCTAATATACCTATATATAATTTCAAATAGGAATATAATGTATGTTTGCAGGATATTATTTAATTTTTTAATACAGTTGTTAACTTTGTCTTTGCTTGAATTTTAATTTTCACTTATAGTACATTTTAAGGAAACTTATTAAAGTATGGTTTATTATTGAAATAAAATTATTCATTCAGTACATATTTTAATGATAAAAAACTAATTTCAAAATATATTACTTTTTATAGTAAATAAAAATTGGTGAACTTACATAGATATGCATTAGGTACTTAATAACTAAACATTTTAATGGCCTCTTCCATGTTTTTTACATTTGGTTTACTTTTGGAAATGTTTTGACCCAAATTGTGAGATCTTCTAATATTACCTTTAACCACATAGTTTTCAGGTCTCCTTCCTGCTGGAATCCTTTTTGAACCCCGAGTAACATTACCTTTTCTTCTACTTATAGAAGTAGGCTGGACTCTAATTTTACCTCTTCTATTAATAGTCCTTGTCGATGTGTTAACAGTATGAATACAATTTACAAATTGTTGTTTTGTTTTTATATTTTTTAAATTTTTTGCCAATTTTTGAAGTATAATGGGTGGTAAAGATGGTACCATTTTTTGTAATCTTAGCCATTCAGCATCGGTCTCTGCAATTAATTCTGTATTGTTTGATACATTAAAATCAATTTCTTTAGTACTATTTGAAGGCTCAATTATTTTAGTATTTGAGTTTTGCTCTATAGGATTTCCCAAAGGTATAACTTCATTGTTAGTTGATGTTTCGGGAAGACATTCTTTAAGTCCAAGAAAAAATGCTGCTTCTGGACATTTATCACCCAATGCTAAAATACCAAGTACATGACGTTCAATGAGAGTAATAGGTGGTAAGTTAGGTAATTGTATTTTTAAATTTTCATGAATCCAGGTTTGATGCTTACAAAAAGCTCCAGCACATCCAATTTTGCACGAACAGATACCTATTTCAGTATTTATTATGTATACAATTTTTGGATTTGATTCGCTAGGTATTGAATATGTGCAATTATTTATTTGTTTAACATCATCCTTCACAATATGCCCTATTTTAGAGCACAATTCGCTATAAAGTCTATGGAATTCAGAATGTCTATCATGTGCATGATCAAGCAAACGTAAAGTAAAATTTTACATTAACAATTTTAATTACATACCAACATTAACAATGAAATCAACTAAAGCTACTGCGTTATATGCTTTAGTCCTACAAATAAGTATATCTTTTATAACTCTGATTGAAGCCTCCGCGTAGTTGTTCGTTTCATGATTTCGGTAAAGTATATGTAGTCTATATAATTCAATCCACTGTTCTTTTCTATAATAATTCTTTTCAAAACGTTGCACAAAATTATTGAATTTGGAAGACACGTTACGAATTCCAGTTATCGAGTTTTCTAAATCTAAAATATTGTCTGCATACATTACCTATAGTAAAAATAACAATTTTCCATAGATATTCAATTCAAACCCTTTGTATATTAGTAATATTATACTCTAATTTTAATTTTATGACATAAAACATAGGTAATTATGAATTTTACTTTTTGGAACAGTCTCATTGGTGGACAGCGATCATCTAGCTTAATTCCATTTTTAGTATCATGCAACCAACGCCATTCAGCTTGTGCCATGTGAAAATGGCAGAGAAATTGCTTAGCAGAAGGCCATACAGAATGCAACGAGTTTTTCTCTGCTCTAGACTCATCACTCATAAAAACCATAGGTGCCTGCATAGGTAAAGGTATATATAAAAAAAAACATATAAATAATAATTATTTAGTATTAATATGTTTATCATTATAATGAGGTTAAATTTAAATTTGTTTTAAAAGAAACAGTATTACAAAATTAAAACCTAATCAGATAATTAAACAATTAACTTATTAACACTTTTTATTAGCTTTTTGATATGATAGAATACCTAGACTCTAGAGTTAAATAAAATTTGTCATTTATAAGTAGCCATATAATATGATTGTTATAAATAAAAAAGCCACTGTTTAAACTACACTTTTTCAAGATTTGCTTAAGTAATTTAAAAAAAAAAAAAAAACATTTTCTATTTTCAGTTTATTTGTTAATTAGTTTAATTCATGTTTGTGCTCCGGGTAGTGGGTTTGGTGCCAGATTTTTCTAGCTTGGCGTTTTTTTAAAATTAATTCTTTTAAATTCTGTGGTAAATGAGTATATTGGTGTGGTTTTATTGGTATATTCGTATTTTATGGTGAAGAGGTTAGTCTGTTATTGCTTTTTGGATAGTTGTAATGAGGAATTGTGAAGCGCTGTCTATGTCATCGCTAGTTTTTAGTCGAATATTTAATGAAATGTATAAAAAATTAAAATTAATTTGTCTAGAGTATAAAGTGTTGTTTACGTTTTCTGGTTTACCACCTAGGTGGAGTAGAACTGGGGAGTGGTCACTGGACAGTTCTTCAAGGTTTTTATATTATTATTTAAGTGGTTTGGTAGTGAGGTTATGAAAAAATCAAGTATGTCTGGGTGACGATTTGTGTGGGATGGCCAGTAGGTTGGGGCACTAGGCGAAATGAAGGATAGGTGATTATTTAAAATTGTATTGTAAAAAGTTTGGTCTCTAGGGTTAGTTAATCTACATCCAAATACGGTATGCTTTGCATTAAAGTCACCTCCAATTATGAATGCATTTTTAAGTGTTCTTAGTTTGAAGTCGAGGTGTTGTTATTTTTTGATTAGGAGGGCAGTAGACTGATGATATTGTAATGGAGATATGGTTAAGTACTATTTGTATATTTGTAGCTTGTATATAGGTCTTTTGATATGTCGGTAATGCGTAGTGTAATAGCGTAGTGGATATTAAGATCGCGGTACCAGAGTGTGCAGTACCATCGGGGTGATCTGTTCGGTGTGTTGTATAGCCTGGTATGTTGAAATGTTTCATTGGTGTTGGTGTTTCTGTAATTAGGGCGACATTTATTTTTTTTGTCGTAGAGTAAGTGTTGTAGTTCATTTTATTGTGGGTTAATCCATTTGCGTTCCAGAGTAATATTGATAAAGGAGGAGTTTGATTATTATCAGTTGACATTTTTCATTAATAATTTGTCGATGACTGTTGTTAGAAGTGAGATAAGTGGGTTAATGAGGGATTTGAATTCGTTTAAAAAGGAGGTCAATTGGGTAGTCATATTTAGGGCCAGTTGTACCGTTCTGTAGTTAAACATCGATTAGCTAATCAGTGATCAAATTTTAATCAATGATTAACTATTGATGTGTTGTATAGTTGCTGGTATGGCAAATTATTGTACACTTGTTTACAATATTTTTATTTATTGTTGGCACCAGTTCACGCTTTATCACAGAACTACTGATAACATTCATAATAACGATATATTTATTTTTGTTGAAACCTTTATTATTTAATAATTAAAAACTTAAAAGTTAAAACACTTTATTAGTTACTTTTGTATTAAAATATACATAATATTCTATTACTATGGAAGTAGCTTCCAAGAAGCGTACTACCAATTTTACGTCTTCCGAAGAAGAATTACTAATTACATTAGTGAAAAAATATAAATCTGTGTTGGAGTGTTTGAAAACTGATGCTGTAAATGCCAAGTATGTAAAGTAGTTCTATAATTGTTTGTTTAACTTTTTATATTTGTACTCATGTTGTGTTCTACCCATTGTAAAACACCATTATAATATGTGATATATTATTCTATACTTAGTAAGTAGACAATTTTTTTATTATAGTATGAACATCATAAATCTGTATAGTATTTATATAACTGTGTATTTACCAATAACCTAATGTCACAGATATATGCTTATCTGTAATAATATTAAATAAAAATATCACATATTAATATCATTAATTGAATCTATACGACACTGATTGGATTTCGTAGGAAAATGTTTACTGACTATATAATCTGACTAAAAAGAACTATACATTTTAATTATTTATAACATTGCGGTATGTGGAATAGTAATTGTTTAATCAATTTAATAGTGTAATAAAATGTGAATAGTTGATAAAAAGAATACTTTAAATAAATACTTAAAACTCTAAATTGTGTTAATATTCATTAATATTTATTTTAATATTATAAATCATTACATTAATTTGACCATTTTAATTTATTGTTGTTGGGTAGATACTATATTATTCAAAATATGTATGATTTGTACCTACAATTGTAAAATATTTGAATGTGTTAAGTGATCATTTAACCTAAGAAAAACTAAATTCCTACCTTTATTTTCATTTTCAACATAATAAATTCAGGCATTATTCTAATACATAATTTAAGTGGTTGTTAAACAATACAATAAAACTATTAAATTAAATGAAACTCCTGTAATATGGTATTGAACATATTTTCAACATTTTTTTAAATCCTATTTTCCTGTATGTAATAATTAACCAATGAACAGCATACAACACGAGTACCATTATATCAGCAATAATCTTATGGGTAAATAAATGTAATATATTATGATATTTCCATTTTTAGAATGAAAAAGAATGCATGGTCTAAAATTGAAAGAGAGTTTAATTCCCAATCAATAGAGACCCCACGTACTGCCGATATACTGAAAAATAAGTATATTAACTTAAAAAGAAAAGTTAAAAAACAGTATGCAGATGAAAAAGTATATCATCGGGGTACTGGAGGAGGCCCATCAAAGTCTTTTTTGGAGTCGTCTGCAGCAGTATCAATTGGGGAAATGTTACAAAATAAAATGACAGGAGAAATGCCAGTATATGATTGTGATGCACTTAATAAAGACACATCAGATGAGATAGAGATTGATGTTAGTCTCATCAACAAAGACATTTTTGATGATCATAGTATCATCATTATGCCAGATGATACTTATGACATGCATCATGCAACTGAAAATCTTGAAGAACCCAAGACAAGTGGTTAGTAAAACTGATATTATAAATTGTATTATTTAAAAAATTAACTATTAACTAATTAATCAAAATTTAAATTCTATTTATTTTTTAAATTATAGGAGTAACCAGGAATTGGACAAATTGTGAATCAGAAATTACCGAAACTGACGATGTTGAAGAACCAAGTACAAGTGGTAAGTAAAACTGGTATTAAAATAGTAATGTTTAAAAAAAAACCATTAATTTATTTAACAAAGTTTAAAGATTAATTCAGGATTAATTAAAGATAAATATTTTATAGGAGTTGCTAGGGATTGGATCCACTATACTCCAGCAGATTTAAAATCAAGATCAGCGTTAACTGGTAATACATCTGGTAAGCAAAGTATTTTATTTATAAATTAATTATAGTGTAGGTAGGTTTTATTTAGTCAATGTCTGTATTTTAATTTTGCTAGTGACACATAATTTATAAAATTTAAAAAATAATAACATTTTGAGACTAATTATTTATGTATAAACATAACTAATTTAAAAATAAAACAAAATGTATTAAAATACTGAAATATTTCATTTTTTTAAATTTCATGAAATTTTCAAACACTATTTATGATGAACCTGTAAATTTAATTTAGATGGTAATGTGTCAAAAAAGTGTAAGGGATACCAGGACAAAATTTCTCAATGGGTTTCTACTCGTGCATCTCTATCTGACCAACAACAAAAAGCATTTATTGACCATCATAAATTAAAAATGGATCAAATGCGTGAAAAACATGCAGTCGAATTGAGAATGATGGCTGAGAAGCATCAAATTGAAATGCAGAACTTAAAACTTACGAATGAAATATTACATTTACAAAAAGAAAAAGAAAAGAAATATTAAAACAATATAAGTTACCTATAACCATATAAGTTCCTAATACTACAGCTTTTATATATTATCCATAAGATTGAGATATTTTTTTTAAATTTAATTTTGTTACTGCAATAATAATATATATGTAATACATAAGTTCCTAATACTGACTACAGTTTTTATATATTATCTATAAGATTGAGATATTTTTTTTGAATTTAATTTTGTTACTACAGTAATAATATATATGTAATAATACTGTTGTTTTTGTTTGTTTTATTAAAAAATATATATTAATATCAATTAATGGTTAAAAATGGCATTTTAATTTTAAATATATGTAGAATTATATATAGTTTAAACATTGGCAAAATATCGAAGTAATTTTCTCCTTGTACTATTTTGCACTGCATTCCTGCTAATTGCATCCCCTGGATTGTTGAAATCTGTGATTCTAATAGAAGATTCTACTGCTGTGGTCACTCTTGGAATTCCTTCTTTAAATTCACAGGCTATATTATGAAGTACAGCTGTGGCAACAATTATGGATTGTGATGAAGTTCTTTTGACATTTATACCTGTAGCTAATATTGGAAAGCGACGTTTCCAAACGCCATAACTTCTTTCCACAGTATTTCTTGTACGGATTAAAGATTCGTTATATTTATCAACGGCTGCTGCAGTTATACCAGATGCAGGATCTATTAGTGAGCCAGGGTTCCCAACTAAGGTCATAACAAAATCACGCTGTGCATAGCCACTATCAGCTACCAATAGACAATTCTGCATTTCACCCCTTTCAAACTTTCCTCGTATTGCCGAATTGTTAAAAATAGTGGAATCATGTGATGACCCAGGCCACCGAGCAACAATATCTTGGATTTTTAAATTTGCATCACATATAGTTTGGACATTAATTGAGAAGAAGCTCTTTCTGTTTCGATACATCTCTGCATTATCACCACCGGGTGACCTTATTTTGACATGTGTACAGTCTAAAGCACCAATAACCAAGGGAAATTTAGCGATGTTATAAAAATCTTGTTTGACTTGTTTTATTTCCATTTCATTGTTAGGAAAATGCACAAATAATGGACGTAGTAAAGCAATTTCATGCGAAACAAGTTTAACTATGCGGCTGGCTGTTGACTTATGGACTCCAATAAAGTCCCCACAGACAACCAACATTGACCCTGTGGCATAATATCTCAATGTCAGGAGCACTTTATGTTCAGAACTTACTGCATGATTCCTACAATATATTAAAATTGAAGCTATAAGTAATCTCATAATACATATTTTGAACAACAACCTACACAATATAATTAACTTACCAATCGGTACGGGAGCAGATGCGGTCACCAATCAAATTAATAATAAAACGAACTGAAGTTTTGGACAATCGATATCGGTCAAAGAATTCATCATCTCTCCAATGCGTAAAATGGTCTGCCCTTTGTCTAAAGTTTCTTTGACGTCTGGGAAAAGCAATCATCACCATCAAGTCGTTAAAATCATCATCTTCGATATCAGAATCGGATTCAAAAAAATTTTGGTCGTGATCAAAATACATTATATGAAAATGATGAATAACGATGAATATAAAAACAAAATGTAAAACACAACAGATTTAGGAATATAGAATATAGATTATAATTGAAATAAAACTTCACGCAAATTGAAAAATATGGTTTTATTTAAATTATAACAGAAACTGATAAGACTTACAAATGATAACATGAACAATAATCAGCGGTTAAATAGTTAACAACAGTTTAACCGGCCATTATTGGGTGGTTAACTTAACATTCGTTTAATCATTGATTAAATTTTTGACAGGCACTGTACAACGATTCAAAATCCTTAATCACTGATTAAAACATAATCGTAGTTTAACCACAGACGGTACAACTGGCCCTTACGTTTTGTTGGTTATGGTGTTCGTTATTTGTGTGTATCGGATTTTTATTTTGTAAGGTGGCCTGAGAGTAGGTTTGGTTGTTATTTGAATTATTTGGGCGTGAGGTACTGTTGAGAGATGGGTTGTACAACGTGGGGTTTTTGCGATTTGTGTTTTCTTCAGTTTTGTCAGTGTTTTTTTGCTTGGTGATTGTTTTTTTCGAAGTTGCTGCAGGTTTTTGAATACAAGACATCCGCGATAATTTGCTGGGTGATCTCCGTTACATAACGGACATTTGGCAGGGAGGTCTTGACTTTTGGTGCATGTGTCAGTTCTGTGGTTTTCACCACAACGGACACATCTCGGATGGTTGTTGCAGTAAGTTCTGGTGTGGCCGTAATCTTGGAAATTTAAGCATTGTATTGTTAGTTTATTGATAAGAAGTGCTTCGATTTTGATTTTGGTGTAGCATATAGTTTGGAGCTCGAATATGTTTCTATTGTGAAGCGCTGGTTCTAGGTCTACAAAAAATATTAGTAGTTTTATTTTTGAGACTATGAAGAGCGTTTGTGACGTTCCTCACTTGATATCCTTCTTTTTCGAGTTCGTCTTTCGGCTGAAGTGGTAGGATGTAAATTTCTAATGACGATACGGTATGGTTTGATTTCTTTTAATTGATATGTAAAAAAATCGGCTTTTGCATCTTTTAATTATTTTATTACGGATCTGTATGTACTTGGAGATGTAGTGTTTATTTTAATTGATTCAGTAGAGCTTTTGCAGGTAAAATCGTCTTTCGGTACTATAATAATTTTTATTTTCTCGCAATATAGTCGATCATTTTGAACTCTTGTTTTAATAAATATTGGTGGAGGGAATTTAGAGACGATTTCGTTTGCTTCATTAGTTTCCATATCCGTGACTTCATTTTGTGATAGGATACTGAATTTATTATGAGAGGAAAATTGCGTGTTAGTTATGGTTTTAATTGTTTTTGATAACTGACTTTGTTTATCAGAATTTAAACGTTTGTGAGATTTGGGAGAGACCTCAGTCTGTTCAAAATTGAAAACATCGTTCGTAACAGCCTCTCTTATTTGGGTGTTATTCTTTATCTTTTGTACGTTGTTTTGGTTGAAAATTTTAATTGGGAGATAGTCTTACCAGTGGCGTATCTACGGGGGGGGGGGGGGTCATGGGGATCAATTCCCCCCTCCCCATAGACTGTATACACACAATTAATTATAGTCGTTACTCGTTATAATTTGACGATTATTATTTAAAATAATATGATTTTTTTTTTTTTTTTTATCAATAATTGATTACATTTGCAAGAATTAAAATATTATATTATTGTACAGTATTCTCATTGGTATCGCTGGTCACTGGTCCGTGTTCAGTGATTATACCGGGTCATACTCTAGTAGGTATCATATGGTCTATGCGGTCCGTATTATCGTGTGGAGGTGTCGGCGTCGTCTATGTACCGACTGCCTCCATATTAACGAACAACGAATTGGTTTATTACAATTGTATTTTTATTAGGAATGAGACGAGAATAATATTTATTAGTTACAGAATGTACGATGTATGATTAACGACGCGTCGAGCGAAATAACGTTGGTCACGAGGTTTTTGGTTTGCCGTGTGGGTGCGTGTCGATTGGAGCGAGGTGCGTACGAGCGTGTTTACTATCGCGAGGTCGCGGACAAAGAGAGTCGTTCCGCGCGGCGGTTACGCCGTAGGCCCCGGGCGAAACCGATCGCTGGTTTGGAGGGGGGTGACCAACGCCTAACAGTGCTCGCGTCGTCCGGGAAGAAATCATGTGACGGCTGCGCCGCCACATTCGTATAATGGCGCTCTGTCGTTTCGATGCATGTTATCACAATTGTCTTATCATTATCATTATTTAGGCGTAGTCCCCCTCAAGTTAGTAATTACGGTAAAAAGTCATATCCCCCCCATGACAAAAACCTAAATACGCCACTGAGTCTTACATTTAGAGTTCATTTTAATTAGGTGTTGTTACGTAAGTGAAGATACGCGGCTGGGAAGACGGTTTGTTATACATTATATGGGTTTGGATAATTAAAATACTTACAGAAAGTCTTGTCATGGGGTTTTGGGCCCCAGACGGCAGCGATTTTTTTGTTAAAAAAAAGAGCACTTGAATTTCTAGTTTTTTTAACACTTTTCACAACAAAAACGGTTAAGTATTTAGTTTGATTTTTAATAAAATAGTAATTATCGAATAAATTAGATGCACACATGGGACGCTTAATAAAATAAATGTTAACAATTAATATTTAAACGTAACGATTTCTTAATAATAAATAGGGTTAGGATGTTGATGACATTTGCATTTTTTTTCCTTTTATTCTGTACAATGCTATCCTAGCTAAAAATTAGTTTTATGCCCCCTTCATGCAGAATATTCTAATTTTATTTTGCTTTTTTTTGCATTTTTCGCTATAAATTAAATTTTTTGTTTTTCAACGTCATTTTTCAAAATTTTTAAGTAATTTTTTCTTCTTTTAGGTCATTTTTTGTACTTTTTATACAATGTGGTATATTTTTCACAAATTATAGATTTTAGGGCAAATGTTACACCCAAGTTTGGAAACAAATTTAATTTATTTAAAATCTAACTTTGGATTTGGACTATAAGTAAAAATAGTTTTAATATTATTATTGTGGGGTTTTTTTTGTGATTACATTTATCGCGTTCCGATAAGATTTACTCTTTGAGCGTTATATATTGATGAAACGAGTGCTCTTTCAGACATACGCCGATCATACACGCTTATCGAGTATTATATTTATAAATGTATGGAATAAATCCGATAAACAAGATAAAATTGACATAGACATTAAACCTGTGACGAACCAGTGCCTTCACCACATACTCCCTCCCGATGTCGGTCGCGCTCCCTGCGTTGGCAACACCGCTCGGCCCGCCGTGTCGTTCGCGACCGCGGAGTGTCGGGCGGCCGCCAACGCTCTCTCGCTCGGCAACCGTCAACCGACGCACACGACGCCGTTCCGAGCACTGCCGACATCTCTTTGCCACTGGCTTCGTCGCACGCATAAATTTCATGTCCGATTGTAAATAAATATTCATCTGCTTAAATCGTCTCCGAGTTTATTTATTTCGAACCTTTCGTATGTTGGCCGCGTAAGTTGTGTAACATTCTTAAACCTACGCGCGCCACAGACCTATTGATTGACGTGCTTATAATTGCAGTTAAAGGACTATTGTCAGTAGTGTTTCGCATTCGCCGTCACCATTTAACAGATATTTTTCAAATTTTATATTTTAACGATTTTAAACATGCCAAAAGCAAAATCGTCTGTAAGTAGCCGCTTACACAGTTATGTAGTTACGGTTATATAGATGGCAAAGGTGCAAGAGGAGAAGACATTCCAGGAGATTTAACTACTGATGACATGACCTACTTCAAGTATGCACCCATAACGTCCGTTGATGTCGAGAAAATGTTTTCATCATACAAATATTTATTAACTGATTGACGTCGTCGTCTTTTGTTTGATAACATCCGACACATATTAATTGTACAGTGCAACAATGCAATATGAATATTATTATAACATCAACATCCTAACACTAATAATGAAATTATTTTTAATATAATTTTTTTTTTATTTATATTTTACTTTTTAATTTATTTTTGATATTGAAATTTATTTATAAATTATTTAAATGCTTCTACTATTACACCCATTATTATACCCATATCTCTAATAAAAATTATTATTTATAAATAAGTTTTTTCACTTACTTAATTAGTATTTTAGATAATTTTTAAGGCACTTTTGCACTTTTTTTAGGGCTTTTTTGCATTTTTTTTAGGGCATTGTTGTGTGTTTTTTAGGTCACCAACATCCTAACTCTAATAATAAATTACCAATTTGCGTGGTAGGTAGTAGATACATACATATATTTTTGGTGAAATCTAAAAGCTGCCTTTAGTGCTGTCTACAAATAAAAATATGATATCGTTAAATTATTAGGTCTATCATTTTTATGCTAACTATAATAATTATAGCAGGTAGGTTAGGTTACTGAAATGTCTTAACTATTATTTTTATAATACAACTATAATGTCTATATTTATTTACTTTTAATTTGGTTGTAAAGCTCAAAATCAACAACTCTAGGTAATATGAATGTGATTTACTTGTTGGATTTAAAGTATTTAATCAGGTACCTATATAATTTAATTTTATAACACTACAAGATAATTATTATCTAGAAATTATAAAATGTTATTTACCTAACAGATAGAAAGTGTTATATTGTATCATTGTTGGTGTATATTAAATTACTTTTGCCAAGTATATTTGCATCATCCAGTTAAATAATTTATATAATTTTGGTGCATATACCTATAAGTAATTCCGGTCTTAGTTTTTAATTATGCGTATTTTATACTACTATGCTTCTTTACTAATATTACCTAAATGTGATTAATTTAAATAGTATGTTTAAAGATAGTACCTAGGTGTTTTAATTATTATAATTTAGTTTCACTTTTTAATATTGACTTTGATTGAATACCTATACCTCTATATACTATTTACGGCTTTTATATGTAGGTATTGTAGAATGTAGATTATATTAGGTTTGATGTAAGCACATAATTTACTACCCCAATAATTACAAATATAGCCCCGAAAATATAACTATTCTACATTATTTTAGAAAATGAACAGAAAACGTCCTTATTTTCATCAATTATCCGAGCGATCTAAAAGAAGACACATCAATGTTGATTCAACTTCTAATTATTCAGATAATAGTTTTTCTTCTTCCTCAACTGATCCAGTTTATAAATCATCACCATATATCGGTCATTCTAATTATATTGTTGAATCAACTGACACAGAGTGATAAATCATGTAATACAAATAACTGTAGTTAAACCGAATCCAATGAAATTGAAAATTTTGTTTTTAATTCAACATCAAGTAATAATGATACATCTAAAGAAAACAATTTACCGACAGTTAACAATTTGATTGCACTTCTAACTTTAAATACTGATATTTCTAATACTGAAAAATCATCCATGGGTAAAAAAAATTTTCTTCGGTCATGGGCAATTCAACACAATGTAACTGCAACTGCAGTTACTGATCTATTAACGAGATTGAAAAATAATGTTAACTCTTTAAATAATGAACTTCCAACAGACGCTAGAACATTATTAAAAACAAATATGCCTTTATTAAAGAAGGCTGTGGAACCTAGAAACTATATTCATTTTGGCTTGGAATACAATTTAAAAATTATTATAGAATAAAATGTATAATTTTAAATGATATTAAAAAAAAAAAAATTGTAATAACGACTTAAAATCATGTTAGATTAAATAAATCACCAATTTAATAAACCAACTTAATAATTTTTGCTAATTTTGTAATTAAAGTTAATAATTTAACAAATATATATTTATTATTGATATGAGCTGCATTTATTTGTATATTATATTTAATTATTGTTTGATTTAATTTTAGACCATTCAGTTCTCATAAGTGATGGTATTACTGAGAATAAGTGCAAATTAAATAAAAAAAATAATCATTATTGTTCATTTGAACCTCAAAATAACAATACAAATAAAGATGAAAAGTATCAACTGTTGGTATCGTTGGGACATCAACTTTGTCGACTATCTGGTAATAATAAAAAAACAACAAAATAATAATTATTATTTCAACTACGTGTGTTAATAAATCTATATGTTATTCACACTAAGTTTGTACTAGCATACATGAAATTAATTACTTAAATGTTTTAAAAATTACAGCTGACTTTCTGAAGTTCAAATCAAACATGAATTACTTAAAACTTGAATTGACTTCATTCATTAAAAATAAAGAGGCTTCAACACTTACAAATAATACATTCAATCAAGAAAAAGCTGATGATATATTATCAACATTCCCAAATAATGACGAAGAAAAGCTTTTGGCCATAGAATCAAAGCTTACAACTTATGACCCATTATATAATGATAAATTGGTATATAACTTTTCTTTATAAGTATATTATTGTAGTAAATAGTGTTAGTTTTTTTTATATATAATATGTATAACAGGTATCCGCATTTATGTTTGCTTCTGAAGGTAAATCAATTTCCAAAGTAACTAACAACTTACTGAAAATAATATTTACTGACACATTTGCATCTGACTATAGCTGGAAAGGCCAAAAAGAAAAAAAGAAATTAGAAAATTAGAAAATTTTCAAAGTTATCATAAGAAATAATCTTTATTATTCATATTAAATACTAGCTGATCCCGTGCACTTCGTTTCCCGTTAAATGTATGCCAACCCTTTATGACTCAAACTCTGTTCAATTCGTTATTTAATATTCAGTATATGGTGTTCAAAATTTATTCGTTAAAAATTGTACCCCTTCAATGAATAAAAATAACAAATATAATTACATATTTGTGTATCACCTCCCCGTCACCTGACTCGTCTTGTCCAGTAGATTTTTAATTTTGCATTTTTTTTGTTCCTACACATGTTATATTCGACGCAAAAAATTCTCCTGAACAGAACCGTCACCCTGGTGATAGTGCGTTGTGAATAAAAAATAATTAAATAAAACATATATAATAATTTATAAGTAAGGAATTCCTTTTTTGTTAATCATTTAAATTATAATTATTAACAAAAATCAGTTATATATTCATTGTAGTGGTTTGTGGTATACGATGTTTTTTGTTTGATCACCTGGCGCATAGATTGTATTTTTTTTTGTTCATACTCTATAGGTTAATTTTGTTTTCTATTGCTTATAATATATCATGGCTCCCGACCCCCTTAGTGATAGTGAACGGTCGGAGCGGTTACTAAAACGGTGTATCATGCGTCGGGATGGTGCTATCCAAGATATGAATGATTTACATAAGCTAGCGGTAAAGGCAAAGGGTGATATATCGTGTAAAGCGTTATTTTTTGCTCGCAAGGCTGACATTGAACAATTTATGGCAGATATTACGGTAGAACAAGACACAATTATGAACGCGTTGTTGGACGCGGGTCGGGACAGCGAATATGTACATACACACGCTCCATTGATTCGGGAGGTTAAAAATCAATATTATTTCATTCATGCCACGGCACAAGAAATGACCGTTGAACCTCAACCTGTACAAAATGTTCGTACCAACCTCCATTTACCAAAAATAAAGTTACCGTCATTTAGTGGGGATATTCTACAGTGGCCAACCTTCCGTGACAAGTTCGTTGCGTTAGTCGATTCAGATCCCGACTTATCCCCAATCGAAAAGTTCCACTTATTAGCAGGTTGTGTTACTGACAGGGCTGCCACAGTGGTTAACTCGTTGAAAATGACAGATATGAATTATCCAATTGTGTGGCGAAAGTTGATTGATCAGTTCGATAATCCTCGTCTATCTGCCTCGACATTAGTAGACGGACTTCTAAGCTTTCGCCGAATGGAATTTGAAACCGTTCCAGGGTTATCAGCGTTCCTCCATGTTTTTGACGAAAGTTTGCAATCGTTGAAAATGTTCGACATCGAAGATGTGTCTAGTTTTATTATGTTTGTATTAGCAAATAAAAACCTTCCACGTGGTACTCGGGAATTATTTGAAAAGGATAACTCCAACACTTTTCCTGGTATTGAAGATTTGGTAAAGTTCGTTCGATGTCGTATAAAAATCTTGGAAAATATTGATGGTGCTGCAGGTAAGCACATGCCTAAAGACAAATCAAACGGTAGGTTCAATGACAAGCCCACTGGTAAGTTGATGATGGTATCAGCACAGGGCGATGCAAACCCCAAATGTCCGATTTGTAAAGCACCTCATGATGTACAAGTATGCTCAGAGTTTCTATCTATGCAACCCCCGAAGCGGTTTAAGATGATAACTAGTTTCCGTCGGTGTTTCCGATGTTTGAGTGCTACTCATGTATCATCAGCTTGTACCAGTGACGTTTTTTGTGCTACATGTAAGGGGTCACATCACAGTTTATTACATCTCCAAAAATCTAGGGTCAGACCACCATCAGACAATGGTGGGAGTTCGGGCTCGGCACCAGGTGGTATGAATCGTGGGGCATCATCTAGCTCTGTATCGACCGGTGCCGTATCTCATGTTGGAAAAATGGGTCCATCCACGGTAGTTTTGGGAACAGCCATGGCTCACACCCGTGATCGGTTCGGTCAAACCGTGGTTGTACGAATTTTAGTTGACTCAGGGTCGCAAATTAGTGCTATAACCGAATCGTGCGCCCACCACCTCGGATTAACTATTAAAAAATGGACGGTCCCAGTGTCAGGATTAGCCGGTGTTACGCTACCCACAGTGAAAGGTTTAACTTCGTGTACCATTACACCTAGGTTCGACAGTAATACCGAAATCGAGGTCAACACATGGGTGTTACCAACCATAACTGTAAATTTACCGACGTCACCACTTCCAGCATCCATCAAGAGTTCATATGCTCATTTAGCGCTGGCCGACCCCAAGTTTGACATTCCAGCGACAATCGATTTGTTGTTAGGCGCGGATTTGTATCATCATGTGTTCGATGGAAAGCAGTATTCTGAAGAAGGTAATCCCACGGCGTATAGTTCTATATTTGGATGGATACTCATTGGTCCGGTATATCCTGCCGCAACTTCCTATCATCAAGCTGTTGTTGTTTCTTTGGCAACGTCATTAGAGGATATGGTTCGGAAATTCTGGGAAGTTGATGAACCAACGAACGCACCAAGTGAAACTACTGAAGACGGATTTTGTGAAAAGTTATTCTTCGAACACACTATGATAGATCGATCCGGTAGGTATATAGTTCCGTTGCCGTTTCGAGACGCTAATCCGCAAGAAATGTTAAAAGGGACAAGGGACATAGCCCAAAAGCGATTCTTAAATTTAGAACGAAGATTAATTTTAAATCCTACCTTGTATGAGGCGTACCGTGATTTTATGGCTGAGTATATCAGGTTAGGGCATATGCAAGTAGCTAACACTCCAGGCGATTACATCATTCCACATCATGCCGTCACCAAGGATGAAAATGGGAAATTGAAGATCCGTGTAGTATTCGACGCGTCTTCCCGATCCTCAGGTGGACACTCATTGAATGATGTACTTTTGACGGGTCCGAAACTCCAGAATGACATCACGGATATTCTGTTAAGGTTTCGTTTTCCGAGATTTGTTTTCGTGGCCGATATTTGCAAGATGTATCGGCAAATACTCATTCGACCAGAACACCGGTCGTTTCAGCATATTCTGTGGCGACCGTCCCCTGCTGAGGAACTGATTGAGTATGAACTCAACACCGTAACTTATGGGACCGGACCTGCTCCATACTTAGCCATCAAAGTGTTACATCGGGTGGCCGAGTCGTGTCGTGCCAAACATCCAAAGGTACATGAAGCGTTGTTCCATAATACTTATGTAGATGATGTTTGTGCGGGTGATGATGTTCTCGATGGTGTGTTAGATTTACAAAGAGATTTAATGGCCGTGCTGGCCAAACATGGGTTCGAGCTGAAGAAGTGGACTAGCAATTGTGATGAAGTATTAGCCCGGATAGATCCATCCTCACGCTCGGAAACTACCATACCGTTTGAAAATTCTGAAGACGCATATGTACGAGTCCTTGGATCACATTGGGATCCCGTTCATGACGTGATTGGATATCATGTGTCACCAGAACTAGGCGTATATACCAAACGAGGAGTTTTGTCCGTAATTGCCAGGTTATATGACCCGATTGGTATGCTGGCACCAGTCACCTTTTGGGCCAAAGACTTTTTGCAGCGATTATGGAAGTTAGGACTTCATTGGGATAGTGAATTACCACCTGATCTACTAAACCAGTGGCGGGCGTACTTGGAAGATCTCCCTGCCGTGTCCCAATCCACGTTGCCTAGACATATTGACATTGTCTCGGCTACCGAAATACATTTGTGCGGATTCTGTGACGCATCGAATAAAGGCTATGCGGCGGTGGTCTACATACGAGTATATACCCGTAGTACCATTAATATATATCTCTTAGGAGCAAAGTCGAAGGTAGCCCCGGTCAAGATCATGACTACGCCCCGCTTAGAGTTATGCGGTGCACTGTTATTGGCCAAGTGGATGGATCGCTTGAAAACCGCGTTGGAACCCCAGGTAAATATTGACAAGATGTATTCCTGGACCGACTCATCGATCGTCTTATCTTGGTTGGTATCACCTCAAATTAATTATAAAATATTTGTGACCAATCGAATCGCTAAAATCCGGCAATTACTTCCCGATTGTCAATGGAATCATGTACCATCCGAAGACAATCCAGCGGACTGTGTTTCTAGGGGGATATTAGCGTCACAATTAGCGCAGTATACGCTTTATTGGAACGGGCCTAATCTGTTAACGGATCTGGAACCAACAGATAGTCAGTTTATCCCCATACCTCCAGATGAATTGCCTGATTTAAAGTCACACGGTCCCCTGGTCTCACTAGTCAATACAACAGGCGACTTCGCGGGAATTATCTCCCGATACTCGTCCCTATCGTTTGCGCAACGGGTGTTTGCATTAGTATGGCGTTTTATTGCTAAAACGAAGAAATCCAAGACAGGCAACGGACCTATTCATAGGTCAGAGTTGCAGAAAGCCCGAGACACGCTAGTATACATGACCCAACGCCAATACTTTGGGACATGGGTGAAAAGGTTACATGATAGCCCCCCGAGTAACATTCCTAATTCCTTCCGAAAATTGAAGCCGTACCTTGATGAGTGTGGTATCATTCGGGTGGGAGGTCGACTACGAAATTCAAATTTGAGTGAACATGCCAAATTTCCCATGTTGGTGCCCAAAGGGTCACATATAGCGTGTCTGATCTTACAACACTATCATCGCTGTTATTTACACGCAGGACCACGTGCGCTGGGATCCGTAGTTTCTCGAGTATTCTGGATTACTTCGGCTCGAAACGAAATTCGTAAAGTTATTCACCGATGTATCACATGCACCAAATGGGCTGCCGTTCATCCACAACCTATCATGGCGGATCTCCCCACTTCAAGGATTACACCAAGTCGCCCATTTTGCCACGTCGGCATAGATTATGGAGGCCCGTTTATAGTCCGGGAAAGCCGCCGACGAAAGGCAAGAGAATACAAGGCGTACATGGCGTTATTCGTATGTTTTGCTACGAAGGCTGTCCATATTGAGACTGTAACAGAATTATCGACCGAAGCATTTTTAGCGGCCTTTGATCGCTTCATTGCTCGGAGAGGATCGCCTACCGATGTTTATACCGACTGCGGTACTAACTTCGTAGGAGCAGAAAGGCACTTACAAACATTATTAGGACTAGAAAAAGAACAGTCCATCGTAATCAATGACACCACGTGCAATTGGCATTTTAATCCACCCGCAGCGCCTCATTTCGGAGGACTATGGGAAGCCGGGATTAAGTCAGCCAAATTCCACTTGAAACGAGCGATCGGTACTCAAGTACTCACATTTGAGGAACTAACAACCTTGTTGACTAGAGTTGAAGGTATCTTAAATTCTCGTCCATTGACACCGTTGTCCTCAGACCCGAGTGAAATTGATTGTCTCACCCCTGGACATTTTTTAATCGGTCAACCACTCGTGGCATTACCAGATATAGATCTCACTCTCACCAAACAAAATGTTCTCACTCGATGGCAACTTTTGCGCCAATGTAACCAGCAGTTTTGGCATCGATGGTCACACGAGTATCTGTCTACCCTACAAGTCCGATCTAAGTGGGCTTCGACTGGAACTAGTTTGGCGGTTGGAGATGTCGTGATTGTCAAAACGCCACATACGCCACCGACTGTATGGCCAACTGGCCGTGTAATTGAGATACACCCAGGCAAAGACGGTATCGTCCGTGTGGTCACCCTGAAAACTGCCAAAGGAACTACCAAACGTCCGGCCGTTCAATTGGTTAAACTTCCAACCGAAGTATGATCTCCTTACATACAAAAACCAAATGAAATTGTGTAAACAACCCATTCCTGTGATATGCACGTTTACTATTATTGTTATTTATTTATTGTATATTTTTTTTTTTTTGTCTGTAATTCCAATTTGTTATTTTTTCAAATTGCCAAAAAATTTATTTTAATATTAGCTGTAATCTTCGGGCCGTCTTCCAACAACTTCTACCATCCAGCATCAAATGATTGAAGTACAGGCCTTCAATGGTGGGAGAATGTTCGGACCAATATGTGCCGATATGTGTATAAGCCAGCACGATGATAACGACGACCGTGCGAGGGATACTACAATCCACCACCACCGCCGCCGCGTACGTCGCAGCTGTGGTGATATCATAATAATTATTATAATTATTAAATATTATAGCCGCCAACCAGTTCGGCCGTTGCGTTTATACGTAACACACCTGGTGCGGTCGTGCGTGACAGGTATCGATGATCGCCGGCCTTATTATCGTAAACTTTACGTTAATCGTTCTAGTGTCGCGACAAGTGTAAATCTGTCTTTTTACTATTATTGTGCCGCGTTAAGGGTTAACGATTTTACGGTATTGTTACCACGGCGGTGAGTGACACGGATTACAATATAATTATAGTGGTGTGCGGGCGTATATTCGTACGTTGCGTGATAATAATATAATACTGTCACCGTGATTGCGTAACTTGTGCCATATCGGTCTATGATCGGCGGCGGCGGCAGCAGCGTTCCCGGCAGATGCATATGCGGTCGGGTATCGTTATATTATTATTATTATTGTAAAGCCATGGGGGCTAAAATCGTCACATTGTTTAGTTGTTATTTTATTATGCTAATATTTATTGTGAATTATTCTTGATATCTATATTCATATGTATGATATATTATATTTCTTTGAGACCGGTCCGTTAGGGAATTTAGAATAAAAGTCTTGTTAAACGGGATTGCCGTATTTATACATTAAGATATATTTTATTTGATTTATATTTGATCTGTCGTAACGTGTGAAAATATATCTTGTATTATCATTATGCAGAGTGTGTGATCTATTATTTGTGTCAACAAAAACACTTAACCTCATAGATTCGTGAGCGTCGTGGTATATAGTATATCAACTCTAGGGAGATTTGATACTATTGCCTACATTTTTGGCTGCCGCCGCCGCCGGGGTGTATCTCAATTACACGACATTATACAGTCGGTGGCGTATGTGGCGTTTTGACAATCACGACATCTCCAACCGCCAAACTAGTTCCAGTCGAAGCCCACTTAGATCGGACTTGTAGGGTAGACAGATACTCGTGTGACCATCGATGCCAAAACTGCTGGTTACATTGGCGCAAAAGTTGCCATCGAGTGAGAACATTTTGTTTGGTGAGAGTGAGATCTATATCTGGTAATGCCACGAGTGGTTGACCGATTAAAAAATGTCCAGGGGTGAGACAATCAATTTCACTCGGGTCTGAGGACAACGGTGTCAATGGACGAGAATTTAAGATACCTTCAACTCTAGTCAACAAGGTTGTTAGTTCCTCAAATGTGAGTACTTGAGTACCGATCGCTCGTTTCAAGTGGAATTTGGCTGACTTAATCCCGGCTTCCCATAGTCCTCCGAAATGAGGCGCTGCGGGTGGATTAAAATGCCAATTGCACGTGGTGTCATTGATTACGATGGACTGTTCTTTTTCTAGTCCTAATAATGTTTGTAAGTGCCTTTCTGCTCCTACGAAGTTAGTACCGCAGTCGGTATAAACATCGGTAGGCGATCCTCTCCGAGCAATGAAGCGATCAAAGGCCGCTAAAAATGCTTCGGTCGATAATTCTGTTACAGTCTCAATATGGACAGCCTTCGTAGCAAAACATACGAATAACGCCATGTACGCCTTTTATTCTCTTGCCTTTCGTCGGCGGCTTTCCCGGACTATAAACGGGCCTCCATAATCTATGCCGACGTGGCAAAATGGGCGACTTGGTGTAATCCTTGAAGTGGGGAGATCCGCCATGATAGGTTGTGGATGAACGGCAGCCCATTTGGTGCATGTGATACATCGGTGAATAACTTTACGAATTTCGTTTCGAGCCGAAGTAATCCAGAATACTCGAGAAACTACGGATCCCAGCGCACGTGGTCCTGCGTGTAAATAACAGCGATGATAGTGTTGTAAGATCAGACACGCTATATGTGACCCATCCCATAATCGCACCAATATTAACAACTGAACTAATCAACGTTCCAAAAATCTGACTTCTCCACATAGGACTCGCACATATAAATCGACAATATTCATCTTCTCCCCCAGCTACTTGATCGTAATATTCGGATATTTCATCTGGAATTCTTGGGCCAATACGTCTAGCACCTCCATTTGCAGGCAGATTTTGTGGTTGAATTCCCAACATCAAGTCATATACACCAACATTCGCACTCATTGGAATTCCGGTAGCAATTGATCCTAAGACATCTGTAAATTCTACTCTAAACCAAGATCCGGTTTGGGCATTGCTCTGAAGAGAAATGACTTGACCAGATCTCATTGTATGCCACATTCCAGGAATCATTATTAAATTATCCATCGTAACTTCACCAGGTAAAAATTGTTCAACGTGCATCTCACCTTCAGCTAAAGGATTAACATCTAAGAAACAAAGACGAACCATGCTTAACAACTGCTGAACACGAACTCTAGCAACGATAACACCGAAAGGCAGGGTAAATTGAGACGCTAACATATCTGAAAACATATAATATTCATTCACTCCGGTCTGAATTCGGTCCCTTAAGGGTCCTCTTTCTCTATTCTGATAAAAACCCGCTACACCAGTCATACATTCAGCAAGCTCCACAGTGCATGGACTAACCATTCTGTCATTTATCCTATAATTCTCTGACATACTAATAGCTATATCTGGCGCCACTCTATACATAGTCATCAATTTACTCCAAATTATACCTGCTTCAGCGGGCGGAGGATTGTGTACGTAGTTTCTTACTTCTCCCATTTCCATCATAGCTCGAACTGATATAAAAGCACAAAATCGGAACAACTTCTCCTTATCACGGGTTTCAGCACATCGACAAGGGATACCCAATCCAATGAGGAACGATTTGAGTGAAGAAACGTAAACATCGGAAATCATGTCAGATTCGCTCAGCATACATGCGACATCACGCAAGAAAGTAACGGCGATTGCTACGGTAGTATTCATTTCTGCGACGTATAGTGAAGTCTTTAAAAATAACAAATTGGAATTACAGACAAAAAAAAAAAATATATACAATAAATAAATAACAATAATAGTATTTGTTTAAATCTGATGGTTTCCCAACACGGGAACAGGCAACATAATATAATTAACCATGTGAGAAACATGGGTTTTCCAAATTAATACCACAAGCACTTAATGATTGCCCCTGGGACTTGTTTATGGTCATAGCAAAAGCAAGCCGCACTGGAAACTGTAGGCGTTTAAACTCAAATGGCACATCAGTCGGAATCATTGGGATGCACGGTATGAGAACATCTTCTCCTTTAAACTTTCCTTTCAGTATAGTTGCTTCTATCACGTTGTTCAGTAATTTTTTTATCGCTAACCGTGTGCCGTTGCACAGACGCGGTTGGTTGATATTTCGCAACATTATAACAACCGATCCAACCTTTAATTTAAGATTGTGAGGTGGCAATCCTGGTAAATCCAGCGAGTTTAAAAATTCCGGTGGATAGTTGACTACATCATCTTGGTTAGTTGCCGAATCAACTGATTTATATATCCTCGATTCACCTGTAATTTGTTCTTGAATTTTTAAATTTAATTCATTTACATCTATGTTTTTTGCAGCCAATATAGCTCGTTCGCTCAACCAATCATGGTTTCTGTAATTTCGAGCAATATCTGGATACACCTTTTGAATAAGTTCATCTTTTGATCGAGTTAACTGACAAAAACTTCGAGGAAAGTTAATGCAGCCTGTCAACATGTCTACATGAAATTTGCCATTACCTATGTCTATGAGTTGTTTAGAGAATATGTTTCCAGATTGATCGTTTTGCAACTCGACACGCATATTCTTGCTTAAATGAAGTATTTTGACATGTTTCCACAAATTGGATGATTTTAGACATGCATTAAGTTCATCAGCTGGCGTTGATCGTGGAATCACTGGCAATGTTTGCCGAAAATCTCCTGCTAATAAAATCATTGCACCGCCAAATTGGTTATGATTGCCCCGTATATCTTTTAAGGTTCTGTCTAAAGCCTCCAACGATTTTCTATGTGCCATCGTGCATTCATCCCAAACAATCAATTGACATTCCTGCAAAACTTTTGCCATTGCAGATTTCTTCGAAATGTTGCAGCTTTGAAATTCATTGCTTTGCATATTTAATGGCAATTTTAGTGCTGAATTTGCTGTTCGACCACCTTCAAGCAATGTTGCTGCGATTCCCGAGGAAGCGAGTGCAAGTGCAATTTTATTTTGTGAACGAATTGTTGCTAATATTAAGGAAATCAAAAAAGTTTTTCCTGTACCACCAGGTGCATCCAAGAAATATATCCCTCCAGTATCATCATTTGTTACTTTCATAAGAGTATCAAATACATACTTCTGTTGTTCATTCAACAGTGGAAGATTTTTTTGAATTAATTCTTTCAAAGTGTTGAGATCATACGTTTTTTCTCGGTAAACCTCTTTGTTAAAAACATCATGCATTGGACGATTGGGCGCGATCAGGCCTAATTGAATTAATAGTTTGTTTGACATCATCAAGCACATGTCCTCAATTGAAATCAATGCTTCGTTAAAAATTTCTTCATTGATTTGTATATTTAGATTTCCCATTCTATTCCGTATTTGATACAAAATATCATCACACATATGATCCTTGTACTTGATCCACAAATCGATTGGCTTTGATGGGTAGCATGTACATATGATTATAGAAAACAATGTTCGTATTTGTTGAGCACTTGATGATATTACAGCATCATTTAGAGTTTGATCCCAATGATCGTCATTTTCTAGCAATTGCAAACGTTGACAGGTTTCTCTGTAGGATCCACACAATTCACCATCAACAGTTCGTAAATGTTGGAATGATGTTGGGCCACGTACATTGACTAATAGCAGTCGTAAATAAAAACATTCATCATTGCTGGGATGTACTGAATAAATTCGACCAATCACATCGGTGGAATATACATCTGGGTATTCTTGAATTGGTTTTCCTTGTTTCCGTCGTATAAATTTCCTTGAGGATTTATTCCAAGTATAATATTTTGGCATTTCAGAATATAACAATGTTTGTGCAAAATCATCGTTTTGGCATGTCTCAAAGAAACTGGTTAATGTAGTAGAAGGTGGCTGAGCCTCTCTTTGTACTGCGTTCTGTGGTGTAAAATACACTCTTTGTCCATTTTCTAAATGCACAGCTAAATGAACAACTGAAGGGTGTCTCTCATGAATGGGAAAAGAAAATATTCGCCAAACTGCTTCATTACTACTAACATAGCGGCCCATTTGGTATTGGGTAACTTCATCATTGCAATTCTCTGCACCAATTCCAATCACAGCCATATCACTCCCTTTGGTTACATATTTGCAAATGTATTTAATAGATTTCACTGAATGGCAAGATTCAACGTTTATGTGTGCTTTGAACGTCTTTAATAAAATTGGTGAATATGGAACAATCCAACGATTATCTATTTCAATATCTTGTTGATTTAATTTGCCAATTATTGTTCTTCCATTGTCTACTCTTGATCGGCGACGATACAGTGGATAACCATCATTGCCAGTAATTGTTTCTGATATTAACGTCCTTGGATATAGTTTTGAACATTTACCATCCATCATACACGGTGAATTTTGATTAAGAGTACCACATGGACCATGTATCATGTTTTTGATAACAACCTCATGCAATTCAGGATCAAATTGCACATTAGGTATTTCAGCTGATATCACTGCATCAACTTCATTTGGCCTTATCTTTTCAACCAACCAAATCAAAATGTGTGCATGTGGCAACCCTCATTTCTGCCACTCCACAGAATACATCCAGCAGCGTGTCTCACCAAACACATAATGTTTCACGATGAAATCCATTAAAGATTTCAACTTTTGTCTAAAGACTCTGGCTGTAATGTCATGACGATCAATGGGTGATTGCCCAGGGAATAACTCCTTCTTGATTTCTATCCGTTGCGGATTGCATGTAAATGTGATGAACAAATCTGCTGTACCATAATGACGAACATACGACATGGCATCTTGAGCATATTCGTGCATATGTCTAGGGCTTCCGATGTATGTTGCTGGAAGAATAATCATCCGACCAACATTCTGTGCATTTCCATCGGTATTAATCGAATCTCGAAGGTGAATATACTCTTCAGATCGGAGTTTGGTCTGATTCAACCTGATGAATGTTAATCTCTCCGTTTCAATTTTAACATACATGTCAACAACATATTTATGATATAATCGCCGACATTTCAATATGTGATTGTCTTCATTTTCCCGAATCATTAGGCGGTATGAATAATAGTTCATTGAACTGACTTTTTTGTTTGTTTCAGAACCTGTAAATATATTTTGTTTTTATAACATTTAAATATAAAATTAAAATACATAATATGGTTACTGATATATTACCGCCATCGCTAAACTAATATTTTAATTACCTGTAATTGGATTTATCATTTTTATTGAGAAATCATAGCCATCTTCACCTTGCCAAAATATAATAGGATATTGTAGTGCATTATATGAGCGGTGTGTTTCATTTATACGTTGTAATCGATCATTCCGACGATGTAAAACAATATCACGGGATTCCAAGTTTTCTCCAACTACAACGACAGCAACTTCATCAATGGTTGGTGCATTAAAACGTCTTGCATGTTGACCCGCAGGTGTTTTATCAGCTTTGATTACAATTTTGTAATTATCAGATGGCATCATATCCAGTGCAGTTTTAAACAATATAATCAATTGATTGTGTTCATGAAATAAAGTTTGTAATTGTTCTACAATATACCTCTTTACTAAATTGTTGTTTGCACAACGCATATCAATTTCTTGTGTTGAATTGCCCATAAAATAAATTTGTAAGAATTTGAAGTTGCTATCTGACACTGGTAATAGTGAACCTGATCTATGATATATTTGTCCTTGCATCTGTAAATTAAAAAAAAATATTATGTTTGTACCAAACACTATAAAATAAAATAAAATAAATAAGCAACTATGTTATATAAATTTATGGATTGTCAGTGTTCAAACTTAAATAATATTTGTTCTTAAAAATTATATCTGTCTCCTAATTTGAATGACAAAATGATATTTAATATGATTATGTAAAATTTAGTTGTAACAAAATTGAATAAATACAATTTAATGTACATTTCGAGACGAATCGAATAAAAAATTTAAAACCGATGAATATTTAAATCATCAAATAATTATATTGTGTTTCAAAATAATTAAGGTGTCACTAA
Organism: Macrosiphum euphorbiae; assembly: GCA_949089665.1. Taxonomy (NCBI): domain Eukaryota; kingdom Metazoa; phylum Arthropoda; class Insecta; order Hemiptera; family Aphididae; genus Macrosiphum; species Macrosiphum euphorbiae. The sequence continues at coordinate 27,048,358 of CARXXK010000002.1, forward strand.
AACTGAATCTATAATATAAAAATGATCAACAAATAATTATGATTAACTGCTATAATACATACCTTGAAAGTTGGCATAAAACTTTCACGAACTACATTTGTTGCCCCAAATGAAGTCATTTGAAAGCAATTGTTATATTGTTGGATATTTGTCAAAAAGTGTATAGAATCTGTTCCTATTCCTGAAACCAATGAGTACAACGGCTCTGGTGGTGGATCCAATGGTATCAATTTCACTTTACCATTTGTGCAACACAAGACCATTGGCCTCGTTTTTGTATTTCAAAGCCTTACAATATGAGCAAACTGAGTTCATAGAACCAATAACAACACACTGGTAGTTAGTGTAGTCAATTGACATATCGTAACTAAAAGCAGCTCGATTCAAGTTTGCGCGATTATTAGTTGAATTTCGCGTTCGCACTTCACGCGTTTGTGATATCCGAATTCTTTCACGTTCATTTCTGTCGTCACGTTCTTGTGGACTTTGGTTAGATCGGTAATTAGCTTGGTTGGTAGCATTTCGGGTTATTCTACCTAAATTGCTTCGTCGTTAGGAGGCATATCAAAATTAAATTATTATTTTTTTTTAATACAAATTTGTTTAAGGTCTTCCCTGTAATTTTTTTTTATATTTTATTCAAACAATTAAATTGAATAAATATTGTCTATAACATTTCCATGGCAGCAAAAAAATATTATAGTTTTAATTTATTTTTTATATTTTAACGGTATCGGGTTCAAATCACAGACATCAATAAATATTTTTTGCACTTTTTCTACTTATTCGGTAGACTTTTTAAAAATGTTCGTTCATAAAAACCTTCTCCTGGCAATTCAGAACAGTTAAAAAAAAATTTCAGCCAAATCGGTCCAGGCGTTGTTGAGTTATGAGATTACCAACACATTTTGCGATTCATTTTTATATATAAGATTATACTATTTAAGTATGCATCATTTGTGTAATTATTGTTACGGGCTGTGTTGGTAAAAAGTTTCCTAATTCTGAAAATTATAAGCTGGTTGTCATTGCAAGTGTAATGAATTGGTTTTGCACAAGCACCTACCAGAACTTAGGCATGTTTGTTATTATGTATAATATATAGAGTATACTGTTAGGCATTTTATTTTCAATATTTATAACACAACATCAACAATCGTTCATATTTATTTCTGAAATTTGTTTTTTGTGTCTATACTCTATATACAAATTTCAAATTTCCATTTTATGGAAATAATGTATAAGTCAAGTATACCTCTATTATAGTATTATAGAAATACTGAGAATGTGTCAGTTCTATTATTTTTTTAACTTACCTAACTAATGGACATCAGTTTTAATTCAATTATTTAGGTAATAGTTTCTTATAATTTCTTTAAATGTTTATTGGATTAGCTTACACGTTGATACATAAATGCATTTATTAATTCATATAGTTGATACTAAAATATACACTTAAATTTATACATTAGTGATATTATTTATTTTTTCAATATAAGATTTGAATTTATTAGTTTGAGAGTAAAACAATTGATTTGTTGAGTAAAAAACATTTTATATATAGCATTGAATACATCAAGTCTTTTTAATCACATTATTAAAAACCAATATCAATATCTGTTGCTTCGTGCTTATATTGAGAACCATAATACTATATAATAGCCATAGCTTTTGGAGCAACAGACTTATATATAAGTATAAGTACCGATAATCTTGATAACTTTTTAAATTCTGGCCAGGGCAGAAGGAAACAATGATATGTGTATATATTTATATTGTGAACAAATACTAAAAATTAACTAGACTGAATACAAATACAGTAGAACTCCGATTATCCGGACTAATTAATGTCAAGGGTGGTCCGGATAAGCAAATATCCGGATGATTGACATATGATATATCAAAAGTTATATACACACGTAACCATAAACAAATATGTAATTTTATTAGATATTCAACTGAAACAAAATAAGCTTTAATTAAAGTACATACGTGACATAATTTAAAACCAAAAAAAAAGCTGACTTGGCACATAATTTATTTTATTTTGAAAAATGATGATATTTTAGTTTGCTTCATAGTTGACTTTCTCTTTAGAGCAGCTAGGTCTCTCAATCTTCTTAATTGCAACAATTGAGTGGTGTTTGATTCTTCTTGTCTCTCAAACCATTTAAACGCCAAATCGAATGCATCAAAAGCTTCAGAATGAGACGGCCCATTTTCACCTTCAGTCAAATCGTCAGTTTCATTTTCCTCTTCTTCAGTTTCATCTTCTTCAAATAAGTTACGAACTATTTCATCATCCGAAAGTATTTGATATCCAGGATCATTTGTATCCATAAGCAACCACTCACTATTCTCTTCATCACAATCGCTAAATACGTGAACTTTTGGTCATCTAATAGTAAGCGACGCATTAATTCTTTTCTGTACAGTCTTTTCAATGTTTCTATAACACTCTGGTCCATAGGTTGAATCAGAGAAGTAACATTGGGAGGAAAAAATTTTACTTCAAATTTATCATTTATGGCATTTAAAGTTTCTGTTGAAGGGTGGGATGGAGCGTTATCTAACAAAAGTAAAACTTTGCTTCTTTTCCTATATTTTGCTGAAATTGTTTCACTTCAGGAACAAATGTGTGTTGAAACCATTCTACGAACAAATCGGCGTTCATCCATGCATTTTTTTGACTTTTGTACGTCAATGGAATTTTCACATTTTTAAAGCAACGTGGATTTTTAGACTTTCCAATCAAAAGTAACGGAATTTTATGAGTACCGGTAGCATTTGCGCATACCATAACTGTTACTCGGTCTTTACTTAATTTGTATCCTGGAGCTGCTGCCTCACGTTGAGACACCAAGGACTTCGATGGTAAAGCTTTCCCAGTTAATGCCCGTTTCATCTGCATTGTAGATGAAATCCTTGTCAAATTTGTTTTCTTTGATGTATTTCTGGACATTATGAGAAAACGATTCTGCTGCAGTGATATTTGCACTCAACTTTTCTCCATGAATCTCAATTTGTCGAATCCCATGGCGTGATTTAAAGTTTCTCATCCATCCACTACTTGCCACAAATGATGAATCCCCTCCAAGTTTTTTATTAAAATATAATGCTTTTTCACACAATAAAGGACCTGATATAGGCAGTCCAGATGCTCTATTTTGCATAAACCAAGTAAACACAGCATCTTCTAATAATTCTGTTTTAGGTTTTTTTCATTGTTTTACGTGTTAAAGAACCGTTTGCATCATCGAGATTATTCACGTACCTGGTGATAGAGTCCGCATTTTTTTTTATATCTGAAATAGTGGATGTTCCAACACCATACTTTTCGGCCAATGCTCGGCCTGTTTCGCCTTTTTTCAACCGCGCAATGATATCTATTTTTTCTTTCATAGTAAGCACTACACGTTTTCTGTTTTCTGTACATTGTAACACGACAATTCACTATTTATGTACTATACCGTGCGACGATTATACAACAACTGACTTACTAAGAATAATATCTATGTATGTGTGGCAATATTGTAAAATGTTATATGTAACTGTATTTTATTATCGATAATTTTTAATATACCTACGTTGGAATGACGGATATTATTAAGAATAATATATATGTAGTACCTATTCTTTATCTAATCTAAAAACGATTATGAAACACGTGTATGAATAACGGCACGTGCCGTATTTTTCTCGTCCGGTTAATTGGACGTCCGGATGATTGGCGTTCGGATAATTGGAGTTCTACTGTACTATGTAATGTAACAAATACTATATAACTAAACTGTATATTATGCAATATCTATATTATAATACATTTTAATCGAAATATAGATGTATTGTGTAATTATAATGATTATCTGCTGCTGAATTTTTATGTTGTTTCGTTTAATAGAAACGAAAAAAGAAATAAAAAATCTTCAGAAAAGAATGTGCCAGCAGGACAATCATTGTCATTTGAAGACAATAATAATATATTATAATTCATAAAACATAATGTTTTATTATTACATTTATTTTATTGCCTTTGCAATCTAATATAGGTATGAATGTTTTTACACAAATAACAGAGTAATTGGTTTTGTTTATTTTCCTAAATCCATTTTACAAAATAATATGTATATTTTAACAGCACTTTAAGGAGGGTGTTTTGGGTGTTGACCCCTCCCCCTTCCAAAATAATGTACAACAAACATCTACTATGCAGATTATACACTTCTGATTTCTATTAACTCTATGTTGTCAGATATATAGGTATAATTCTATTTTATATTTGATATTATTCTAATTCGAAGATTGATGACCACATTAAATGGAGTAGAACGCCTAACCTAACCATGCAATGTTTAAGCTGGTTACACACCTAGCGTTTTCGACGCAGCGTTTTAGAGCGTTTTAGACGCAGCGTTCGAACGCCAAAAATCAAACACACATCAATATATGACCATGTTCACACCAGGGAAAAAACCGCGCGTCCGAACGCGTCCGAACGCTTCGAAACGCGCTGGTTTAATTTCAAGCGTTTTGGACGCGGCAAAATCTAAAATTAAACATGGTATTTCCTATATTGTTATTCACACTGGGCGTTTACGACGTCGCGTTTTGCAGTGTTTTTATTTATAATCGGTTTATTTGGTTACCAGACTTCCAGACGTCCAGACGTAGACAACAAAGTTAGTAGTCCGTTGGTAAAATGTATAACACTGAAGATTTTATACTAGAAATAAATAAAAATGAAGAATTGTGGAATACAAGTAAGAATTTAATAAAGAAATAAATTTAATAAAGAATTTAATTTTTTTAAAGTGATGCATTACATATCCATATATATTATAATAAAATATATCACTATATTCATCATAGAGTTTGCGTCATATCATGACAGAAATAAAATACACGTTGGCTGGACAGTTGTGGGAAAAGCACTGATTGAGAATTTTGATGATTTGACAGAAAAAGAAAAACAAGCCAAAAGTAAGTAAAATATTATAGGTATGTTTTATGGCTGCGTTATTAACTTACACAAAAAAAAGGTTTGATTCAGGTTTAGAACACAATTATTATTGTTATGGACTAATAATGAATAATTTTATTATTAAGTAATAAGATCTTATCATTTATATTTTTATTAAATATGATATGGGTGAATTGCCTACAATAAGTAATAATACCTTTTTCGCACAGATTATTTTTTAACCATAAAACTTTATGCTTTGAAGATGTTTTAATTTTCCTATTATTATATTATAAAGACAAATGAATACCTAGTAGGTAACTAGAAAATTAAGACAGCTTATCATGAGTTTATTACAACCATAAAACACGTAACCTAACCTGTATTTTGTACATTTTCAACTATACATAGTTATACACAGCTTAATTTTCAACCTACAAAAAAGTTTTATTGGGTAATGATTAATAATATCAACTTATAATTTGTATGTATATTTTATTTTAAGTTTGAAAGAAACGAAATTCACAATGTATATTATAGTTACTTAACATATATGATTGTTTTAAATTATACAGCATAATATTTTTTTTACAAATTTAAAAACTATTTATGTACAGAAAGAAGATGCAATTTAAAACTAGTTTTAGTTGAGACAAAAAATCAATTAAACACAAATAAATATAACTAAGTTATAAAATATAATAATAATAATAATAATGATTATATTTATAATTATAATTATTATTATTAAATACTGATAGTTATAAGTACATAAATAATATAAATATATTTATTTTGTAATGCCTACATAAAAAACCAAACTTGGTTATTATATTATTTTTTATATTATTAAGTTATAGCTTAAAATACTATAATTGCCAGGTATATTTTAGATATATATTATATAAATGTTTATTAAATTAAATAAATTAAGCAATCACTCTATTTTGCCAAGCTAAGGAATGGTTAGGATTATTTACATAGTTTACAAAATACTCCCTTACATTTTTAGCGTCGCTTGACGAATTACCAACTCCTTTTTTTTCATTTATGGATTGTAACGTGCAATTTAACGTGTCTTCGATATTGAAACTATCTTTTCGCCGGACATAATTATGCAATACGCAGCAAGCTTTTGTTATTAGTACTGCAAACTCAGGTTCTACCAATAAGCTAGTATGAAGGACCCTCCATTTGTTTGTCAGTATACCAAACGTGCATTCAATGTATTGTCTAGCTCTCTATAGCCGATAATTAAAAATACGTCTCCGGTCATTTAAGCTTCTGCCGGGAAATGGCCTTAATAAATTTTTACATAGGGCAAAAGCCTCATCTCCCACTAAAACGAATGGCTGTGGGTCACCATTTTCGTCTCCAGGCAATTGGTTATCTGGAGGAAAATTGACTTTGCCAGAATATAATTGTTTCCCGAAAGTCGAACGTTTTAAAATATTACAATCACTCTCTTTTCCATACGAGCCGATATCGATTACGCGGAGACAATAATTTGAATCACAAACGGCTAACAATATAATTGAAAAAAAATGTTTATAATTATAGTACAAACTTCCGCTTTTTTTAGGACATTGTAGCCTAATGTGTTTGCCATCTACTGCGCCCACTGTATTTGGGAAACTACTGTTTTCATAAAAACCTGCAGCTATGTCACGCCATTCTTCCATGGTTGGAGGAGCCATTTCCATGGGGTATAAAATATCCCATAATATGCCACAAGTCTCTTTTATAATATTGCGTATTGTCGATACACCCATTAAAAAGTCAAAGTGGAGTGCCGAAAAATTAGTTCCCGTTGCTAAATACCTAAAAAAAAGGAGAACTTTATTGTTAAATTTCTAAGTTGAACTATAATTTTTTTTCATTTTTTTAAGTAATATATTTTGTATACTCATAGTTTCTGTAATGAAAAAAAAATGGAAAAATTTAAAAGACAACTACAGAAGGAAATGTACAAATAAGTCGGGTCAGGCCGCCACTAACGAAAAGCCATATGTATATGCAAAAGTTTTGGAGTTTCTTCGACCGACGATAGAAAATAGAAAGTAATTATGTCAAGTTATATTATTTTCCACTTAATATACCTACTTATTTTCATAATTTGTCAAAACTTAGAACTCAAAGTAACATAATGAGTGAATCAGAGGAAGACGAAGTTGAAAGTGAAGCAGATGAAATATTCGTGGTAGGGCAAGATATAAATGAAGAAAGCTTGTTGAAAGAAAGTTTTTCTCATACACAGGAAGTGAAAAAAATAAAGAGATCAAAAAAATCTCAGGTAAACGAGATTAAAGAAGCCACAGAAGTTGATCTTATAAATTTTTTAAAAAATCGTCCAAAAGAGGTAGAAGATCCTGATAAGTTGTTTTTACTATCTTTAACACCTCTTATTAAAGATTTCACTAGCGATCAAAAGACTCAACTGTACATTGAATTTTTGAATGCAATACAAAAAATTAAAAACACTTCTCAACATCAATTTTCTTTTCAAAGAAATCAAATTCCATCATTAACACCTCATAATCAAAATAATACATTTATTCAGCCTCAGCCCTACTCATTAGGCCCTACTCATCCTATAGTACAACTACCACTACATACTCAGTATAATAATCATCAAATATCAAGCCCTGTCTATTCTCAAAGACCAATATCTTCAACTCCACATATGGATTATTATAATTCTAATTATAACTCTCCATGTCTATCGGAAACACAAAATTCTAATTCTTCGCACTTTTCCCAAGATACAACATCCGACTCAATATAATAAACATTATATTCCAGTATCTCATTTACATAATATAATGTTTTTTTTTAAACTAGTTGTTATAAAAAAGTAATCATAAAACTATTGCTATTACCTATTAGTTATTTTAATTTAACGGGCAATCTTATATATTTTCATTTTAATTAATATTGATATTGTATTAGTAACACAACGGGAAGTTGAAAAGGTATTTGATTTTTTTTTTCATTGTAATTCTATATTATTATCATTTCATTTTACATAAATATACTGTATTATACTTAATATTGATATTGTATTAGTAACACAACGGGAAGTTGAAAAGGTATTTGATTTTTTTTTCATTTCAAGACTATGTTATTATTATCATTTTTATATTACACCATTATACTCTGTTTTTATTGATATTAAAAAGTATTGTTTTGTATAATATATAATTTACCTACCTTAATGTAGCGGCTAATCTTTCTTCTGGAGGAATTGAAAGGCGGAACACTGTATTTTGTTTTCTTACATGTTCTCCGATAGTAGTTAACTATAGTAATACAATTGATAAAATGTATATGAATTAAAATGTTTCTTAACTTATATGAATTATTGAAATATTTTAAAGTTACCAAGTTATCAAATGATGGAATGGACATACGAAAATATTTGAAGAATTCTTCTGGATACTGCCTCAATACAGGAAAAGTAACTTCAAATTGACCTTCCTGAGGCCTTTTAAGGTTTAGTGGGTGCACCTACCATCGACGATTAGTTACTATTTTTTTTCTCTCCTTACGTTGTTGCATTCTTTTATACAAAGCGTAAACTAAGCAAGCTGCTTCCACATCATCTAGTGTATTTATATCTAATCCGTTTAACGCCATTTTAAAACAAATTATTTAACAAAAGTAACAAAAACGTTGTACGATGTTTACACGAGTATGTTTAAATACCAAATGACAGTATATTGGACAACGAGGTTGTGCCACAGGAGAGAGTGTGCCATTCCCGCGTGTCAAAAGTAAGTTGTCAAAATGCGTACGCTAGCGTCTAAACGCATAGTGTGTAACTAACCTGACGCGAGCGTTTTGAATGCCACGTTTTTAAAACGCGTACGCTAGCGTTTAAAACGCGTGGTGTGTAACCAGCTTTACACACTAGGTAATTTAAATATAAAATTAAAATACCCCCTTTAAAAAATTATGGATTCAAGTTGTTAGCGACAAATGTTTTTTTGATAACTTTATCATATTCAAGGCGAGTTATTATGTATATTGTAAGGGCCGAGGCACTGTGTGCCCTGAACTGGTCACACTGCGCCTCGTGCACAACCTCAACACGGACAACCGCGACGGCGGCACGTCCGGCAACAGTCATGTTTTTTTGATATTCGTAGCGACCGGGTACACCGTTTTTGTCCCGCGTCCCCGGCGACCGTTAATCCAAGTTTAATACCGTAATATGTTTTTTTAGTATAACCGTTTGTATAATATTGTTTGCGAATACGTTCCTTTTGATATAGTGTCGTAACTCGTAATTAACACGTTCGCTGCGGCTTGATTTTTGTATACCCATTCCCCGGTGCTGGTCAAATTTACGTGTTTTTTTTTATGACGCCTATTGGCGTCATCAGCGTCATTGAATAATTTTTTAGCCAGACGCTGTTTGACGCCATTGGGCGTCATCGTATAAATATATAAATAAAAATAATTATCATTCAAATACTTTAATACTTTATTACAATATTGGTTATAAAACAATTGTGTACGCGAACAACTGATAAAGTAATGCTAAAATAACATGAAATAATAATATAAAAGTATTCCCCGTTCAAGTCTTATCGTAGTCGTAAAAATAGAAAAATTGAGATACGGAGTGCACACACATATACAGTAATATGTACTGAACAACGCATCTCCGAATACCACACACACTTCGTTGTAAATATTATACCTAGATACCAGAATCCTGACCCGAGCTTTATTTTAACTGCTACCGATCCTTAGTTAGTTAAAGTTTGCTAACAAAGTCTAGTAAATTTATACACATTTTATATAATAAGTTAAAGATTAATGACATAAATAAAAACATTTTAAAAATGTATTAAGAACAATAAAAATAAATTTTTTTTTATGACAAAAATATTAATAATTTTTTTAAAAATATTTTTTGACTTAAAACAAAACGTATTGACAACGTATTTAAAATGTTAACTACACATTTTAAAAGTAATGTAAGGGCGGACATTAAGACATTTAAAAAACATTTTTAATAAAATAAAATAATATTTTTCATATATTTTTTAAAATGTTTCAAAACCATTTCTTTGCTGCTTGAGTAGGTACATGAAAATAAATCAATATATATTTATATAAAGTTTTATACACAATAATTAAGTATATATATAGTATATTGTACATAATATATAATAATATTATTACTATATTAGGTACAGGCATCAATTGTATATATTAACTGCAGATGAAATTCATAACAATATACGTGTTTATTAAGTTTTATTAGATATTATTAGTTTCTAAAGATCGATTCATATATTTTATTTTAGATAATTTTTTATAAGGTTTAATTTTCATTGAATTGTCTGTGTTTTATTTAGACATATTTCTTAACATTTAATTATAACTAATTTTTAAAAATTTTTTCTTATTAAATATAAATGAAATTTTAATAACTTATTTTTTAATATATTATAAATAATAAAAAATATTTGAATTAATGTTTTAAGAAATAAAATGTTAAATCATGGTTGTATAATTATTTAATTGTAAACAATTAATGTCCAGCCAAAATTAGACATTTATGATTGGCAATTGTTGTGTGGGCTATTTATCATAATTAAAATACTAAAAATGATCGCACTGTCAAAAAACTTGAAAATACAATGTTCCAAATCAAGTACCAAGTCACAAATTTATAATTAGATTCATGAAGCACCACTCCCCCATCACTTTGGCACATCTGTTTATAAATCATTTAGCAAATCAATTGATCAAAAAATATTTCAGTATCCAAATTTTCTAGATTAAAAATAATTGATTTAAACGAATATCAAAAAATGTTTAAAAATAATTAATAAAACTTCCTCAAAAAAATAATTATAAATGAATGTATATTTATAACTAATACAAATATAATACTTAAAATTAATTAATACAATTATGGATATTAATCTATACTTATAAAATACAAAAAATGTTCTGACTAATGACTATCTACAGATGTCCTTTATGTATTCCTAACCCGTTCATCCGATTGCGATGAAAATTGATACAGAGATAGATTAGACCTCAGGAAAGAAGATAGGCTACATTTTGTCTCAAAAGAGGTGAATAAGAGGTAAAACCCAAGTATGTTGTCAAACAGGGATTTTTCGTATGTTTGTTTTCAAATTGTGTCTCTTGGTTTTAATAATCATTTTTGTCATTATTAATGCTATAAACATGTGTATTAATGTATTATAGTACAGAATATATGAAAATCGTACCACGGTAAACAGTTTTTTTGATAATTTAAAGTTAAATAAACGCCCCACGAGGTCCCGTGGTCCACTACAGGTTAATTTCCTAACTGTTGATATACTGCTCGCATATTTAACAAAAACCTAGCAATAGTAACGCATTTCCATCTCTCTCTCTGCAGTATTCAATCTAATGATTTGTTTGCAGCAATTTCCATGCTTCTCTATCACTAGCTTTTCTCTCCAATTCTTGGTATGAGTTACATCCTTGATCTTCCATTATCTGACTTATGTATTGCAATCTTGGTCTTCCCCTATGGTTTTTTCCGTCGATTTCACCTTCTAAGATTAGTAATAGCAGCCCATCGTGTCTTAAAATATGACCAATTAATTCGTTTCGCCTTTTCTGTATACTCTTCCACATTGATTTTCTCTCCGATGCCTTTTCTAAAATTTCATCATTAGTGATTCTATCAGTCCAACTTATCTTTTGCATCCTCCTGTAACACCACATTTCGAATGCCTCTGTTCTTCTCATTTCTTCTCTTGCAATAGTCCATGTTTCACATCCATATAACATTATACGTTTTTAGTAGATTCTTCCTGATATTGAGGTCAATGCTTTTTGAAGTAAAAATATTTCTTTTCTTATTAAATGTCCATTTAGCTTTGGCATATTCTTTTTATAATTTTTATACAGTTGGTAGAGCAGTTTTCTTTCCTTGGTTGCAATTCCTGCTCTTTTCATCATTTTAAACATTATTTCCCAGTTAACGTTGTCGAATGCTTTCTCAATATCAACAAAGGCAATAAACGTTGACTTATCTTTCCTTATTCTTTTCTCCACTACTAATCTTAAAGCCAATATCGCTTCCCTCGTGCAAATATTTTTCTAAATCCAAATTGGTCCTCTGATAATGTGTCTTCTATTTTCCTTTCCATTCTTTTATACATAATTGTTGTTAGAATTTTTGAGGCGTGCGATAGCAAGCTAATGGTTCGATATTGTTCTCATTTTATACCTGATGTCTTTTTTGGTATAGGAATAATTACACTCTTTACAAGTGTAGGTCGGTAGGTATATCAGCCGTTCTGTAAATATCTCTAATGAGTTTAAATAATTCATTCAGTATATTTTCTCCTGCTTCCTTCCAAAGTTCGATTTGGATCCCACCTATTCCCGGTGCTTTCTTTGGTTTTAAGTCTCTTAATGCTTTGTCAAATTCTTATCTTAATACCGGATATTCTACATATTCTTCATCTTGCTCATTGTCATTTATCTTTTCTAAGTCTGTAACAACCAGTTCTTTTTCATTGTATAGTGCTTCTATGTATTCTTTCCATCTATTTACAATCTGTTCCTGTTCATAAATTATCTTCCTTCTTTATTTTCTATTGCTCCACCTTTGTGTGTACGTACTCAAAAGAACCTTTTTACTGTTTTATATGCTTCCTCTATCTTGCCCATTCGCATCAAAATGTCTATTTCCTCGCATTTCCATATCCTGCTAGTAATTATTAATTACTTAATAGTTGATGTGGAAATGCCTTTTTCTATGTATAAAAGTACATTAGCCCCCAATAAGATGAGTCTTAAGGAAAGTACCTTGGCCAAATTTATGGTCGTAAAATCATTTTTTAATATTTAATTTGATGTGTAATTTAAATTTATTTTTTTTAAATTTAATTTACTAAATGCTTTCTTGATTAAGTAAATTGCTTTTTTAAGGATTAATTTTGCTACAAAGTCCGAGCCCTATAGTAAAAAAAAATAAATAACTAAACATTATTACATTTTTTTGTCACTTTTATTTTTATTTTTAAATAGGATTTTTTTTAGTTCTCTTAATTAATCATTTTTTATTTCTGGGTTTTTATTTACATTTAAATTGTATTTTTTTACCAAGATGTTTTATTCAATCAATTTTTTTTTTTAATATTGAATAGAGATTTATTTTATATAATATAGTCTTTATTTCAAATATAGACTTCTAATTTAAATTACATTTATATAAACATCTATATTTGATAAAAATAATCTAACTTCAATAAAACAATTTTAGTTGAATAAAAAATATCTAAATTTAAATTGCAAATTGTAATACTAATAACTTATTAGAAATCTATATTTGATAAAGATTTTCTGTCATAGATTATTCATATTTGTTTTATTGAATCAATATTTTTTTAATGCGAATACATTATTTTATCAACTACATTTTTTGATAATATTCATAAATGTTAATACATTTTTATGAAATATAGATTTTTATTACATAATATAAATTTTGGTTTCAGTTGTAATTCTAAAAAAAAATACCATTATTATTTAAAAAATAAATTGTAAATACACGATAATTTATTTTCAGAAAATGTGAATTTAAATTATATATTTGGAGAATTTTTAAATGATATAATAAAAAAATCTATATTCAACAAAAAAATCTTGATTGAACACAATAAACATAATTAAAACTAAATTAAAATTAAAAAATCTTAATTAAAAATATACATATTTGATAAAACAAAAAATCTAAACAAATCAAAAAAATGTTATTTCATCATGCCTGAAACACTATAGATTTACTATACATAATTATATAATATAACTCTAACACTTTACCAGGTAATAAGGCTTACAGAAATGTAGTTTTATTTTATTATTTGCGAGTTTGTGGTGCACTTTTGTACATTTTGTTGGTAACTGTGATATTTTGATTTTTAAATATTTTTAGCTAACAATAATTGAAATCATTAGTGATAGGTACTTGTGAAGTAATGAATATAAGAATATAACTTAAGAACAAAATAAACTCGCTAAATTTTAAGTTTCCACTAAAATAAATAGTTTCTGCTATTTTATACTCTTCAGTTATTTTTATTTTTTTTTGTTGGTTATTTTACGTTTGGAATTGCATTTAAAATATTTCACATTTACTTTTTAGGAGGAAACAATCCATCAATTATTCCTACGGGAAATGCTTTACGTTTACTCAAATCACGTAAAATTGCTTCTGAAAAAAGAAATAAAGATGCTCTTACTGTTATTGCTCTTATGAAAAAAGAAAACGAATATAAAGATATTATTCGAAATGTGGGATGTGATCCATTTTGTATTTATTATTACAATCAAGAGCAAGTCTATATGTATCGAGAATATTCTAAATCTGTTACATATCCACAGATAATAATAGATGCAACTGGATCAGTTGTGAAGAATTTCATGAAAATCCGACTTGAAAACACAAGGACCCTATTCTTACACGAAGCAGTAGTGTATGGCAAAGGAAACAATCATAGTTTCACAGTCACTAACATGGTAAGTGAGAGTCACAACACTATTTCAATATCAAATTGGTTGACCAACTGGATGGCTAATAATGTTCCCCAGCCTAAGCAGACTGTTAGCGATCAGTCTTTGGCTTTACTTTCTGCAATTGTGAAAACATTTACTCAGTATTCTTCTTTAAACATCTATATAGAAGTTTGTGCCGATATCATCAGTAATAGATTACCTAGAGATTCTCGCTGGCTACCTCAATGCTATTTTAGATTAGATATAGCTCATTTTATGAAGTTCGCATGTCAGTGACCCTCACTTAAATCGTTGAAGAGGAAAGTACGAGAAATCATTCTCAGAACAATTGGTCGTTTAGTGAAATGTCAGGATATCGAAGAAGTTTATACATTATTGTTATCAGTTTTTGTGTCAATAACTGATGAATCAAATGGCTTAGTAAAAAATACTGCAGTTGAAACTTCATGTGAAAGGTTTAACAAAAGACTAATGGAAATTGTCTCTACTGAAATTATTGAATTAGATGAACAACTTGATGAACTAATAGATTATTCTGGAACTGGATCCGATACCCATGACATGTTAGAAGAACAATTTTGACATTTTGAAGGTCTTGAGTAACATAATCCTGTTCAACAATGGGTGGAAAATGTGTTTATTGAAAGTGAACAACACTAACAAGAAAGAACAGGTATAAATCCTCTATATGCTCCCGAAATTATTTCAAATTTAATTAAGGGGCCTGCGCGAGACCTGTTTTTTTGCTCAAAAACATGCCTTAGAGGAATAACTCTCACGCCTCGTAGATTGGTCCGATTTCTGTATTTTTTTTTTTTTTTTTTTTGTTAAATAGAGGAAGACTTATTGCAGGGCGCATTGGACTTGGATTTTCAAAATCTAATATTACAAGTTTGAATTTAATCCATTTTTACAACTTTTTAATTTTTGTATTATTATTTGTTTTTAGCAACGTAATCAAAAATCGAAGTCCAATGCGCCCTGTAAAAAATATTCTTCTATCTAACAAAAAAAAAAATTACGGAAATCGGACCAATGTACGAGGCGTGAGAGTTTTTCCTGTTAAGTGTGATTTGAGCAAAAAATCACGCTTATAATTTTTCTGTCTGGCGGTTTTGTTGACATGTGCATGCGTGTGCGTAGATAATCCGCGACCCGCAGAAACCACTTATTTTGCTTCTGGGTACCATGCCATTCTAGCGGTCTATAAATACGTTATCTTATCTACTAATCTACTAATACTATAATAATAATATATGACACTTTTTGGAACCAAGTACATTTCTGTGTAATGTTTATACTAATCGTTTATTTAAATTTATAATTAGTTAGAATACCTACATTATATACAATATATATTATTTTACCTACATCATGTTCCTAAAATTATTGGAAAACAACAATTTTTTTATGTAACCCATCCATCGAGTAGTCTCGTAATAGTAAAACACTTATATTTGGATTATCGATATAATAAATCATAACCATATCAAACGCTAAAACGTTCATAAATAAAAATAATATGTACGTTGTACACTTGTACATACAAATAAAAAAGGAAAACATGGATCACAAGAACGAAAAATATAAATTAATAATAATGAGTAACACACAGGTAAAATAATTCAGATTAGAATAAATTTATTTACATTTTATGTATACATTTTATATTAATATTTTTGGCTGTACTATTTCGGCCAGTAAATAGTTTTTATAAAATTGTATCAACTGACTCTCCATTTTAGTTTTCCAAAAGTATTCATCTCGTTCAATTTTTTCTATAAAAATATCTAAATAGAAATATAACATGTAATTTTATGTAAGGGCTTTAGTAGGTTTGGATGTTATACTTATAACAATCTTACTTGTTATTAATTATTATACTTACCTTTTGGTGTCCAAACTACAAAATAACAGTTTTGTTTATTAGCCACGTGCACTTGGTAGTAATAGGTATCCGTCTTTTTCAATTGCAATTCACCCGAGTTGTTGACCAACAGAAATTTGATTTTTTTTTTGTTCAACACCTTCGATAACTGTCATGTATTTAGCGCTATAAGGACACTTTACTTCCAATAAGTCCTTATGTCCTATCAACCCATCAGGAGAACAAACCAAAAAATGTTAAATCTCACCTATAAATAGACCCGCTGGCAATACTTCTAATCCCGACATCAGTTCAAAATCTTTTTTGGCAATGGTGTAATGGGATTACGCAATTCATGTACAACGCTCACATTAACAAGTACTACTTATGTAGAAAGCGGCCTCGTCGACCGCACCCAAAAGTGGTCATAGCTAGAATAGACGCTTCGAATCACAACAACTTCCCAAGGGCGCCTGCATGCCACGCGCCGCTCAATTCAAAGGGCGTCGCCTTCGTATATTCGTATATATAGAGGCCAGGGCTTCAATACGAATTAGATGTACCAGAGCCGCCAAGACCGAGACAGCAGCTTATGCACCAGCCATTGCACACAGCCTTACACGGAGATTATCAACTACTACAACAAGTCAACTCACGACGCTGCAATTTCACCACGACTACACTAATTATTATTGGTTTTAATAAAGTACAATTGATTCATATTTTAAATTGACTATATTTTATTGTAAGAGCACGACAGCCTTTGGATCCCTGAAGGGCCGCACGTAACACTGGCGCAGTCGGTATTGGATTCCACAAAAGAGGCAACCGTCAAAGGCTACTGTGAACAACGAAGAATTGATCACTCTTCTGCGAAGACAACTCCAGGAGGAACCAACAAAAACAAATAAGTCACGTCGCAGTACCAACAAATCCATCAGCACCGTCAACATGTCATCAGCAACCAGGAACACAGCATTATTGTGAGTGAATAATTATTTTAATTTGTTACATAGGCATATGCAACATAATTAGGACATATTAGATAATTCTAAGTAGTTGACTATAAGTGTAATGGTGTAAAACGTTTTAATTTTATCGAGGGCATATTTTATTGAATTTATTGAGGGCATATTTTATTAATTATTATCATTGAAGTTTTATTGAATTTATTAAGGGCATATTTTATTAATTATTATTGAAGTTTTATTGAATTTATTGAGGGCATATTTTACTAATTATCATTGAATATTGTTGAATTTATTGAGGGTATATTATTAATTATTGAAGTTTATTATTGAGGGCATGTTTTTATTAAAGTTATTATTGATTATTATTGAAGTTTATTGAATTTATTGAGGACATTTATTTATTGAAGTATTATTGAAGTTTATTGATTTATTGAGGGCATATTATTACTGTTATTGAAATTTATTGATCTATTGAGGACATTTTATTATTGAAATATTATTAAAGTTATTGATTTATTGATGGCGCTTTTATTATAAGGTATTATTGAGGTTTAGTGAATTTATTAAAGGTCACATTATTAAAGTTATTATTGTATTTATAGGGCATAATTGAATTATTTTTGAGTATTATTATCATGAGTATTAACGTATTAAATAGGTAGCTAAGTAATTTATGGACGAAAAAGGTACATCTCCCTTGAACGTAGCTAATTTATTGTATGACACTAGTGTAGTAGAAGAAGCCCAGTTAGAAGCCCAGTTATTAGCCCAGGAATTAGCCCAAGCCCAGTTTGAAGCCCAACAGAAAGCCCAGTTGAATGTTATAATAGAAACTCAGTTAGGAGATAGCGCAAGTAGAAACTCAAGTCCAGGAGTAGTCACACGTAGCCAAGTTACAGATAGTTTTGAACATCAGTCGTTAGATTTTGTATCTAAACCACGCACTAAAAAAATGTCAGTAACCATAAAATTAGAAGACGCTTTCAGATTAATTCCACATTGCTCAGGAATAGACGATATCTATCAGTTTATAAATGCATGCGATATGGCAGTAAGTTTAGTCGACGCAAACAACGCACCAATACTAGTAAAATATATTGCTACACGATTAACGGGTAGAGCATTAGAAATGATTAAATATAAAAACGTAACAAAATGGCAGTACATAAAAACTTATTTAACAGATGCATTCGAATCGACAAACAATGCATCGTCATTACAACTTCAATTAAATTCGATTAGAATGAATCACAATGAGGATGTAAATGATTATTGCCATAGAGTAGAGAAACTATATTATCAGTTATGTACCGTAAGCACGTTAAACAAGGAAACTGCAGAAGCAAAAATTATACATGAAACATTAAGGGAACAAACTTTAGCAATATTTATTAAAGGATTAGTGGAATTAATTAGGACAATACTAAAATCTCGTAATCCCAAAACTCTGGAGATCGCGAAACAACTTGCTATGTCGGAACAGGTAGAACTAAGATTAGAACAAGAAAATAGAAACCATTATTCGAGTAGTTATTCACAAAACAACAATCAACGTAGAACAAATTATGAAAATAGGAACAACAGGAACGTTAGACCAAATAATTTTGTAAGGCCGAATAATTTTGCACGAAATAATTATACGCGAGCGAACAACTTTTCTCAACCGATTAGGCCACCAATAAGGTGTTATAATTGCAATGGAAATCATTTTGCATCACAATGTAGAAATAATTCGAGACCTAATTACGCGAGCAACGGCAATAACAATCGTCCACCTAATAGAAATAATTTTACGCAACCGCCAACAAATTATAATACGCAAACAGTTACGTGTTCATATTGCAATAAAAACGGTCATAATGTAGATTCATGTTATAAAAAGAGAAACGACGAAAGTAGAAATAATTCGGGAAACGCCAACGTGTCGAACGAGTTACGCGGTACTCGCACGATAAACCAGATTATCGCGGAACAGCCAACTCACGAATATTCCACATATTCGCAACAATAGAAAATAATCATATAATATTCAAATCTATCGCCGCAAAAACAAATCAATTACACTTAATGATAGATACAGGTAGTCAGGTAAACATTCTTAAAATAAATTGCTTACGCGAAGAATTAGAAGTAGACGAAACACAAAAAATAAATCTGCGCGGTATAAACGAATGTCTCACAGAAACCATAGGGAAAATATCAATATTAATCGAATTAAATGGCGAAAATATTAAAACAGAATTTCATATCGTGAGTGCTCGATTTCCAATACCCAAGGACGGAATATTAGGAAACGAGTTCTTGTCGAAAAATAACGCAATAGTCGATGTAGCGAACAACAAATTAATTATTCAAACGACCTCGCATACACTAACAAATTTCAATGAAGCCGGCAAAATAAGTTCCGTTAAATTAAAACCGCGAACCGAAACTATTGTAGGAATACAGATAGCTGACCCACTAATAGAAAGCAAGGAAATATACATTCATAAACAAGAATTAGTAAAAGACGTATATTGCAGTAGTACCGTGTCTATCGTTAATAATGGTAGGGCAATAGTTAGCATGTTAAATATATCAGAGGAAACGAAAAGTATGTCTGAAATCGACCTAAATAAAATACTCTATGATACCGAATACGAAATATATAATGTAGAATCGACAAATGATCATAATGAGCGAATAGCACGTTTGAAACAAATAATAATAACTGACCACATGGACGAAATTGAAAAACAATCTATTTACGAAATATGTGAACGATATAATAGCATATTTCATTTAGAAGGGGATGTTCTAACCTACACCAATGTCGGCACACATTCTATTAAGTTAAAAAAGGATCAACCACCTATTTATCGTAGACCTTATAGATTACCACATGCCCAACAGGACGAAATACATTCACAAATTCAAAAAATGGAAGAAAATGGAATTATCGAGAAATCGAGAAGTCCATGGAATTCCCCACTATTATTAGTACAAAAGAAAATGGATAATTCAGGCAAACAAAAGTTTAGAGTAGTAGTAGACTTTAGGGCACTAAACGAAGCTACTATAAATGAATTTCACCCTTTACCAAATATTACAGAAATACTAGATCAACTAGGAAATAGTCAATTATTCTCTCTCTTAGACTTATCGAGTGGTTTTTACCAAATTTTGATGGAAAAAGATTCACGAGAGTTAACAGCCTTTTCGACTAACCAAGGTCACTGGCATTTCAAACGAATGATACAGGGAATGAAGACAAGTCCCGGAACTTTCCAAAGAGTTATGAATTCAGCTCTGGCAGGTTTAATAGGAATAAAATGCTTAGTATACTTAGACGATATAATAGTATATGGGAAAAATTTATATGATCATAACGAAAAGTTAATAGAAGTTTTCGAGCGTTTACGAATAAGCAACTTAAAATTACAACCAGATAAATGCAACTTCTTAAAAAGAGAATGTGTATATCTAGGACACGTTATTACGAAAGACGGAATAAAACCCGACGAACGTAAATTAAAAGCAGTAGTAGAATTTCCAATACCAACAACTGTAAAAAACATTAAATCATTTTTGGGATTAAGTGGCTATTATAGAAAATTCATAAATTCATATAGTGCAATAGCAAAACCACTAACCAATCTATTAAAGAAAGACACGAGTTTCGTATGGAGTAACGAATGTCAAAAGTCATTCGATACCTTGAAGGCAGCGTTATGCTCAGAACCAGTTCTAAAATATCCGGATTTCACAAAGACCTTCTTATTAACTACAGACGCGAGTAATAAAGCACTCGGGGCTATTTTATCTCAAGGAGAAATAGGTAAAGATTTGCCGATTTGTTATGCATCACGCACGCTAAATAAAAGTGAAGGCAACTATTCAACAACCGAACTAGAATGTTTAGCAATAATATTCGGAGTAAAACAGTTTCGACCATATTTATACGGTAGAAAGTTTATAATACTTAGCGATCATCGCCCATTAACGTGGCTCTTTAATTTAAAAAATCCATTATCAAAGTTAGCTAGATGGAGAATACAATTAGAGAAGTACGATTACGAAATACGTTACAAACCCGGAGTTTTAAATTCAAATGTAGATGCACTCACACGCATGTACTCTATACAGGAAATAAAAAACGAATCATACGAAAAATTTCTCGAAAAATTAGAAACACAAATTATCACAAATAGTAATGTAAAAGAAACTATAGGCACAGTAATAGATTCACCAAAAGAATATAATATAGTGTCAGAAATTGCCAAGCAATATAATTTTAGAACAGGAACGAATTATCAGTTAAAAAAACAATTTGGAAACGGTACAATATTGCCAATTAGTAAAGTAATAGGGGACACACCATATTTTAAACATGAAAACCGGTTTATAATATTCTTAGTAACGAAAAACAAGGACCGACCGAGGGCCACTTATGAAAGTATATATATATCACTAATAAATTTGAAGCAATTTTGTAAGGAAAATAATCTAAATAAATTAGCCATGGGCAAGTTAGGCGATCACGATGATTTAGAATGGGAAAAAATAAGGTCAATGTTGCGATACATATTTCGCGAAACAAATATAGAAATAATTATATGTGCAAATGTAGAATATAGTGAAGAAGAAAAAGCAGTCATTTTATCACAATTTCACGACTCAAAACTAGGCGGACATTTAGGTGTGAATAAAACTACTAAACGTATAAAACAACAATTTATATGGAGGGGAATGAAAGAAGATGTTAAAAAAATATATAAGGAATTGTACGTCATGTCAGGTTAATAAGGTATCAAATCGACACATAAAACAACCAATGGCTATTACATCCACTTCGTCCAAACCATTCGAAAAAAAATTTATGGATATAGTAGGGCCCTTGCCGATTACACTGTCCAATAATGTATACATTTTAACGATGGAGGACGATTTGACACGTTACACTTTAGGAATTCCACTTCCTGACCAGAAGGCAAATACTGTTGCGGAAGCCTTTGTTACATACTTCGTTTGTGTACACGGCATACCAGAAACAATACTCACGGATCAAGGAACTAATTTCCTCTCGAAAACGTTTGCAAATGTTTGTAAGATATTAAAGATAGAAAAGGTTAACACAAGTCCATTCAGACCGCAGGGTAACCCCGTAGAACGCGCTCATAGGACTTTAGCCGAGCACTTAAGACATTATGTAGATAAGAATTTAAATAATTGGGATCATTTACTACCCTTTGCATTCTTTGTATATAATTCAACGGTACATACTTCTACTAATTTTCAACCATATGCATTAGTCTATGGACGTACGTTGGAGGTACCAATTAGATTAAAAGCCGAACCTGAACCACGTTACAATTATGACGATTATATATTCGATCTAAAAGAAAATATGCAAATTTCGCATAAGATAGCTAGAGATCATTTAATTAAAAACAAAATAAAAAGTAAGGAACGTTATGATAAAAATGAAAATCCACAAGAATTACATGTAAAAGACTTAGTACTTTTAAAAGATAATAATCATAGAACAAAACTCGATCCAATCTGGCTAGGACCATACGAGGTCACAGCAGTACTAGGAAACGAAAATGTAGTTATACAGCGGGGCCGACGAGGCATCACTGTACATAGAAATAACGTAAAAAATATTATAATGACGAGCAAGTTATTTAAGAGAAATAATATTATAAAATCATGTTGATATTTAAGTTAGAATAATTATATTAATTTTAGGAATAGAAACAGAACATTCATTTTGAAACTGGAAGAAGAAATAATAAATGGAAACCACGATACAACCAATTTAGGCATAGAACAATTTCCGAAATGTTTTATAGAACACATAACTATAGCTAATAATAAATTAACCGAACCGTACACCGAAGCGGATTTAAATGAGATCACCCGCAACATAAAAGGGTTTCTGTATGATATGACAGAAAATAGAATGGGAAATCTGGAAAAAATTAATTGTCAGGACCTAATTGAATTTATCGACGTTATTCCGGAACCAGAGGACCTACTTTATTACAAAAACTTATTCTCAGAAAGTAATTAATAACTCGGTGTATTATTATTAAAAAAAAAAAATAACAATAATATAAACTAATTAAATCTACGACGTTGGGATCAAAATGACCCAATAACCGGTCTTCGACGATTTCCGCACATTTTGAATTATTCGGAATCAGTATCAGACACAGATCCATCCTCTTCTCCGTCGCTCATTAAAGCAGCTCGAACCACGTCGTCAGGAGGGGGCGTGAATCCTTCTGGCCATTCCACTTCTAGCGTAATATCGGAACGTCCGCGCACTAGGGAAAATATATATATAATAAAAATAGAATATAGTAACAAAAAAAAAATAATAAATAATAATGTAAGAGTTCACACAATTGCGAAGAACATATTTTCGGCATCTCTCTTCTTTTTTTTGATAATCGGAATTTTTCGTCGGGTCCATTTATAACAAAATCTAAAAAAGAACACATGTGATAAATATAATGGTTTAAATTATATAAGAATAAAATAAGATAGTTTAATTTAATATAAATATAATTTATACTTTTAGATTGGTGATGGTGGCGAGTTTTCTAGTCAATACTGTCGACTCTGACGAAATAAATGCATCAGAGTACTTTTCGTATACGCCTTATGGAGTTGGCAGGGGTATACAATATGAAGGTTTGGGGCCAGTTAGATTAATAGGGGCTCAATACAGTCTTGTAACGTTTTTCTCATTAAAAGAATATAACACGAAATATGAACTATTGGGGGAAAAAATTAAAAATATAACAAATTTATGTACTGATCAGAAATACCAAGATTTATGTGGAAAATATCAAATAGTAATTACAGACTTATATAACGAAATAACTAAACAGAAAGAACGTACATATATGTCACTAGGAAGTACTATGGAGGACATTAAAAACAGAAAGAAAAGAGGATTAATAAACATAATAGGTAACACCATGCATACGTATTTGGCGTATGTGATGACAAATGCACTAAGAAAACACGAGAAGCTATACAAAAAACGGAAGAATCAGGAACTAATATAGGTATTACACATAATGGCAGCTCAAACTACTGTAGTAAAATCAACAATAAGAAGTATTGGTAACACAATAAATCAAACCGAACAATTATACAATAATATTACGAAAAAGGAACAAAAACTATACGAAAAAATGTCAAAAATACAAAACAAAACAAATGATACATTAGATTTACTAATGAAAAATGAAATACATAATTTATATACAATAATTATTAATCAATATTCCTACGAAACAGAAACATTGGGACAAATAGTAACTGCCGCTAGAGAAGGTATGATACATCCAAGTCTTATGACACCGCAAGAACTAGCATCAACATTAAAAGCAATAGAACAAAATATAAAGAAAATATACAGTATTCCGATGGGAACAAAGAGATATGAAATAAATGAATTCAAAAAATTACAAAAATAAGAATCTACTATTCGAACGACAGATTAGTATTCGATATAGCAATACCACTGATTATTGACACTGAACTTACATTATACAGGTTAACACCAGTACCAATGCGTCATAACCAAGATAATTCTAGTGGATGGTACGTGATGGACATTACTTACAATAATATTGCTGTAACCAAAGGCTATAAAAGGTTTACTACATACACAGATCAACAATTAAACGAATGTAAAGAAACATCAATATACAAAATATGTAATACAGGACAACAATGAACGCCAACCATGCGAAGTACAAAACTTTATAAAAGCTGACACGTATTCTAATCCTGAGTTATGTACGGTAAAGAAAATTAATTTAAAGAGAAGCGTATACCAAAAATTAAAAAGAAAAAATACATGGATCCACGCAGGAAAAGAGACTTTAACAGTAAGTTGCGCTAACTTAATAGATCCATTCATAATACAAACAAATGAAGCAGGAGAAATAGCTATAAACGACATTAGTTGCCAAGTATATGCACGGGACGCGGTATTAACTGCCACGGAAGAAATCCAAATTACAAAATATAAAGACTTTACACCTGTAACTAACATGAATAATATTTTAGAAAAAAATACCCGAACATATACACAAATTCGAAACAGATGAAAAATGGGAAAAAGGACCAGCTATGCAATTCACAGATTTACACGATGCATCCAAGTCTTTAGACGAAGTACAACAAATGATTAACCAAGAACTTTTAAGAGAACAAAATCAAAAGCATCAATTTGTACACAGTAATTTGCTATATGTAACAATAGTACTGGCAGTAATATCTATTATACTAATAATAGCAATTTATATAATGATAAAATGCAAGTATATTAGGACCACAGAAGTCATGGAATTACCCGGCAGAATAGTTAGATATAGGACACCCAATAGAAATGACTACGTACGAAATTATGAAGAGACACCCTTTACCCCACCACCTTCACCAAGATAAAGTAATTAATTAAAAAAAAAAATGATAAAAAATAATAAAATAAATATATTTAGAGTAGTCGCTAGTCATAACGAATTATTTACTTAAAATTTAATTATTAATAGAATAAATATATAGAATAAAATAATATAGTACATACAAAAAGAAAATAAATACGTAACATATTAATAAAATAATAACCACTAGGAATAAATAAATATTATTATGCATAACGAAATAATTCATAGAATAATACTTACAAATAATCACGATGTAACAACTATATAACAGGCCACTTTAATTATTTCAGGAACTAAAAGGAGAACAAATATTTAAAACATACCCACATAAATAAGAAATATAAAATGAATAGGAACTCACCACCTACTTCTCGTACAGTTCAAAAGACACTACAAACAAGAGAATTCTTTCACAGACTTATAGTAGAGTTAATAACAGCACGCCACACACAAATAAATCATGGGGGAACAGTGACCCTACACTGTTTCAGAAGACACTTAAGGAGGGCGAATGAAGACATGACACACCCCTTTCCAAGACTAGTTTTGGAAAGAGTTATGGTTCATGTATGCAACTTCGTACACACGGTGGTTGAACGACCGGACCACAACAGACCTATTTGTGTAGAAATTGGTTTGTTGTTAGAGCAACTAATAATTAGAGGCGTGGCAATAAACCAGTAAACGATATAGTTCCAAGAAAGAAATAAAAAAAAAAAAACATAAATGTATAATAATATTATTAAATTATAGTGTTACTGACCTTAAATAATAAATTTTATTTTAGCTCACAGATCCGTTTTTTCATAGTGGATTTCGAATTCTTTACGGTTAGTAAAGAGGAAACATTATTGGTATCCGGGGCGATTTCAAATAGTCTAGAAAAATACCAGCCCAAGAAATTGGAAGGAAGTCCTCTTATACTTACAAAAAACGATAAGTTAAGAAGATTCCGGCAATGCGATCTTAAGAAAATAGTGCAAACAATCAAACGGGTATTCCGAGGGAAAAAGGCAAGCGTGATTACACCACTGTTGGACCAGTTATACAAAAGTATAAGCCACCCGGGGGAATCAACCTTGTCAACGGTTTACTTGCAAAGATATTTGCACATAGACAATAGGGATCCAATAATAGTTTTCTGGAATGGAACGACGGATATAATATTAATTAATCGATTAAGAATAAAGGGTATTGTAGCATTTTTAAATATATCAGCGTATAGTATTAAAAATAATGATGAATTTAATTTAGAATTGACAAATTTAGAAACTAAAGAAGTTTTATATTCAGGGTATTTAGGGAAAATGAATAAAAATGGTAGAATGTTAGGATTAACGAAGCGCATGGAATAATGTGTGAAACTAATCATAATATTACGTATTTTCATGATCCAGTTACCGATGTAGTTTTAACGAAATGTCTTTTTAATTATGTTGTTTCAAAAATGAGACCCATATATTTATATAAGTTAGCGAAAAAATATAAAAGAAATTATTATAATCAGAATAAATGAATTATTATAGTTAATAAATAAGCTTTAGAAAATAAATTATATATGTATGGTTATGGTAAATAAATAATTTAACACTTGTAATATTATTTTAGATTCGTTGAAGAATTTAAAAACATAATAAAAACAGAAGTACATATCTATAACTTAAAAGAAAATAAGATGCAGTCAGTATGTATTAACAGGCATATATTGAAAGCCAACAAAAGATTAAATAACCGCTATGATCATAAAACTTTAAATAAAATAACAAGAAATCTTGAACTTTTTATAGATGATCACTGTAAGGGAGAATGTAAACATTTAGCAGAAATAATAGAAAAAACTAGGGACCCGATTTATATAATATACTATCCTAAGTAACAAAAATTTTTGGTTGCATATGTGTATGACAATTTTAATAATTATTCATATAAATTTATTATATAAAATTAATTGGTGGAAGATAATAATTATTATATTGTATTCAAGGGGAAATAATTACGTTATACATTATATACTTACATTATATACTTACATTATATACTTACACTTTTAATATTGTAATTTCAGGTACAATACTATTTTATTATTTTTGAAGGACTATTGCTCCTTCTTACTAACACTAGTTATTTAGTAATTTATGTATTTGTTCTTACTAACACTGTACTAACCACGATATATAACTTTTAATATATATAAAAAACATGTAACAGTAATTATGTATGACACTTAAAAATTGTAATGTCTACACTGTAATATCAAAATTGTAAACTATTATAACAATTGTAATCAAATGTATGTCAGATTGTAAATCAACTATTGTGATTAATTAACTTAACTATGATTGTTAAAGATTCTTAACCCTTAAAGGTTAACAATCTTTTTTTTGGTGGGGAGGTGTAATGGGATTACGCAATTCATGTACAACGCTCACAATAACAAGTACTACTTATGTAGAAAGCGGCCTCGTCGACCGCACCCAAAAGTGGTCATAGCTAGAATAGACGCTTCGAATCACAACAACTTCCCAAGGGCGCCTGCATGCCACGCGCCGCTCAATTCAAAGGGCGTCGCCTTCGTATATTCGTATATATAGAGGCCAGGGCTTCAATACGAATTAGATGTACCAGAGCCGCCAAGACCGAGACAGCAGCTTATGCACCAGCCATTGCACACAGCCTTACACGGAGATTATCAACTACTACAACAAGTCAACTCACGACGCTGCAATTTCACCACGACTACACTAATTATTATTGGTTTTAATAAAGTACAATTGATTCATATTTTAAATTGACTATATTTATTGTAAGAGCACGACAGCCTTTGGATCCCTGAAGGCCCGCACGCGTAACATGGGCTCATATTGTATTCCATACCTATAAACAAAAATGTGTGTGACCTACTTATTTAATTGAATTGACTAAATAAATATTTTGTATCGTACCTCAAGCCGGAGTTGATGGTGTGAACACTTCCGCCGTACAAAATGTATTTTACGGTATTTGTTGAAGGGTGTTGTGTCTAACAACATACACGTCCAAAAATTTGGAGGCAGTTAGTCGAAATTTCCGCTCTTTATGCCAAATGTCGCTTTTTACCTATAACAACAAGTATAAACATTTTAATAAAAAGGAACGAATAAGACAAAATAATTATTTGTCATGTAATTTTTATTTTATAAAGTATAATAATAAATTTGTATTAATTTTTTATAACCTGGTCTACTGTAACTCTTTCGAATTTATGAATTCTTTACACTTTTTATCAAAGAAGTTATGAATTCTGAATTTTTTCTTTCTACTTCCTCGGCTGAAAGCGTAAGCTCTTCACAAGACAACTCATTACACAGATCGCAGTAATCAGTATCGGGACCCGAAAATTTTTTGCTCTGTAACCTAAACCAAAAATATTTATAAAAAGTAACACAAATGAATGAGAATATTCATAAAATAACAATTAAAAATATAGTTTATTAAATAAAATAACAATATCATATATTATATAAATGTATAAATCATTATTATTATTATTTTATATTGCAATAATATATACTGTTTTTGCTCAAAGTTGAGTCTAATTTTTGGAGAACTTCTTGCATAGGTCCTGTTTTTTGATAGTTTGGAAATAAACTGTTTGGTAAACTTTCCCGGACTTTCCTTAGTCGCCTGTTTAAACAACCTTCGCATGTACTGTGGGCCCAAGTTGAACGATGAAACTGCCGTCATACTTCAGGAATCCAAAAGCTGATACACTTTTATAATAAACAATAGTCAATTTATAATATAAATCTATTGTAGTTTTATTAAAACCAATAATAATTAATATAGTCGTGGTGAATTGTAACGTCGTGAGTTGACTCGTTGTAGTAGTTGATAATCTCCATGTAAGTTGTGTGTAACGGCTGGTGCATAAGCGGCTCGCTCGGTCTTGGCGGCTCTGGTGGGTGCATGTAAATTCCGCCCAAAATGAACTACAGGTAAAATAAGGTACATGTAAATTCCGCCCGAAAAAATGTATAAGTAAAAAGTTATTATTACTTAATGATGTTTAAAAGTTTAAAGTTTTTTTGAATTTTTCAATCAAAACTGTATAGGTATAATAGGTTTATAAAGAATACATTTATTACTTACTGTTAATAAACAAAATTCTGAATGTGTCTTATTAATCATATTATTACTGACATAACATAGATTAAACATATTAAGTCAATAATTACAACATAAATCATGTATAATCGTAAGAATAGTAATAATTATAAAAGTAAATATAACAATCATAATATCATAGTAAAATTAAATCATAATCAATAATTAGCACAATATATATAAAAGTATTAAAAATCGTAAAATAGTAAAAATTATAATAAGAAATATCGAGTCAAAATATGACTTCCATACTATTTATTTCTTTTTTTTGTTAAAATCCCCAAAATAATGAGCCACGTTTCCTACATAATCATCTATAGATATTTCATTATTTTTATATTTTTTAATTATATTCATTTATACTATTTATTTTTATGTAATTTTCTACTTGAATTTGTTTAAGTTTGTCTAAAAATATAAAAATATGAGGATGACTAGAATTAAAACTTTTATTAAAATTGGAATGAAACGACTCACAAGCATTAGTCGTTCTGTTCAAATTTGCTGTAGAAGCAGCCCATATATTTGGAGGAAAAGCAGCGTCATTACTTACATAGTTATTTAATAAATAATCAGAAAATTGTTTTAATCTATGATCATTTGGCTTAGAACTCATTAAAAATACATCAAAGTAATCAAAAACCATCTCGGGCTCTAAAAAAACTAATCCAAAACATTTAACTATCCAATTTCTAATAGTCGAGGCTTCGGTTTTATATTCTACACTTAATCCTATTGTTTGAACATACCTATACCACGATTGTAATAAATGAAAACGACAACCATAAATTTGAATATTCGGCCAGATGGATTTACATGCGTTGTGTATAGCTTTTTCGAAGTCAATAACAACATACTTTGGCTCAAATAAGTAATTATCATGAATACAAAGATCAACTATTAATTTAAAACATTGCAAATAAATATTTTGAGTTTTTGCTTTTAATAAGCAAAACACTAAAGGTATATAATGACCATTAAAATAGCCATGTATAGTAAATAGTTGCAAAAAAAATTTAGAACTATATTCAAATGTAACATCCATGTAAACCCATTCTGCTGTTGATAACATTTTTAGATTTGTTTTGCACCCAAAAATTATAATACAATTTACTTTGTCATTACTAAGAATAAAATTTTCATCTCGATTGGTTACCACCTGTATATTATCCAGCATATTTTGAACTTCTTCCCCAGATTTTGGTAAAGGAGGGAATTTCTTTCGCTTTGCATTGTAAAGATTTCGCTTGATATTATTCATGTCACTTACTTGCAACGCTTCAGATCGAGGAATGCTTTTAATAACAGTACACACTATTTTACTAGGTTTCTCATTACTATCTTCAACAGCTTTACGTTTTGCCGATACTGACACAATTTGCCGTTGTATATTTTGATCACTAAAAACACAATTATAATTTCAGGTTTTAAAAAATTATTAATTTTAAAATATATTATTTAATTAAGTTGTATATTATGTATAATATTGTACTTGCCTATTTGCACTATGTTTATAATGATCAACATTTTGTTCAGCGATGTTCGTAGTTTCACCTAAGGTTTTCACAAAAGCTTTGCAAGTTTTGATTATACATCGCCATTTTGTTAATCCAGAAGCCAAAGGTCTATTTACTTTAGAAAATTTAAAATTGTCTAATACTAAAAGTATATTTCCACGTTCTGATTCAATAAATTGAGCCATTATTAGTGATGGGCAAATTCCCGGGAATATAATAAGTTTTTTAATTATTGATCATACGTTTCAGTTTTAAATTGAACTTATGGTTGTAAATGATCCAAATGACAGCTCTTTATTGATATTATGTCAGTTTAGATATTTATTCTTTATAAAAAAGTTAGAAACTATAATTTAATTTTTTTTAAATCTGTACAATGATCACAAAATAAATGATTTAATTTTCATTTACCTATATATGTTGAAAAAATAATAATATACATACTGAAATTAAAATACTGAATAACTTTTACTTATCCATGTAATGAGCAACATATATTTATATATAACTATAGGTACTTCAGTCTCTTTATTAATAAAAAATAAAAGCAAAACTGTACTCTTAATTAATTCTTTTATAATAATAATGTATGTAATGAAACGCTATTGGTTGTTAATTAATTGTTTTATTAATATATATATTTTGAACCAATATGCTCATTATCTAATTTTGACATAATTAATATGTTTCGTATTACAATATTTTCTTTTTATATCAATTATTTGAGTTATACTCGTTAGAGTGTACAGAAAAAATATTTATTGGGGTTACATAAAGGGGTGGGAATGTGTTCGACATGGAACTCACGGTTGTGGTTTGGAAGTTTGAAGGATTCGACGGCTCGGCTCTAGTGGCGGCGGTGAATCTTCCTGGAAAAGTGTCGTACTCGCGGTGGCTCAGGCTCGACTGGTGACTCGGCTGGCGGCGGTAGGACTGTAGACGTTGACGGTAGATCTTCCCGGACAAAGGACGTATGCACGGCGGTGACTGGCGGCTCAACTCGAACGGTGGCGGCTCAGTACAGTAACACGTACACAATTTGTCTCACAACACACTCGGACGGTGGCGGATGACAGGGAATTTGCCGGGGAAGACCACGTGGATCGCCGTATTACGGGTTTACCGTCCGGCGTCCGAGTCTCGGGGCAGTGCTGGTAGTTAATACGAAAAACTGGTCCGTCTTACAATATTAGATATTGTCCGGTACCAAGTTTCTCGTATTACAGCGAGGAGAGGACTGTCGTAAATCGGTGGCCAGCGGCCTGTATTTCTGTGGTTCCATGGCGGCGGGTCCCGATGAGAATTATGATTGAACGTTTCTCTCTTTTTGATAGTTGCTGTTGATTGCTGATGTTCGTGTAAGGACATAACTTAAAGTATGGAAGGCGGTGATCATGAATATGTTTCTCCCGAACTTCTACCTTGCTTCTTTCGGGGTGGAAACTCAATTTTCCGAGCGGGCGGCGTACCGGTTTTCTAGGCGGTGCACGGCAGTGCTATCTGTTTTGCGTTTTATTCGCATAGGCTGTGTTGTACAATCGGCCGGCGGCGTGTTATTACTGCGTGAGCGCGCGGCGGTTACTGCATTCATTTGGGTGATGGGACACCACTAGAGTGCACCATGTGTTTGGTGACTCGGTTTTGTTCCATTACATGTACTACTATAGTAACAAATATTAAAAGTATAAAACTATGTAAATGGGAAATACTAAAATGAAATAACGATATTTCTATATAATATAATCAATTATAATCTAATATAATGCTTATCAATATTATATCAGTCAACAAAGGAGTTTAGCCAATTGATGTGAACAAAATATACTAGTTCTCCAACTCGATTTTTTCATTTTTTTTTTTCAAAATTCCCCAAGGAAATTTCCCGAGAGGTCGGGGAATATTTCGGGAATATTCCCTGTTCTCGGGAACATTCCTTGGGGAATATTCCCAACGGCACATCACTAGCCATTATAGTGTAGGTACTAGGTATAAGCGTATAAGACTCTAGGACGTGTACTGAACACAATTTATAATATTTCTATCTGAAATTTCCAATAATTATTACATCCAAAATATTGCAGTCAAAGCTGATAAGATATGACATGATTGAAGATTATCGTTTGAGATACGATTGTTCCGTGTTCGAACATTTTGTGACTTCCCGATACTATAAGTTATAACTCCGCGTCGACAGACAAAACACCCCTCGGTCAACATCAAAGACAATACAATGCACCAACAATCGATGAAGTGGCGATCATTATAGTCGGAGAAGAATTCAACTCACGTGATATAATTCTACATCGCAGGGATGGAAACGTGCAAAGGGTCGCAGAAACACATCACTCATACGACGGATTGCAATATCCGTTTTTATTTTGGTGAGGTGAAGACGGGTATCATTTCAACATTAAATTGAGAAATCCGCAAACGGATGAGGAAACGAATAAGAAAGTCAGTGCCATGAAGTAATTCGTATCGCTTGATGATTCGTAAAGGCGCTGAAAATCATATCTTGAAATGTAGACAATTGTTTCATCAATATATTGTCGATATGTATGCTAAAATTGAAAAAGCGTTTACTCTACATTTGGTTGAATCAAACAACGCTGCGTTCTGAAGAATACATTCATTTACGTGATGCCATTGCTATTGATGGCAATGTGAATCCACATGATTTTGGGAAAATGGTCATTCTTCCGGCCACATTCACGGGGAGCCCAAGGCACATGCATGAATACGCACAAGATGCAATGACATATGTTCGCGCTTATGGCCGTCCAGATCTGTTAATTACATTCACATGTAATAATACATGGGACGAGATAAAAGTACTATTGTTACCTGCCCAATCATCTTCGGATCGTCATGATATTACCGCCCGAGTGTTCAAACAAAAGTTGAAATCTTTTATGAATTTCATTGTTAAGCATCAGGTTTTTGGAGAGACATGCTGTTGGATGTATTCCATCGAATGGCAAAAACGAGGATTGCCACATGCACACATTTTAATCTGGATGATCACAAAATTCACACCAGATATAATTGATCAGCTTATTTCAGCAGAATTACCCGATGTTGACAGAGATCCAGTTTTATTAGAGGTCGTCACAAAAAACATGATTTATGGTCCCTGTGGTGCACTTCACAATAACTCACCATGCATGTCTGATGGGAAATGCACTAAACGATACCCAAGAGCTTTGGTTAGTGAGACTATCACCGGAAATGACGGCTATCCACTCTATCGTCGACGATCAACCAAGGATGGCGGCAAATCCATCACTTTAAAAGTACGGAATATTGATGTCGAAGTTGATAATCGTTGGGTTGTACCGTATTCACCATTACTCTCAAAGCTGTTCAAAGCACACATCAATGTTGAGTATTGCAATTCTGTGAAATCGATCAAGTACATTTGCAAATATGTCAACAAAGGGAGCGATATGGCAGTGTTTGATGTGGAAAATATAACTGGTTCTATCGATGAAATCAATCAATATCAACTCGGCCGCTACATCAGTAGTAATGAAGCAATTTTGCGCATTTTATCTTTTCAAATCCATGATCGACATCCAACAGTGGTTCATTTGGCAGTGCATCTTGAAAATGGCCAGCGTGTGTACTTCACGGCCGGAAATATACGTGCAAGAGCATTGTCCCCGCCTTCAACCACGTGAACTGCATTTTTTTCTTTGTGCAACCAAGATACGTTTGCAAAGACGCTACTTTATTCTGAAGTGCCAACTTGTTACAGATGGAATGCTTCAGTAAAACTGTTTAAACGTCGCATACAAGGCAAAGCAGTTGAGGGGCACCCAAGTTTATATATGATCGATGCGTTAGGCCGTTTATACACAGTTCATCCAAACAATTTGGAATGCTTTTACTTGCGGTTACTGTTACTCAATGTACGTGGACCGACATCCTTCGAAGAATTGAGAACAGTGGACGGCCAGGTTTGTGCCACGTATCGTGCAGCTTGCCAAGAGTTAAATCTTCTTGAAAACGATGCCCATTGGGATATTTCACTCGCTGATGGTTCGAATATTGCTCAACCACAGCAAATACGCACTTTATTTGCGATAATCTTGACAACGTGCTTCCCATCAAATCCAAAAGACCTTTGGGAAAAATACAGAGACTACATGAGCGAAGACTTTTTACATCGATTGCGTACATCAAATCAAATTCCAGACATTCAATTTTGACCCATTGTGTATAATGAGGCATTGGTTGAGATTGAGGACATGTGTTTGGAAATCGTTAACAAAGCACTGGTACAACTGGGACTGCTATCGCCGAATCGAGCCATCAACAGCCGTTTTGATCGAGATTTGCAACGAGAAACACAGTTTGACGACGCCGAATTGGGTAAATATGTGCAAACGAATCTTCCAAAATTGGTTACAGAACAACGCATAACATACGACGGAGTTATGCGTGCAATCACAAGTAAAAGCGGTGGATTGTATTTCCTGGATGCTCCCGGAGGCACGGGCAAGACCTTCCTAATCTCAATAATTTTGGCAGCGATACGCTACCAAAAAGATACTGCACTGGCAATGGCATCTTCAGGAATTGCAGCAACTCTGAAATGGCCGTTGAACATACAATTCATGGAAAGACCAACGTGCAATATCACTAAAAATTCGGGAATAGGGAAAGTTCTCCAATCATGTACGATCATTGTGTGGGACGAATGTACAATGGCGCACAAAAAATTATTGGAAGCACTTGATCGCACACTAAGAGATTTAAGAGGAAAACCCGAGCTATTATTCGGTGGTGCACTAATTTTGCTGTCTGGTGATTTTCGGCAAAC
This sequence comes from Macrosiphum euphorbiae, assembly GCA_949089665.1. Taxonomy (NCBI): domain Eukaryota; kingdom Metazoa; phylum Arthropoda; class Insecta; order Hemiptera; family Aphididae; genus Macrosiphum; species Macrosiphum euphorbiae. Next base: position 27,084,640 of record CARXXK010000002.1, read on the forward strand.
TCTACCAGTAATACCACGTTCAACACCAGCTGATGAGCTCAATGCATGTCTCAAATCATCTGGTTTATGGCAGCACGTGCATAAATTGAGCTTGAAGACTAATATTCGTGTACAACTACAAAATGAGGCATCGGCTGATCTGTTCGCAAAACAATTGTTGGATATGGGTAATGGGAAAATGGCCATCGATCAATTAACACAATGCATCACATTGCCGGACGATTTCTGTAGGATCACGGCTACCTCGGATGAGTTAATTGCCAAAGTCTTCCCGAATCTGCCACAAAATTACAGAAATCTTCAGTGGCTCTGTGCCCGGGCCATTTTAGAGGCCAACAACAACGATGTGAATGCAATCAATTTCAGAATTCAAAACAAAATTCCAGGCGATTTGACACCTTACAAGTCTATACACTATTCCATCATACACCAAAAAGAACACTGAACAGAATGATTAGAATGAACAAATAATGATTAATTATTATCATGTTTTCAAAATATAGATTTTGTTCCACGGAAGACGGTCGAAAATAACAATACGAAGGCGATGAGACCGACACAATCTTGTAAATCGTAATGAAAATAGAATTCGGGCACAATCGGGTTGTGCCCGGTGTTACGTCCCAACTGAGGTCGATATATCCATCAACGCAGGAATGAAATACTGATGTACTTGGTTATGATGAGTGTTTACTTAAGTTCAAAATTACAATGTATATAAGCTATGGTGGAGATGTGAGCGGTGTTATGACCTGACTCCAAATGTCTTGAGTATCCCTAACCGTCTGCCGATCTCTTGTCCCGGGCTGGTATTTATATGATCGAGTCCTTTGGAGTGGGTGGTTGTATCAATGGCCAAATTCGGTCATGAGACTGCGTCCGGGTCTCGTACTTGGTATGCTGGTTGACTCGTATCCTTCGTATGAATGTTTTACTTCCCTAGAGAGATACTTTTACAGTGTCCCTGGCGTGTTATAATATACTAATTGCCTTATTAATTATATCGTCGAGTACTATTGGAAACCTGTGCTACGTCGTACATTGTTATTACTTAATTACTAAATACGTAACACTGGCAATGCCGTATTAATTCGTGTCGAAAAGTGGGGGAAATGTAGTAGTTGTGCAAGCCGCCCAATGCGTAGTATGCACGTATCGTATCTAGGAGCACCCGATAACCCGTATTTGAAAAAATATTTTTTTCTATAATATTCGATAAATATACCAACTACCAAGTACCAACTTTTATTATGATGGAAGAAATACATATCCAATTTTAATTTTAATCATTTACTATAAATTTTTCTTCTCAATTTTTTAGGTGGGGCACGTGCCCGTGTGCCCTATAGCACGAGCCGCCAATGATTATATACATTATACATAAATAATTAAGATTTATATTTTAAAACATTATTATTATATTATAAAATAATTAAAATATTAATAAACAACAATCAAAGAATTAGTTACAAACGGGAACACGGAAACCAAAACCAATTTTACGATTTCGATTTCGTTTCTTAAAACCAGGTTTTCTATACAAACGGTTTTTCTAACCAGTTTTATTATAAGTCTTAGGTTTTGGGTAACCACTCATATGCAGGTGTGTTAAAGATAAAAAAAACTTTTGTTTCGAGTAGGAAAAAGTTGAAAATTCCGATGAAGGTGGGCGGGGGACACGGGAAAATTGATTTTCCGATTACAACTCGGGAGGGGGTCACATACAAATTCCAAAAATGGTCACACAAATTCATACAAATTGGGTTCTTGAATCTTGCAGTATAAAATATACGAATACTAAATTATTTGTATTACGGGGGCTGGAGACATATATCTACAGCCCCACCTTCTGTATTTCCGATATTGTTCGAATACTGGTGTCGTACAAATTCTAATAACCATCAAACAAATTCATACAAATGACGTACAAAATATTTGGATAGAAATTTTCTTTGGATGGAGGATTGGGGACTAGTACGTAGGTTTTTATTTATTAGATAGGTATGATAACTGTAATACATATATAATATGTGTTACATAATAATATTGCTTTATATTATTTACATAATTCTTTTATGAACGTATATTTTTAAATTAAGGTACTTTTAAAAGCAGATGCATATCCCGTATTTGAATTTGAAGGATTGAGTTATAATATTCATGATACTTTTGGTGCAATTGTCGATGAAGGCAATACATATACATACAATCATTTATCTTCCAAATCAAACAGTATTGTCAAAAAACTAGATATTAGTGATGATCATTAGTAATCTGTGATACTACACCAAAATCAGTATTTAAATAAATTATTTTAAGTAAATTCCCTACTTTGAAAGAAACAAGCAAATGCTCAAATTAAAAACGTGAGAAATATCAAGAGAAGTGTCAAGATCATTGTTTTGTTACATTTCCTACTACAAGTGGACAAGTTGATGATCTTCAAGAACTTGTAAGTAATCGAATGAAGACTGAAGAGTTTATATGTAACCACCAAATTAATTAGCCGGAAAATATGCCATGCACATGCTTGCGAAGAACAAGTTATGAAGTACCACCACTTCATGTGTTAATTGAAATTTTATATTGGAAAGGTAAACGAAAATCATCAATAAAATAATAAAATAAATATTTATGATTTTGAGTCTATTACAGGTGAAAACATGCAGCAAAGTAGTGAGGTAGCACCCCACATAAATGTAAAATTATGTGATATCCCTGAAGTCATAATTCATAACGATACATCTTATGACCTAAGGGGAGTATTAAATTATAGACCAGGAAAAAGTTTTCTTAGAAGCTCCATTATAGGACATTACACAACATATACCAGAAGAAGGGGAGGTAATTGGGAACTTTACGACTATTTAAAGAAAGGTTTGTGTTTATTTGGTGTTTTGTATCCAAATGTGTTGTTATATTCCAGAAATCAGTTGGTTCTTTTGTTGCCCTTTTGGCTATTTCGTCTACAATTTCATTACCAGGTATATTGTTGTGTCCGGGTACCCATAGGAATCTGATGTCTTTTTTGGATATAAATAGAATGTTCAATATTAGGGTGCATATAGGGTTGTTTTTTTGGGGATTTGCTAAGTTTGAGAGGGTGCTGAGAGAATCTGTGTATATGATTGTAGATTGGATATCTGAGGAGGCAGCCAATTCTGTGGCTTTTAAAAGAGCTAGATATTCTGCTGTATAAATTGAGTTAAATGATGGGATCTGAAATGCTGTTTGGGAGTATGGCTGGATTATTGCGATTGCAGTTCCTTCTGTGTTTTTGGACGCATCAACATATATTTCATGATGTGGTGGAAGGCTGTTTTTTAGATCGAAGAAGTTTGGTTTGTAAATGTTGGAATCGGTTTCTTTTTTTTTTTGTATGCAGTTAAGTTGAAATATATGAGAATATTTGAAGTTATCGACGGGGGCTGTTCAGAGACATGAAGGTTAAGTTGGTTTGTAAAAATAATATTGAGGTCTGAGGCATAGGTGGCTGTACGAGTGCCAAGATTGTTATTTTGGTATTAGTTGATTGAGTTTCTTAATATTGCACTGATTGGATTTTTTGTTGCTATTATTTTTCTTGAAGAGTTTTCCAATGTATGTTTTATTTTTATTTTTTCGAGTGATTTTGAGCCTGTGATGTTTATAATGCTGAGAACAGGGCTGCTTTTGAAAGCACCAATTGACAATCTTGGGGCTATATTGTGAATAGGATCTAATGTTTTGATTGAAACAGCAGATGCTCCTGCATATAGTATAGAGCCATATTCTAGTGCTGAGAGGATTATTGAGTTGTGTATTCTCTGTAATGTTTTGCTTTCTGCTCTCCATTCGAGGTTACTTAGAGTTTTAATAATATTGAGTTTAGTTTTAGCTTCATTTTTTATTTTGGTTATGTGTGTTCGCCATGCTAGTTTTGAATCAAAAGTTAAGCCCAGTATTTTTATATTAAATACTCGAGGAATGTTCTTGTTTTCCATTTTAAGAGATGGGTTGTGGGGGATGTTTTTCTTTGAGAAAATAATGAATTGTGATTTGACTGGAGAGAAAGTAAAACCTGAGGTTTTACTCCATATTAGTAAGTTGTTTATACAGTTTTGTATTTGTTGAATTAATGTAAGTAGATTATTGCCCCTGCAAAATATATTACTATCATCTGCGTACATTGTGATTTTGTTTAGGGGTCTTATGATAGATGGGAGGTCATTGATAGCCATCAGAAAGAGAGTTGATCTTAGAGGAGAACCTTGAGGACTGCCATTTTCAAGAATGAATGGCGAAGATAATGTACCATTATTATATACTTGTATTATTCTATTCGAGAGGTAATTTATGATAAAGTTAATTATGTTACCCCTATTTCTCGCGGCAGTAATGCGCAAGCAATTCCCGCGACGTCGTCGGTTCAAAAACGAAAAAAAAAAAAAAAAATTATGTTACCCTTAAGATTCAACTGTTTCATATATTTAATAAGTCGGTGGCGCCATATAGTGTCGAAGGCTTTTTGTAAGTCAAGGCTGACTAATAGCAAGTATTGATTTTGATTGAAAGTTTCTTTAATTTCATTTTCAATAATTGCTAAGGAGTCCAAAGTAGAATTAATTTTGAGGAAACCATGTTGTAAATTAGAAATTAGATTATTAGTTTCTAGGTACCACATTAATCTTGAGTTAATAATTTTTTTCTAGTAGTTTTGACATGGAACATATAATGGATAATAGGATGGTAACTAAATACTTTTTTTTTTAGGTTTATTGGGTTTATGGATAGGTTTGATTATAGAGGTCAGCCATTTTGTTGGATACTGGATTTCTATCCAAATATGATTAAAAATCTTGAGTAGGTATAGTTTACCGTTTTTTGGAAGGTTAAGAAGAAAGATCGTGGGTATATTGTCAATTCCGCAAGTATTGTTTTTCTTGATTTCAAAAGGTTCTGAATAAATTGTGTCATTTTCGTTTTTGAGGATCTGTATATTGTCGTATGTTGATGCATTTAAAAGCCTTAATTGTATTCCATATTTGTTTTGGGTTTGCTTTAGAATTTATTGAACTCGTGTAGGCAAGCCAACTCATTGTTTTGCTGTCTTTAATTGTACGTCTGGCTTGAGATCTGCGTTTTTTGAATTCTATGAAATCAGCTTGGGATTTTGCGCTCTTAAATTTATTGAAGGCAGTCTTTTTTGATTTTATAGATTCAATACATCGAGAGTTCCACCAAGGAACTGGAGGATTGTTTCTTAACATATAGTTTGTCCTATTGTAAAGTTCGCTATTTCTAGTATAGCATTTGTGAAATTTTGTGTATCTTCATTTGAATTATTTATTTTCAGTTTTTCAAATTCAATTGAATTTATCTTTTGTTCTAGGGATGTGAAAAGATTCCAATCCGCCATGTTTAGTTTTCATTTTGGTTTGCCTACTTGAATGTCTTCTGTATTTCTGTACGTCAATTTCGTGTTTATGGGCAAGTGGTCGCTTCCATATGCATGAGATAAGGTGTCCCATGTAAGGTGAGGGGCAAAAGAAGTTGTTGTGAATGTCAAGTCAATAGCTGATTGTGTACCGGATGCTGTTCCAAAATGAGTGGGTTTACCGTTGTTCAATGTAATTAGGTTTTCAGAATCTATGACCGATTCGATTATTTCCCCTCTTGAATTTGTAGAAATGCAGCCCCATAATTGGTTATGACTGTTGAAGTCACCTAATAGAACGAACGCGGAGAGAGTTGTAGAATGATAATTTTTTAAGTCTGCTTCGGTGAAGAGTGATTGGTTATATAGGTAAATGTTGCAAATTGTAATCTTTTGTTTGAATTGAACAGATATGGTTACGGATTCAAGTGGAGTATTGACAGGTATTTCTTCGGAAGTATATGAGTATTTTATGAATATAGAGATACCTCCTCTAGCTCGGATTGCGTTAGCTCTTATTTTGGTATAATTTGTATATCCTTTTAGTGTTTTTTTTTTATAGCTTGTAAAATTTGTTTCCTGAAGACAAATGATTTCGGCGCAGTATTTGTTTATTATTATTTGTAATTCACTGATTCTTTTGTAGAAACCATTTAGGTTCCATTGTAGTATGTTATATTTTGTATTATTGTGCTGCATTTTAGGTTATATTTTTAGAATGTCGGTTCTACGGTTGTGTGATGGATTATTAGGTGTTATTATATTGTATTAGATTCTATTGGTACATCAACTTTTTCTCGTCCCAGTGATCTTTTTTTTCCTTTTTCTGGAATTTTTTCATTGATTTCTTCGTGTTCATAAATACTGTCCTGTATGTCTAGCCTTTCTTCAGAATCTACTACTGGAACATTAGACATAGTGCTAAAAACAAAATTATGTTATCTAAATATTATTATTTAAATTATAAACTATTTTTAAAAATAATTTACATATATTATGTTTTGTTTTATCATTAATATTTTATTTATTATCTGCATGTGTTACAGAACATTTTAAAGTGCAGTTAGGTGGTCCGCAATATATTGTGATCAAATTGATTACTAAAAAGTTTGTTTTTAAGACAATATTTTCATATTACATAATTTGGTCGTATAAATATATATTATATTATTACATAATTCTATTTATCACAAACAACGTAAAATTAATTTAATACCTAATTAAAGTTTTTCTTTTAAAAAATATTCATTTATTTATAGAAATACATACTTAGCGAAACTCAAAAGTGGTTTTAAAAACTCCAGATGATTTGCCCAGGCCCAATATTTGTATGTATCCAAGTGCTTTCCTTTTGTAGCACCTGCAGCTTGACCAGTAATTGTCTTATTTGCTCTTAAATGTTTTTGGTAATTATCTCTTAAAGTTTTCCACTTTGTTTTTAAAGTTTCTCTTAACACAACCATATAAATTAAAAAAAAAAATTAATAATCTTAAATACAATAAATATTTTACTTTTTATTATTTATCTATCTAATATTTAATTTTAAAATATATCTTATACAATTTTTAATTTTTTTTAGATATTTTGCCACTGGTGACTCGTTTTTAGGTCATAGTTTTCGTGTCGGGTTTTCTACTGTTAGTAATATTGTCACAGAGGTCAGTGAGTCTATTATTAAAGTTATGGGACCAATGTTTATGCCTGAACCTACCACGAACATTTGGGAAGAATCTGCAAGAGGTTTTTACGAAAAATGGCAATTCCCCAATTGTATAGGTAGCATTGATGGGAAACATGTCTCTATAAAATCTCCCAATAACAGTGGATCCAGAAATTTTTGTTATCTAAAAAAATGTTCAATTGTTTTAATGGATATAGTCGATCCAGACTATAAATTTATTTGCGTTGACGTTGGTGGATATGGTCGAAATTCAGATGGTGGTATTCTAGAGGAGTCAACAATGGGCAAACGACTAGAAGCTGGTACACTAAATGTACCACAAAATGCACCATTGCATGGCCAAAGGGAAGATACGCCTATGGTTTTAATTGGAGATGAGGCATTTGCTCTAAAATCATATTTAATGAAGCCCTTTCCGCGGAGACTATCAAGAAGTGATACGAGACTGGACAATTATAATTACAGACTATGCCGTAAAAGGCGTGGGATTGAAAATGCTTTCGGCATATTAACAAAGAAATGGAGGGTTTACAAAGGACCAATAGAGGTAAAGGAGGAAACTACAAAAAAATTGTCTTAGCAACATGTATATTGCACAACTATCTTCGCGTGAACAATAGTGATGTAGATATAACTGTAAGCGCGTTAATGAACGGGGTGTCAGGATTTAATAAGTTAACACAACGCTTAAGTAAATTATAAAGATATTACTATATATAGATATTATTATATAGTAATATAATATTTTCATAATATTACCGTTTACTCCATTAATTTCATGACTTATCACAGTGTCCCACAAGTGATCCTTTTTTCTGGTGTTTTTAAATTCTGGCAATGTCATATCATACAGTATCGGATGTTTTTGGACAACCAATATTAGTTTTTCCGTGTGGTCTTTTTTTGAAACAGACGTCATGATTGTGAAATATCACAAGTTGCGTTTATGCAACTGTCGGGCGAAACTAAACAAGAGCAACTAAACACTGTCAACTTCTTGTTTGAAAATTATAATAATAATAAATATATTAAATACAATTATTACACAGAAAAATGTTTTCAAGTTCCAGAAATTGCCAAGTTTGGAATTAATGGCAGGTAGGCATACGATAACTATAAATACTATTAATACTAAGATATAGGATACGTAAATAGTATATTTATAATTCAAAGAATAGATATCACATTTTTAATACTAATTTATTAATTTTAATTTAATGCCAATGATATTAATATTATATAGGCAAATTTATATGCATCATGATTGCTATATTAATTAATCCGTATAATTACTTCCGATAACGTACATATTTTTCATAATAATTTTAAGTTCAAATAATAGACAATTACCATTACTCCCACCCCCATGTCACGCCAGTATCCCAGCTCTGGGCTACCAAAAATACGGCCCGTGTGCCCTTGTAGCCCTGTACTTATATTTTTTGTACAGCTGCCACAACGCGGCGGTGAAATCGGTATTGCAGCAATTTACCGTCACGTTATTTTACCGCCAGATCCACCGCAGGTTTCACCGCGGCGGTGTGTGGACCTAGTACTAAATATATGTGTAGAATTTTACCACCACCGGCAGTGTGTGGGGACCTTAAATAATTTTTCGCTTCGTCAGAAATGTTAACATTTAATTCAAAGTTCCTCATAAGTTGTTATATTATAGATTGTAGAAGTTTAAAAATATTAAAGATACATAGGCACTGTTTTTTATAAGCATTTGAAATTCAAATTTGACATAATCACTTGTCAAGAGAGTCTAACACGCCTATTATAAATTATAAACTTTCGTTATATTATTTTATTCTTTCACAGTATTTTGTGTACTGCCTTGAGATTCAAATACAATATCAATATGCTCAGGTATTTCAATACCTAAATTTATTGATTGCACTGGTTGAAGGGTGCTTGACATTGACTCGGATCTAAAAACATATTACATATTTTAACAATAAATATAATAATTTTATAAAAATGTTGACAAAAGTTTGAAGTTTTAATTAGTATGACCAGAATTTTAGATCAAATACTCCTGAAAATATAATAAAAAGTGTTCATAAGTTGTACTCATCACAATTAAAAAAAGAACAAAAATCGTTATCGTTATTTAACAATTTTTTAATTAGTTAATATTGGAATGAGATTTTCGCCCATGTCACCAACCTCTAGCAAAGGCACTGAATGTATTGAAAAAAATAACTTCCTCTTTTTTATTTTTATTAGTTCTTCTCTTTGAAATAAATATGTTTATGTAAATTATTACGATACCTTAAACGTTACTAAATACGTAAGTACAATGGCAAAATAATCAATAGAAACCAATAACATCACTAACATAATACAAATTACACATTGAATATGACTATAATATACCTAGGAACAGTTTATGTGAATTAACAAACAAAAAAACAAACAAATCATTTTTATTAATTATTAACCAAGATAATATTATAATACTGAAAATATAATATAATAGTATAAGGTATTATTATTTAAAATTAAGTTGAATAGAAAAATCTGTCAATAAAGGCACAGATGCTTTCACTGCTTTCACTGCTTTTGTTTTTTGGTAGAATATTTTTATAGATGCTAGTTTACTATATTATAGGTATTAGGAACTTATATTACATTTCAACAAGTAAGTCAATGGGAGAAGTAGACGTGCATGACCAACTTGTACTTACAGAACTTTTATCAAGTCTCGAAAATGGACACTGAGGTTAATTGCTCATGCGTTTGATATGGCTACTGTAAACAGTTGGTTAAACTGTTAGAGTATAAGAAACATACTTAACACTGTAATATGTTAAATCGAAACACAATGGACCTACTAGCATTCAAAGAGCGTTTAGCAAACACTCTAATTTCATTAGGAAGAACAAAATCATTAATAACTCCTCCAAAGAAAAGAGGCCGACCTAGTACAACACCATCTCCAACTCCTGAACCTGAAGTACAACCAGTTAGAACCAAACCAAGATCTGTAGATTCAACTCCATATGAAGAAACCATAAAAGATGGATTAGATCATATGCCTACTTTTGACTACAAACTAAATAGTAGTAGATGTAAAAATAGACCATGCAAATTCAAGGCAAATGTTTATTTTGACAAATGTAATATACATTTATGTTTTGTTTACGTCATAAATATAGTGTTCGCGCCACGCGAAGTATCTATTCTATAATATTTCTTATTATATTTCTTAATGGTATTATATTTATGTAAAACTGACATCATACTGGGCAGTCAGCCAACTAGTTGTTTGCATAATATGATGAGATTCGGAATACAGTCGGTCGGCACTATCGTGAGTCGATCGTCACGAATAAAGTGCTGCACCAAGCATATTTGACGTCGGGAGACGTACGACTGTATCGGCCGAATCTATATATTATGTAAAGCGCGGGTCAGATCGGTTCGGTCACAAGGGACACCGGTTGCAATAATGTACAGTTACATAATTGCTAAAACGAATCTTATTGATGACCCGCGTATAAAGGTAGCCACACACGGTCCGGTCAGCCTGTCAGTTATGCCTGCACAGGCCGCCGGAGACCGGTCGGCCGTTGCGTTTGTGGGTTCCGGTCGCCTGAACAGTTATATCTGTACAGGCCGCCGGACAAAATATGAAAACTCGTTCGTCCATCCGGCCGACTGCGGGACTGCGCAGGCGTATCGAAACGTGTATGGGTTCCGGCCGTCCGGCCGTCCGGCCAAATTACCAGACGGTTTAATTTTATTTCACAGTCCACGTGTTTATACTTTATACTACACTGCATATTGCACTGCTCTGCACTTTTTTGAAGTTTTGTCATTAAAAAAATGTCTCGAGAGAAAGAATCTCAGTGTATTGAAGATTTTATTAATATTTATCGAAGCGAACATTGTTTGTGGAAAATAAAATCTAGAGAATACCATGATAAATGCAAAAGGGACGCTGCCTACAAACTTTTAGTTGAAAAGCTAAAAGAAATTGACTCTTCTGCAACGAAGTCAGTGGTAGTAAAAAAAATAAATAACTTGAGAAGCAGCTACCGGAAAGAGTTAAAAAAAGTAAAGGAATCAACTAGGACAGGATCAGGAGCAGACGATGTCTACCAGCCGAAATTATGGTACTTCAATATGTTAAGTTTTCTTGACGACCAAGACACACCACGTAATTCGCGTTCAAATATTGAAAGTGATGACGAGAATAGTGTCTCTGAAGTAAGTTTAATTGAAATAAAATGAACTAAGTTAAATTCAATATTTACTTGATAGTTGATATTTTTAGATAGATTATATTATTATTTATAAATTGATATTATGTTATTGCCAATTTAAGATTTATTTTGGTAGTGGTGTGGTGCTATCTGCTATCTACATACATCAACAATTTTATCTTCTTTCGCAAATTGTTTATTTATAAAAACAACACACAATTATAAATAATAATATTATAAAAATTATTAATAATTATATAATAATATTGTTAATAATAATGATAATTAAAAAAAATCTCATAATGAGATATTTCTCTTTTTTAATCACAATAAAATTCATTCAGAATTGATTATTATTAATAAATAATAAATATGCTATATTGTATAATATTATATAAAAAAAAATATGTATTTAAATATTAGTAAACAAAGTTAAGTTGCCAGGGAACTTTTCCTTCATTTGAAAAGTAACTCATAAAATCTTCTCTAACGTTTTTAGCAGCATTGTTTGTGTTTCCTTGCGTTCTTCGGTCTAGTCTATCCATGTTTGAATCTTGTGAATCAAGCCCAAAAGTTGTTATTCCATTTTCTATATCATCGTGATCCAAAACTTCTGTAGGTGCATATGTGTTTGGCGCTGACTTCATTAAAAAATTATGCAGTACGCAACAAGCCATAACAATAGAATCAATATTTTTCGGTTCTAAATTAATTTGTGTGTGGAAAATCCTAAACCTTGCTGCCATGATACCAAAAACATTTTCGACAATACGTCTTGCCCGTGATAACCGATAATTGAATACCTTTCTTTCAATAGAAACTAAAGCAGCTTGTCTGAATGGTTTCATTATATTTATCTGCAAAGGAAATGCATCGTCTGCCACAAACACGTATGGTAGCTTTCTAGAAGTATCTTTGACTGTCTCCATGTCTGGAATTTTTAAATCTCCATTTTGAAATTTTTCATAAAATTTCGTGTTGTTTAAAACACCACCATCCGAAATTCTACCGTTCGTTCCGAAATCGCACATTATAAATTGGTAATCTGCATTGACTATTGCCAATAGAACCATACTATGACGGCCTTTATAATTAAAGAACTCCGATCCACTTCCACTTGGAGGAACAATGCTTATGTGCTTTCCGTCCATAGCCCCTAGGCAATGCGGAAAATTCCAATTTTTCTCATAACGTTGAGAAATATTTCTCCATTCTTCTGATGTTCGTGGAAACTATAAATAAAAAAACGGGTAAGCACTAAGTGGATGTCGTTTTTTGGTTACTATAAGTAGTACGTAAAATCATATTTTACTTTTTCAAAATTTAGCTATAAAAGTTAAACATTTCATAAATTATACTATTACATTCGATTTGTATAGGTTTTTTTTTTTAAATATTATTACTATTAAAGTAATTTATTTACTATTAGACATTAGTATCTACTACAGTAGGTTAAAATAAGATCATAATATTTCGTTAAGTAGTAAAGTTGTTATATTTTATGTAGATAAAGGTATTACATTTAAATACAACATATAAAACGTTTTGGAAATAATAAATACATATATTCATAAAATACTAGCGATGCCGATAATTTTAATTAAGTATCAAATTTGCCGACTAAAAATTAAATATTCATAATTGGGGGGTGAGACACCTCCCCCCCAAGCCCCCCTCTAAGAACGGTTCTGATTGTAACAATATATTTGGAGCCTTGTATTAAATATTAATTTCCTAGTTTTTTAACAAATAAAATTTGATTGACATTTATAGAAAAAAAATACATATATTTATATCACATACTATTGAAGTATTATCTATACATATTATTATTTATTTAATAAAAAAACCTTGATACCATTTTAAATAGTCGCATTTTTTTAGGGAGAAACACAATCAGTTACCACTAATTCACCAGACCGTGATACAGAAAACCTAAATGCATCGATTTTCACTATAAGTACACCAGCATCAATATCGCATGAAACTCAACGCATTCGCCAAAGACCACACAGAAATACATCAGATCAATCTGCTCTAACTAACGAAGTTTTGCTTAGTGTAAAAGACCATTTCAAGCAGCCCCAAATAAAAGACGATCGTTTTGATGTATTTGGCAAAAACGTTGCTATGAAGTTGCGTGATTTATCTAATTCCCAGAGAGTTTTGGCCGAAAAACTCATCAATGACATTCTATTTGAAGCTGAAATGAATAATTTAACTATTTCACACAAGTTGGTGCAACAAAACCAACAAAACTATGGACCATATAGTTATGATTCAGCTTCTCCTTCAACAAGTCATTCCACTGGCAGCGATAAAAGTTGTAAAGTATATAATTACCCACAAACACGGATTCAGACGGAGTTCAACAATCAATCGTTTATTCCATTCAATTCAGTGCAACATTCGCCTCAAATTGAAAGTTCACCAGAGAACTCTCTACACACACTTGCATCTTATATTTCCAATTTTACTAACGATAATAATAATAACCATTGAGTTTTAGTTGTAGTTTTCATAATTTAAATTATCTACTATAGGTATTATTATAGTGATAAAAAAGTAATAATTTTTTTTTTCATCATCTATTTTTTTAGTACCAAAAAAGGGATTCAGTTTTTTTTTATTTTTCATGCTTTTTCTATAACTCATTGTTATATTTAAAAATAAAGGATTTAATATATGTTATGTTTGTAAACTGTTAATATTATTTTCATAACGAAAAATGTCCTTACCTTTAAGTAATCTTTATGTAATACTTTGTACATTGCTTCACATGTTTCAGGTATAATATACCCAAGAGCTTGTGGTGATATAATAGTTGAAAATTTAAGGTCTTCGTAACTTCTTCCCGTAGCTAAAAATCTGAGAGTTGCTGTCAACCTTTCGTGTGGGGAGATTGATTTCCTCATAACTGTATCTTTTTTTTTAATGAATGGTGTCACTAATGAAAGAAGTTGGAAGTACGTTTCTTCGTCCATTCGCAAATAATTATGCCAGTCTTTCGGAAACAACTTGAATTCGGTCAACAGATTAATGTGAGAATATTCGTTTCTTTTTTGTAACCAATTTTTACACCACAGTCTACGTTTACGTTTTTTAATTGCATTATTTTTCATGGCTATCAACAACCCTAAAACAGCAAGCGCGTCTTCGTTGGTAGCCATGTCTCTACAATATAAAATAATTAATACAATATAAAACTTGCCGCGGCCGGACAGATTCGCCGGAACGTATGGGGGCGCTGCGTCAGTCCGGCCGACCGGTCTCCGGCGGCCTGTGCAGGCATAACTGACAGGCTGACCGGACCGTGTGTGGCTACCTTTAGTCAAAAAATGAATAAATAAGCACATGACGACAGAACGCTGTGGGCGTGGCTTCGAGAGCAGCAGCGGCCAACCAGCGTTATCGCCGCCATTCAACCACGCCCAATCAAAAACCACAGACATTTCATGAGCGGCTCCTGCAACGACGCGGTGGGCGAGACCAGGGTATAAATGCCAGTGCGGAGCACGAAACGGGCAGTGTGTTCAACGCATAGATTAGTATATTATAATAGATGAGCGACTCAACGTTAAATTGTTGATCTGCCGTAACTGCTCCCTGTGGCCGTACGCATATACTAAAACTGTGTCAGCATCGTACTAGGTATTCGATATTGTACTATCGATAATAATTACTATCGATTATTATTATCGATAGTTTGTTTAGTAATTTATTAAAAGTTTACGAATGAAATAAAAAACAATTAAGTTCAAAATACAAAATTTTTATTTATTGTTATACAATGTATATAGTATTAAATTTAAATCTTTCTTTATAACTTTATTATAGAACTTATTTGGGATTTTGGTCACAGACGTTTCATTAGTAAGTATCGGGCCTACCTTTATATTTTCGTGCTAGCGTTATTCTTTATCATCTGGTGGGTGGCATCCTTCAAAGTAATCCCCACTTGATTGAATAACACGGTTCCATCGATGTTTCCACTTTTCAAAACAGTCCTGGAACTCATTTTTAGGGATAGCCTTAAGTACAATCGTCGCATTGTTTTCAACCGTTGTTTTGTCATCGAATCGGTGTCCTTTGAGTGGTTTTTTGAGTTTTGGAAACAGCCAAAAGTCACAAGGGGCTATGTCGGGACTGTATGGAGGTTGTCGAAGCAATGCGATATTGTGTTTGCTCAAAAACTGCTGCACAAGATTGGATGAATGCGCTGGCGCATTATCGTGATGGAGAAGCCAGTCACCACTTGCCCAAAAGTGCGGGCGTTTTCTTCTCACTGCATCACGCAAACGTTTCAAAATTTGAACGTAGTACTCTTTATTGATTGTCTGACCTGTTGGTGCATATTCGTGATGCACAACACCTTCACAATCGAAAAAAACAATCAACATTGACTTAACATTGCTCCGACTTTGACGTGCTTTTTTTGGTCTTGGCGATTCAGGATGCTTCCACTGTGAAGATTGTTGTTTTGTTTCAGGATCATAACCATAAACCCATGATTCATCACCAGTAATAACCTTTCTAAGCACATTATCATCATTATTGACCATTTCCAGATTGTCCAGAGCGATTTCTAAGCGAATGTTCTTCTGCTCAGCTGTGAGCAATTTTGGGATGAATTTCGCACACACGCGTTTCATTCCTAAATTTTCGGTTAAAATTTCTGAAATGATAGTTTTTGGTATCCCAAGGTCTTCTTCTAGTTCTCGCACAGTCATACGACGATCTTGTTCGATTGCAAGTCGCACCCGCTCAATATTATCTGCGGTTTTTGTCGTCGAAGGTCGGCCGGAACGAGAATCACTATCAACAGAAGTGCGACCATCCTTGAACCGCTTATACCACTCTTTTATTCGTGTTTTGCTCATACACTCACTTCCGAAGGCCTTTTGCATCATTTCAATAGTTTCCGAACTCGTTTTTCCGAGTTGAAAGCAAAATTTGATGCAAATTCGTTGATCTTGTTTTTCAGTCATTTTTGACAATATCAAAATCCGACGAACGTGAAAAAGGCACTGTAAACAAAGACACGCTGCGCATGAACTATACGTTCGGCAGATGTCAGTAAGTAACCGATAGATTCGTGAGGCTTTACTGTTGACGTTTCTGTCCAGCAGAGGTCGCTCGAACACTATGGCGCGAAGATATAAACGTAGGCCCGATACTTTCCGGACAGACCTCGTATGTCTGACCGGATACACTCGTACATTACGCATTGTATATTATTTTATATATTTATTCAAATTTTTATACTAAAATGGACGTGTACTTATCGGAATCAGAATCGGATGACGAAAGCTTACTATTAGTAGCAATGATCGAAGATGAAGAACACGAAAGGTAGGTATATTTACTATAGTCTCAATAAAATATTAATGTAAAAATATTGCATTAATACTTTTTTTTTAGACATCATAAAAGGAAATGCTGGGTTCATAATATAAATAAGGAACGTGACATACTTGGAGAATATACTACTTTAATACCTCAACTAAAAGCAGACCCAACACGATTTTTCATATATTTCAGGATGATTCCAGATTGTTTTGATGAAATCTTAGGTTGGATTTCAGATGAAATATGTAAGATTCCAACAAACTTTCGCATGCCGATTCCTCCTTCAGAACGACTAGCAATTGCACTAAGGTATTATTAAATTAATTTAATACATTAAATTGGTATTTAATACAATTTGTTATACAAATATAGGTAACACAAATACAAATGCTCTAAATCACTTTATTTAATTAATACTAGATGTATATACATTTTATAAAATATAACCCATGTTCATTGTTGATAATAGAAATTGTAATAAAATTACGTTTAAGAAATAAAAAAAACAATACTTGTTTACCATGAATAACGACCAAGATTTGTGTAAGTTTGTGCACAATTTTCAACTGATAAATTAATAGCATCAGTGTTTTGAGTTGGGTAAACCTGCACGTGTTGGTCAGTTGTAGCAGGGTAATCGCGGTCCTCGTGATGGATAACGTGCTGGTTAGTTGAGCGGGAGCCATGGTAATTTTCATTTTCATCATTTTGATCCATTTCTAAATTCCCAATAATATTAGAAATTTGTTGTTTCGCAGTAGCTTGCCTTCTCGGAGAAAATGTTTTCATTGTTTTTGCGTGGCTAAGCATGAGCATTTCAATAGCATCAAGTGCACTAGTGGTGACTTTTTGTTTTTTATTTAAATGCTCAAGAACTTTGTCAATGTTAGACACCGTGTTTTCTTTTTGTCTTTCTCTACGCACACTTTTATTTTGAGTTGAAGAAGCAGGAGGATTGATTGGAGGTAAAGTCTCTGAAAAGCTACCATCCAACTGTTCTTCGTTGCGACTGCATTCGGTTTCATTGAGCACGTCTTCCACTACTTGTTCTCGAACATTTGACATTGTACTTTAATAATAATAAATTAAACAGTTAATTTATCGTGGGGAAAAATGTAAAATAACCTAAACCATTTTTTAGAACATTAATTTTTTGTGACGTCAGTTATCACGTACATTATAATTGTATTCTATGCCAATACTATTTTATTGTTCAAAATTATTCAAATTATTTTACAAAAACACTTACACAGTAGTGTAATATTTAAATATTAAAGTAATTTTAAATATAAAAAACAAAAAATACCTACTTATTTAAAAAAAAAAACGAAAATTGTACGCTCAGCAGATCACCATTAAGTTTAAGAACTAGAGTGAATTGACCTCTTATAAAATTTAAAGCTAGAGGTGACAAATTACGAAAATACGAAAATACGAACGTCGAACATATTATGAATTTATGAGAATTGATCGGTCAATAACGAATATTCAATTTTATATGTACATATTAATGCACGTACAATATAATAATATATACATTGTTATGTTATTTATTATTTAAAATAAAAATAATATATATTTATAATATAAATGAATGGATTTGCCATTCCTGATTTAGGCTATATCATTGGCTTTTTATTATATTCTAATTTTAAAGGAACTTATATATGAGTATTTTAAGATGTAGGTACAATTTATATAAGTATTTGCTTTGGGGATTTTTTTCCCGATTACCGTATACATATTTTGTTTATATAGATTGGACTACATGTGCTTTACAAGTATTCAGTCTTAATAGTACTTTAATAAAAAAAAAAATAAATAAGAATAAATACTTACGTAGCGAAACTTAAATGTGGTCTTAAAAACTCCAAAGACTTCGCCCAATTATATTTTTTATATTGGTCCAAATGTCTTCCCTTTGATGCGCCTTCAGCTTGTCCACTTGTAGTTGCATAGCTCTTAAATATTTTTGATACGAACACCCTCAAATTTTTCCACTTTATTTTTAATGTCTCTCCTATCATTACCATAATAATTAATTAAAAGGTTATGTAATAACTATTAGAATTATACGCACATTTCAAAAAAAGGTCACTGTAAATTGTAATGGATGGTGTTAACTTTGAATTCAATGATATAATATATATGATATATATAACTTTGTATACAAAAAACTATTAGATTACAACAAAATAACGTTTAAACATCTAATTAAAATAATATACTTTAGAAGTAAAATCACTGTTCATCCATAACTTTTTATTGGTTTTTTCCGACGCTTTTTAAAATATAATTTATTTTAGTTATTTTCTTATGCAAACGTTATATGGGTGCTAATAACAAGTATTCGCATATATTAAATTGTACTAAATGTATTAAATTAATACATCAACATTTTTTTTCTTTCTCTATTTTTAATTGTACCTACCTATACATTTAATTTTTAATATTTTATTCTGATAAATATGTATGATTAGTTAATAAAAAAAAAACTATAGTAGGTACCTATACGAAATAAACACATTAAACTTTATTCTCAGCTCATTGCTTCATTGATAGTTAGCTAAGCCGTCAGTTAAAAAAAATTAAAAAGGATTTGAAGGAAGTTATTTGAAGAGCCAAAAAATATTGAACATTTTTTAATTTAATTTAAAAAAAAAATCAAAGTAGGCATATTCAATAAATTAAAAGGGAAAATAAAATAGTGTTATACAAAATGAATAAATTAAATAATAAAATGTTTTTGAACACATTAAGTTAAAAATCAACTATTAATTATAATACATATATATAGATATTACATATAATATATATTATACATATCTACTAATATTATTGATACATTTCAGGTTTTTTGCAACTGGCGATTCTTATTCAACTATAGGCCACAGTTTTCGTGTTGGTTTCTCTACTGTGAGTAAAATAGTTGTGGAAGTTAGTGAAGCTATTATCAAAATAATGGGTCCAATGTTTTTACCAGAACCTACAACGGCTATTTGGAAAGAATCATCGAGTGGTTTTTATGAAAAATGGCAATTTCCTAACTGCATAGGTAGTATTGACGGGAAACACGTAACTATTAAATGCCCTGACAACAGGGGATCAAAAGTTTTCGCTTGTATTAATGGCAATAGTTGATCCAGATTATAAATTTATTTGTGTCGATGTTGGTGGTTATGGCCGAAATTCAGACGGTGGAATTTTAGAAGAATCGGCAATGGGTAAACGTTTGGAAGCTGGGACATTAAATGTGCCAAAAGGTGTACCATTACCTGGGCAAATAGAAGACACACCCATGGTTCTGATTGGTGATGAAGCGTTTGCATTAAAAACATATTTAATGAAACCATTTCCACGTAGGCAATCCAGAAACAATACGAGATTGGACATTTACAATTACTGATTATGTAGAGCTAGGCGAGTTGTCGAAAACGCATTTGGCATTTTATCAAAAAAATGGAGATTTTACAAAGGGCCTATAGAACTAAAAGAAGACACAACTATTAAAGTTATATTAGCAACTTGTATATTGCACAATTATTTATGTGTAAAAAATTGTGACATAAGAGATGTAGAGTTGGATGATGATCAGTCAATAATTGGAGCCTTAGAGGAAAGCGAAGCTAACAATCGAAGAGCAACAAATGAGGCAAATCGAATACGTGAACAATTTGTAAATTTTTTTGACTAATTAATAATGCTGAATTGTTACAACTTATATAGTAAAATTTTCTTATTATTATTTGATTTGTTGATTTGACTATTTTTACTTGAATTAGTTATTATATTTAGTATTATTTTGTTGGTTGGTAATTAATAGTTACAATATTTACAGCATTTTAATATAAACAAAAATTAAATGTTCACTATAATTTATTTATTTATTAAAATAAACTAATATTAATAATTACCTTTTTCTCCGTTCATTTCTTTACTTATAACATTATCCCAGATATAATCTTTTTGTCTTGTATCCTTAAACTCTTGTAAGGTCATGTCGTACATTATCGGATAATTTTTTACAACTAATATAAATTTTTCGGTATTATCTTTGTTTGAGAGAAACATGTTAATAATTTGAAAAAGCTGTAATATTTAGGTATTTACCAATTAAATGTAAGTGACGAGTAGCCACAGTCACAGCACAAATGTAATTGATCACAAATCACAGTACAATGTTTAGTAAAATTACACATATTCAAAAATAACATTTATTGAAAATAGATATTTCGATGTAATAGGTAACTGGTGTTCTTAGAATAGATACCTAGTCTAGACGGTCTAGACGGAATTTTAATTAATTTTAATATTTCCTATTAATATTTTTACCTTAATACATTTACAAATAAAGTACCTACGTGTTTGGAATCGTGTACACAAATTACCTACACAGTACACACATACACGTCATGTATATTAATTATCTTAAAATATGGTGGTACTGACAAAATATTTAATTATACCTTTTTAGCAGACAATTTCGAAAAATCACATCTATATCGACATCAATTTCTTGAGATATTGCAAAAGTTATCTTATAGAATCACAGTAGGTAAAAATATTTATGTTTAAAATTTAACATGCAATTATATTTTACTAATAAATTTATACTCTAATATAATATATCATATCATATATTATAAAAAAATAAAATACAATTTTAGTATAATATATGATTGAAATAAATATAAAATATAAAATACCGCCGGCGGTGGCGGTAAAATTCGGGCATGCGGCGGTTTTTGAAATTACCGCGGCACGATATTTTACCGCGGCCGTTTTACCGCTGCAGTGTGTGGACTCTCATAAGAACGCAAGTGTTTTATTTTACTGCAACCGCCACCGCTGCAGTGTGTGCGGACCTTAAAGCTATGGTTTCCTAGAAAAGCGGTGCCGTTATCTAGCGGCCGTCATTTTACGGTTGTTAATAACGGCCGTCTTTACGGTGACCAAGCTGTGGTTTCCTAGAAAGTAGTGCAACCGTATTCAATCGTAGTCACTCAGTACACACTCGAGCGTACACACTAGGTCGTGAACTGATGAAAAATGGACGATTTGGACATAGCATTATTAGTATATTTGGATGATGAAGAGTCATCAGAAGACGAAAAAAATCGTTTGGAGGGGAGTATCATGTTCAAAAATCGTGATACTGAGGGTGCATTTCAAATTTTAGTGCGTCGCCGTCTGCAGTGTAATGACGAAAAGTTTAGGCAATACTTTCGCTTAACACCAGTGTTATTTGACTATGTATTGAATCACATAAGAGATGACTTAACTTATAAACCATACAATAGACACAAAAAACCAATATGCCCAGAAGAAAAGTTGTGTATACTTGTGAGGTAAGTACACTGATCATGTTTTATTATAAATTATACCTATAAATCTGTCTATAATGATAGTAATACTGGTATACTGGCCAATATAATATAAAATGTTTAATAAAGTATAATAAATCAAAATATTTATATTATAATATATCGTTATAAATTATAAAAACCACAAGAAATGTTTTATTTATATAAATAACAAGCGAAGTAACTTAATTAATTTTTAAAAGTATGTTATTGTAAGTTTTAATGATTAGTCAGTCTATCCTTTCAACTTAAAACTATAAAACTTTTGCATAAAATATTTTACATTTTTAAAAACAAAATATAAATTTAAAATTAAAATTTTTCCTTTTCATGTTTTTGTTATTTTAATAATATGTATTAAATAACAAAATAAACTTTAACAAAACATGATAAACATAATGCAAAACAACATAATATTATATGAAAACAATTTCATATGTGAAAAAAAAATTGTCTATATATGTTTATGAACGTCATGTTCAACATAATGACATATAATATGCACTGTTAATTACAGATGATAAAAAAAATTGTCATTTTCTGTTAGGCTGAGAACACTTTCTGAAACACTTCTTCCATCTCTTTGTAATGACTCGTCATATATTTGTTCTTGATAATTTGACGTTCCACTTGTTGCTGGAGATGGCACCGTTTCTGAGTGTGTGAAGCTCATTGTTGAACTTGGCCTTGTTGATGAACCTGTCTGTCTTGAATCGCTTAAAATACTTTTTAATTCAGCATTACCGACCAATTGCGAAATTTGCATCCTTAATTGCACTTGTTCATACCGAGGAAGCTTCTTTACAATTTTTGCAATGGAGTTAAAGAAAAGGTCGGTTTCGTCCAATTCATTTTGAGCAGGAGTTGAATTTCGTTCAGCTATTTGTTTCAGTAGCTTTAATCGTTCTTCAAAGTGTGTTAATTTTATCTTTTTCTTATCTTTCATAAAGTTGTCTTTCTTAAAATCCATTTTTTTATTACTATCTTCGTTGCTATTAATGATTGTCGTATTTTCTTCTGTTTCATCAATCTGGGTGATGTTTTCTTCGAGGTCAGCATGAGAGTTTTTCACAAATTCACTCTCGTCAAATCTAACGTCATCTCCAACAACATTAGTAATTGTGTTATGTCTTTGTGATGAAGGAAGGCTATCTAAGAAGGATAGGAGAACAGACCTATTCTTTGCTGCTTCTCCACCTGAACCAGTGCCAGGTTTACCTTTACGCCGAATATAATAATCCCTTACGTAGGCCCATCTTTTACAGCAGTCAGAACCTAAAACACAAATTGTAATTTAATTTCTTATTTCAGACATTTGGACACAGGAGAATCTTTTCGGTCACTTGCTTTTCAATATCGAGTTAGTCATTCTTGGATAAGTGTCATAATAAAAGAAGTTGCTGAGGCTATTATTAAAAGGATGTTTGAGTTAACTATACCGTCGCCTACAGAAAATCAACTAAGACAAAACAGTAGTCAATTTTTTTCAAAATGGAATTTCCCGAACTGTGTAGGGGCGATAGATGGGAAACATATAAGAATAAAGGCTCCCAAACGAAGTGGATCATTATATTAACTATAAAGAGTACTATTCAATCGTTTTGCTAGCAGTCGTTGACGCGGATTGTAAATTCA
This sequence comes from Macrosiphum euphorbiae, assembly GCA_949089665.1. Classification (NCBI taxonomy): domain Eukaryota; kingdom Metazoa; phylum Arthropoda; class Insecta; order Hemiptera; family Aphididae; genus Macrosiphum; species Macrosiphum euphorbiae. Next base: position 27,108,299 of record CARXXK010000002.1, read on the forward strand.
CTGCTGTTGATATTGGTTCCTATGGTAGAGAGGGAGATGCTAGTATCTACCTAAAGAGTCAAATAGGGAAAATGATAAAAAATAATGCATTCAATATACCAGCACCACAAGTATTACCCGGAACAAATAATGTTGTACCCCATGTCATTGTAGGGGATGAAGCTTTTGCATTGCACGAAAACCTGATGAAACCTTATCCAAGACAGCAATCTGTACATGATCAATCAAAAGCTGTATATAATTATCGACTATCGAGAGCTCGGAGAAAAACTGAAAATACTTTCGGAATTTTATGTGGTTATTTCAGACTCTTTTTCCTACCTATTGCTACTGCCCCAGAAACAACAGACAAATTGATTACATGTGCATGCATATTATATAATATTTTACGGGGAGCAAAAGTTCTTGCTCCAGGTCAAAAAAATTTTGATGATGCACTCCCACTACCAACTGAAAATTTAATCCCCATAACAGAACACAATGTGCGTGCCAAAATGAATTACACTCAAATACGAGAAATATTCAAAAATTATTTCAACGGTCCAGGGGCTGTTGAGTGGCAGCATAGTTATGCAATGCAACATTAATTGTGATTATTATATAATATATTTACTGTGGTAATTACTTTTACTTAAAGCATCTGTTGTAGTATATTAATAATTAATATATTCATTATTCTTATATTAAAATGTATTGTATTAATTATTGCATATTTTGTTTACTGTACAATAATCTAAAATAAATTTTTCTCTCCAAATTGGATTTGAGTGACACGTATTAAAATAGTATCTGTGACAATACGTACACGACAACATATTACTATTCTAAATTTTATTAAAAATTATGTTGAATAAATTAAATTTAAGCTTGAAAAAAAAGTGTTTTGTATTAAAGTTTTTAATATTTATTGAGTTTTTTGACTTTACTGAATTTTAGTACTATACACACCTGATTTTTGAAGTGTTATTCCAATTTCGTTCCACAAATTTTGCTTCATCTGGGCTTGTCTATACTCTTTCGATTTTATATTGTACAAAGCTTCATGATTTTTGACAAAATCAATTAATTGTTCGTCATTTTTTCTCGTCCAAGTCACGTTTCCACTCATTTTATTAATTAAATATGCACACCGCTACACGCGAAAAAACGTTAAACTACTGTTTATCACCGCTATGACGGACGTCATGCAACTGACGGCACCGCTAGTTGACGTTACGGTGACACTCAACGTTCTCTAGGAAACCTACTCCGATGTTATTTATAGACAACGTATGGGTGACGTCAGTTACCGCTACATTACGGCCGCTAGATAACAGCACCGCTTTTCTAGGAAACCATAGCTTAAGGCCGCGCGTACATTGGAGAGCGTTGAGCGTCGAGCGTCGAGCGTCGAGCGTCAAGCGTCGAGCGTCAAGCGTCGAAGGTGCGCAAAGTGCACAATACTATCGAGCGGTGTTGTTCATTTGATATCTAGAACATGAAAATTTTTATATACTCATCATTTCAGTATGCACCATGTCGTTCATTACGGTAGATCGTCTTTTGGTTCTTTTAGACAATCCAATTTTACGTAAAAAATTGTTGGAAAAGAAAAGTGTTGGAGTTCATCCCATTAATCGTCGCAGGAAAATATACGGAGAGTTCCATCATTTATTTTTTGAATATCTTCGTATGTCAATTGAGACTTACGATTTTATTTTAACTAAAATTTGTCATCGTATTAGGAAAAAAACTACGAATTTCAAAAAACCAATATCGCCGGCAGAAAGACTTTACGTTACTATAAGGTAAGTACTCGTTAATCGTTATGATAATAAATTAAAGAAAATTACAATAATATTACAATAACAATTTCTTTTATTACATGCAAAAGAAAATATACATTTTAAACATACCTATGTTTATTATGAAAAATAAATTAGGAGGAAAAATGAATTACATACTTATATTTTTTATATAAATTACAAATTTAATAAAAACATAATTTAAAAATAATATTGATTGCCTACTTAATTTAAACATAACTATTTTTTAATTTTTTTACTGTTTTAATGAATAGTAATTTTACATTTAAAAATTATGGAAATTAAAATAAAAACATAATTAAGTGTCAATACGGGTCTAGATTAAAAAGATCATGGCTGTATTGTGTATTTGTGCCCAACGAAATGTCACTACGCTGTGTTCCTGTGAATGTACTTTGGGGAATGGTTTTTGTAGAACCGTGATTGGACTGAGGTATTGAGCTGTATAGTGAAAAAAAGTTGGTAGGTTCACTAATGGACGGAGCTGCAGACGTAATAGACAAATCTTCATTGTAGGGCCTATAAATTTGTGTTACCTGAGATTCATTTGAGGGACCAATCTGGGTTTGAATAAACTCTTTTCGTGAATTCTGCAGATCAGTTTCATGTAATTGTTGCACTAATGGAGTATATCCCTGACTTTTTTTTCTATACGCATTTAATACAACACTTTGGATTTGACTTCTTACTTCAAGTTTTTCCAGTGAACTTAATTGTTGTATGTATGGTAAAAAACTTAGAAGAAATTGAGCATCTGGGTCATCATATATTTTCTTTTCTCTTTCTTGTGCGTTTTGGAGGATAGCAATTTTTTTTTCTTCGAGATCCAATAGTTTTTGAGTACTATCGTCTACAAAACGTTTTTTCTTATTTCCTTTTGTAGATTTGGGAAATGTGGACTGGGAAAACGTAGTCGATGTAGATGGGGATAAATCTTCAACAAATGAACTACTCATAACATCAATGTCGCTCTCATTATCTGTAACTTGGGTATTTTGTAACTGCTCTCCAACTATTAAATTCCCAGACATAACACTTGGAATTAACGAGTCCTTCACAAACATCATCATATTAAAAAATGGCCATTTTGATTTATATTCCCCACCAGCATCACCTGAACGGCCTTTGGGTTCTTTTTGAAGTTCTCTCCTAAATTTATCTTTTAAATTTTTGCACTTACTTTTTGCATCGTTACCTTAAATATGAGTATTTAATAATATATTTAGTGATTATTTAAATAACCAATCCATTTAAAATTGTATATTCTGAGCGAAGCGATGAATCTATTGATAACGGAAAGTCAAATTAAATGTTTTATACAATTTTTACAACATTGGATATTCTCTCGATTTTTCATATTGCGATCTTGGCAATTAAAAAACAAAAAACCTACTATATATGTTACGGGCAATGTGGAATACTGGGCAATGTGTACATTGCCCGGTCAATGTGGTCCTGCCCGGGCAATGTGAACCACGATGTTTTGTTTTACCAACTAACATTATTTTTATTTTTTTATTTAATTTTATTATAACCCATTTATAATTATAATAATAATAATAATAATAATAATAATAATAATAAGTTATTTTTTATTTTATTTTAAATTAAACATGAAATACATTTAGCTATTGTGCACGGTGGTGGAAATCGCATGACATACGAAATAAATAAAAAAATTAAAAATATAACTAGGGAAACAATAACATCATATTAAAATTTTTTATGTAATTCCAAGTGCAATGCTTCTAAATCTTGTGCAAATAAATAGGTAATAATAAATGTATAATTTATTTATTTAAAAATATTCGTAATATTAATATGGTATATGAATATAATTAATTTCAAAATTTCATAGTTTATAATTTTATTGTTTTAAATAACTCGTTATATGATAAGATTTAATAAAATTAATAATGATTGTTTAAAAAAATAAAAAATAACTTATTATTATTATTATTATTATTATTATTATTATAAATGGGTAATAATAAAATTAAATAAAAAAATAAAAATAATGTTAGTTGGTAAAACAAAACATCGTGGTTCACATTGCACGGGCAGGACCACATTGACCGGGCAATGTACACATTGCCCGGTATTCCACATTGCCCGTAACATCTAAGATACTTAAAATTTACACCATATATTTATTTTAGTAATTCCTATACTTCATTAAATTTTCAAAATATTTTGATTAGTCTTGAGTCGTTTACGAACAGTTTTTTCTCTAGGTTCGAATTTTGACAAATTTATCAAATTTAAAATTTAAAAATGATTTTGTAGTTAAAAATGTATATAATTAACTTTCATAGGTAAAGATGGAAAATCTAATACAAGGTTCCACGTAAGTAGGTTATTCTATAACCAAAAAATATAAAAACACAGTTTTTCTTATAGTTATTTTATGTTCAAATTTTGACGAAATCAGATATTAAACAAAAAAGAACGATTTAAGTTTTATTTTTAAAAAATGATAGTTAAAAAATAGTTATAATTCAACTTCATCAGCTATCGTCTTAATAATAACAATGTAAATATAATATAAAATAGCATATAGACTCACAGATCGTCTCCGCTCAGAATCGTTTTTTGTAAACAAAGATATTCTATTACTGAATTAGAATTTAACACCAAGCATTACAGTCACTCACATGTAACCAACTTTATAGCAGAACGACACCGACCTACCAACTTTTTTTTATTTTTTTGTTAATAGATACTTATCAACTGGACTTTCATTTCGAAACTTGGCTTTTTCTATGCGAATGGGTGATCGTACAATAGCGAAAATTGTCCACGAAACTTGTTTAGCTATTTGGGAGGAACTTGTTAGTGATTTTATGCCAGTTCCCACACAAGAAAAATTAGCGAGCGTAGCTATGGATTATTATAATCGTTGGGGATTTCCAAATTGCATTGGGTCCCTGGATGGAAAACATTGTCAAGTTAAATGTCCTAATAATTCTGGATCCAGTCATTTCAACTACCTTAAATATTTTTCATTAGTATTACAAGGAGTTGCTGATGCAGATAAAAAGTTTTTAACAATTGAAGTAGGAGCTAAAGGAAAACAGAGTGATGGTGGAACTTTTGCATCTTCTACACTATTTAATTTGATAGACAAGTTGTCATGAGAAAATTATTTGCAGTCACGACACCATTATCAAATTACCTTCAATCACCCAGTTTGGATTATGTGGAAGCCCTATGTTTGGTTGATAGTGTTCAGAATAGACTCAAGGTTCTAAGATCAGAAGAACAGTTTTCATTACTAATCGATGAATCAAAATCATTTGCTAGTGCTAATTACTTGGTTGTAACTGGTTTAAAAGAAATTCGAATTCGAAGAATTAAGAAAATGCCAGGGGAATTATGTCAAGATGAGTCTAATGTAGATATTCTAACTAAATTTAAAACAGAATTCTTTTATTATTCATTGGATATAGTCAATGAAACATTGGAAAATAGATTTCGTTCGTCTCGAGGTATTTTAACTGACCTAAGTTTGTTAACTGAAGAACGAATATTGTTCACAAAAAAAAATAATGAATATGCACTGTCTAAAAATGAATTCAGTGAATTGGCTAAATGGTTACCACAAATACATTTAGAAAATCTTCAAACTGAATACAAAGTTTTTGCTGAAAGTTATCAGGCATTGGAGAACACAAGTTCTAATCAAAATATATTTCAATCACTTAATAAGGAAGATGCTGTTGATCCTGAAGATGATGAAAACTATGATGAAAATACATGTAGTACATCCGAAAAAGAGCACAACCCTATTAAAGAATTTTCATCATCTATGCTACATCTGCTTAGTTCTCATGGATTGATGGCTTCTTTTCCAAACATGTATCTAGCGTACAAAGGATTATGTACAATACCAGCATCTTCAGCATCTGCTGAACGTACATTTTCTAAGGTATGACAGTAAATTGTATTAATATTTAATTATTAGTTGTTTACTTGTTTACTTGTTTAGTTATAGAAAGTAAAAACAGGAATATGTTAAATTTATTATTACTGATTTTTTTTGTTTTCAGTTGAAAATAATAAAAAATAGATTAAGAACTACTACTCAACAAGACCGTTTGGAATCGTTGATACTATTATCTTCAGAAAAAGATATAGAAATTGATCTTGAAAAGGCAACTGATCTACTAGCAAGATCATCCGATATTTTATCAAAGCAGTTGTTACCGTCTTAAATTTCATTCATCAATAATACATTTTAACCATTGACTTAGTTACTTATGTTATACTTAAAAATAATCTCTATTCTGAAAGTTACATATTGAAATTGTTCAAATAACCATGACTCATTGATACAACTTGATAACTAAAATAATGTGTAAATACTAAAAAAATAAATAATCAATTAATAATTATATTTTTTTTGTGTTGGTGGGGGGGGGGGTCTAATCATATGTATTTGCCCGCAGTTTATATATCACTCACCACGCCACTGTAGACAACAATAGGTTTAACGTACCTCCAGAAAAAAATTTACCTGGTACAAATATAAAAGTTCCTCACGTTTTAATTGGTGACGAAGCTTACCCATTGAAAACATACTTGATGCGACCTTTTCCATCTCGAGGTTTAAATCCGGCTAGAGAAAATTTCAATGATCATTTATCAAGAGCGCGTAAATGCATAGAATGTACTTTTGGAATACTACGGGCAAAATGGAGACTTCTTGGAAAGGATATAGAAGTCAGTTCTCAAAAAGCTATTGTAATAATAAAATGTATGTGCATATTACACAACGTCATCAGGGAAAAAGATGGAGATAGTGATTTGGACTACTGTAATATTATGTTGGGTTCACAAACCGTTTGGGAAGATGAAATCACAGATCGACGAGCAAGAGGCGCAAATACTTTACAACAGGCAAAAGAAATAAGAAATACATTTATGAACTATTTTTTAAATACTTAATAATAATATTATACAATTATTATAGTAGAATAAATTATAATATAATACAATTTTTCAATATTTTATTTATTATAACTAATTAACATGTGTTTATAATTTAATAATATTTAAATAATAATAATAAAATAATCAATATGGTACCTAATGCTATATATTCACAAATTTCGAAATCTCCGAAGCAAAATCATTTTTCTGATATCAAAACTATATTACTTCCCAGATAGCAAAAATTTTATGATAATAATACTAAATTATTATTAATTCATTACATTTAAAATAATATAATTTTAATAATATAGTACTATTTTATTAATGTTACATTGCTTATATTATTTGAGTAATGAGAAAAAAATCATATTATATTGTAATGGGATTACGCAATTCGTGTACAACGCTCACAATAACAAGTACTACTTATGTAGAAAGCGGCCTCGTCGACCACACCCAAAAGTGGTCATAGCTAGAATAAACGCTTCGTACAACAACAACTTCCAAGGGCGCCTACATGCTACGCGCCGCTCAATTCAAAGGGCGTCGCCTTCGTATATTCGTATATATAGAGGCTAGGGCCTCAATACAAATTAGATGTATCCAGAGACGAGAACAACACACGACTCGCTTAGCCGCCCAGCCATCACACACGACTTACACGGAGATTATCAACTTCGGAACGAGCTACAAATTCGCTACAATCAACACTATTATTCTGCTTGTTTTGCCTGGTTTAATATATTACATTTGATTATCATACTCATTTGACTATTATTATTTATCAAGTACACCAGCTTTTGGATCCCTGAAGGGCCGCATGTAACACTGGCGCAGTCGAACGTAGGATTCCACAAAGGGAGGCAACCATCAAAGGCTACTGTCAACAACGAAGAATTGATCACTCTTCAGCGAAGACAACTCCAGGAGGAACCAACAAAAAACAAATAAGTCTCATTGCAGTACCAACAAATCCATTAGCAGCATCATCAACGGCAACATGTCATCATCAGCCATGAACGCAGCATTATTGTGAGTGAATAGTTATTTAAATTTGTTACATAGACGTATGCAACATAATTAAGACATATTAAGATAAATCTAGGTAGTTGATTATAAGTGTAATGGTGTAAACCGTTTTAAATTTTATTGAGGGCATATTTTATTGATTATTATTGAAGTTTATTGAATTATTGAGGGCATATTGATTATTTGAAGTTTTATTATTGAGGGCATGTTTTTATTGAAGTTATTATTGATTATTATTTATTGAGGGCATTTTTATTATTGAAGTATTATTGAAGTTTATTGATTTTATTAGAGGGCATATTATTGAAGTTATTATTGTATTTATAGGGCATTATTGAATTTTATTGAGTATTATTATGATTATTAACGTATTAAATAGGCGGTTAAGTTAATTTATGGACAAAGAAGATACATCTCCCTTGAACGTAGCTAATTCATTGTATGACACTAGTGTAGTAGAAGAAGCCCAGTTAGAAGCCCAGTTATTAGCCCAGAGAGAAGCCCAAGCCCAGTTTGAAGCCCAACAGAAAGCCCAGTTAAATATTATAGTAGAAACCCAGTTAGGAGATAGCACAAGTAAAACCCCAAGTCCACAATTAGGAGTAGTCACACGTAGCAAAGTCACAGAAAGTTTTGAACATCAGTCGTTAGATTTTATATCTAAATCACGCAATAAAAAATGGCAGTAACCATAAAATTAGAAGACGCTTTTAAATTAATTCCAGTATGCACAGGGATAGACGATATTTACCAATTCATAAACGCATGTGATATGGCAGTAGGTTTAGTTGACGCAACTAGCGCACCAATATTAGTAAAATATATCACTACGCGATTAACGGGTAGAGCACTAGAAATGATTAAATATAAAAACGTAACAAAATGGCAATTTATAAAAGCATATTTAACAGACGCATTCGAAGTAACAACCAATGCATCGTCGTTACAACTTCAATTAAATTCGATTAGAATGAATCACAATGAGGACGTAAACGATTATTGCCACAGAGTAGAAAAACTATATTATCAATTATGTACCGTAAGCACGTTAAACAAAGAGGCTGCAGAAGCAAAAATTATACATGAAACATTAAGGGACCAAACTCTAGCAATATTTATTAAAGGATTAGTAGAACCGATTAGAACGATAGTAAAATCTCGTAATGCTAAAACTCTTGAAATCGCGAAACAAATCGCTATGTCAGAACAGGTAGAATTAAGATTAGAACAGGAAAATAGGAATCATTATTCGAGTGGTTATACGCAAAACAATAATCAACGTAGATCGAATTATGAAAATAGGAACAACAGGAACGTAAGACCAAATAACTTTGTAAGGCCGAATAATTTTGCGCAAAATAATTATCCACGAGCAAACAACTTCTCTCAACCAATTAATAGACCACCAATAAAATGTTATAACTGCAATGGAAATCATTTTGCATCACAATGTAGAAATAATTCGAGACCTAACTACGCGAGCAACGGAAATAACAACCGTCCACCTAATAGAAATAATTTTACGCAACCACCGACAAATTATAATGCACAACCAGTTACGTGTTCATATTGCAAAAAAATCGGTCATAATGTAGATTCATGTTACAAAAAGAGAAACGACGAAAGTAGAAATAATTCGGGAAACGCCAACGTGTCGAACGAGGTACGCGGTACTCGCACGATAAACCAGATTATCGCGGAACAGCCGACGAACGAATATTTCACATATTCGCAAAACTAGAAAATAATCATATAACATTCAATTCTAATGCCGCAAAAACAAATCAATTACATTTAATGATAGATACAGGTAGTCAGGTAAATATTCTCAAAATAAATTGCTTACGCGAAGAACTAGAAGTAGACGAAACGCAAAAAATAAATCTACGCGGTATAAATGAATGTCTTACAAAAACCATAGGGAAAATATCAATATTAATTAAATTAAATAGCGAAAACATTAAAACGGAATTTCACATCGTAAGTGCACGATTTCCAATACCCAAGGACGGAATATTAGGAAACGAGTTCTTGTCGAAAAATAACGCAATAGTCGATGTAGCGAACAACAAATTAATTATTCAAACGACCTCGCATACACTAACAAATTTCAAAGAAGCTGACAAAACCAGTTTTATTAAATTAAATCCGCGGACTGAAACTATTGTAGGAATACAGATAGCCGACCCACTTATAGAAAGCAAGGAAATATTTATACATAAACAAGAATTAGTAAAGGACGTATATTGCAGTAGTACAGTGTCTATCGTTAATAATGGTAGGGCATTAGTTAGCATGTTAAATATATCAGAGGAAACGAAAAGCATATCTGAAATCGACCTAAATAAAATACTCTATGATACCGAATACGAAATATATAATGTAGAATCGACGAATGATCACAATGAGCGAATAGCACGTTTGAAACAAATAATAATAACTGACCACATGGATGAAATAGAAAAACAATCTATTTATGAGATATGTGAACGATATAATAGCATATTTCATTTAGAAGGGGATGTTCTAACCTACACCAATGTCGGCACACATTCTATTAAGTTGAAAAAGGATCAACCACCTATTTATCGTAGACCTTATAGATTACCACACGCTCAACAGGACGAAATAAATTCACAAATTCAAAAAATGGAAGAAAATGGAATTATCGAGAAATCGAGAATTCCATGGAATTCCCCACTATTATTAGTACAAAAGAAAATGGACAATTCAGGCAAACAAAAGTTTAGAGTAGTAGTAGACTTTAGGGCACTTAACGAAGCTACTATAAATGAATTTCACCCTTTACCAAATATTACAGAAATACTAGATCAACTAGGAAATAGTCAATTATTCTCTCTATTGGATTTATCGAGTGGTTTTTACCAAATTTTGATGGAAGAAGACTCACGAGAGTTAACAGCCTTTTCGACTAACCAAGGTCACTGGCATTTCAAACGAATGATACAGGGAATGAAAACGAGTCCCGGAACCTTCCAAAGAGTTATGAATTCAGCTCTGGCAGGTTTAATAGGAATAAAATGCTTAGTATACTTAGACGATATAATAGTATATGGGAAAAATTTATATGATCATAACGAAAAATTAATAGAAGTTTTCGAGCGTTTACGAATAAGCAACTTAAAATTACAACCAGATAAATGCAACTTCTTAAAAAGAGAATGTGTATATCTAGGACACGTTATTACGAAAGACGGAATAAAACCCGACGAACGTAAATTAAAAGCAGTAGTAGAATTCCCAATACCAACAACTGTAAAAAACATTAAATCATTTTTAGGATTAAGTGGCTATTATAGAAAATTCATAAATTCATATAGTGCAATAGCAAAACCACTAACCAATTTATTAAAGAAAGACACGAGTTTCGTATGGAGTAACGAATGTCAAAAATCATTCGATACTTTGAAGGCAGCGTTATGCTCAGAACCAGTTCTAAAATATCCGGATTTCACAAAGACCTTCTTGTTAACTACAGACGCGAGTAATAAAGCACTCGGGGCTATTTTATCTCAAGGAGAAATAGGTAAAGATTTGCCAATATGTTATGCATCGCGCACATTAAATAAAAGCGAAAACAACTATTCAACAACCGAACTAGAATGCTTAGCAATAATATTCGGAGTAAAACAGTTTCGACCATATTTATACGGTAGGAAGTTTATAATACTTAGCGATCATCGCCCATTAACGTGGCTCTTTAATTTGAAAAATCCGTTATCAAAGTTAGCTAGATGGAGAATACAATTAGAGGAGTACGATTACGAAATACGTTACAAACCCGGAGTTTTAAATTCAAATGTAGATGCACTCACACGCATGTACTCTATACAGGAAATAAAAAATGAATCATATGAAAAATTTCTCGAAAAATTAGAAACACAAATTATCACAAATAGTAATGTAAAAGAAACTATAGGCACAGTAATAGATTCACCAAAAGAATATAATATAGTGTCAGAAATTGCCAAGCAATATAATTTCAGAACAGGAACAAATTATCAGTTAAAAAAACAATTTGGAAACGGTATAATATTGCCGACTAGTAAAGTAATAGGGGACACACCATATTTTAAACATGAAAACCGGTTTATAATATTCTTAGTAACGAAAAACAAGGACCGACAAAAGGCCACTTACGAAACTATATATATATCGTTAATAAATTTAAAATTATTTTGTAAGGAGAACAATTTGAATAAATTAGCCATGGGCAAGTTAGGCGATCACGATGATTTAGAATGGGAAAAAATAAGGTCAATGTTGCGATACATATTTCGCGAAACAAATATAGAAATAATTATATGTGCAAATGTAGAATATAGTGAAGAAGAAAAAGCGGTCATTTTATCACAATTTCACGACTCAAAACTAGGCGGACATTTAGGTGTGAATAAAACTACTAAACGTATAAAACAACAATTTATATGGAGGGGAATGAAAGAAGATGTTAAAAAATATATAAGGAATTGTACGTCATGTCAGGTTAATAAGGTATCAAATCGACACATAAAACAACCAATGGCTATTACATCCACTTCGTCTAAACCATTCGAAAAAATATTTATGGATATAGTAGGGCCCTTGCCGATTACACTGTCCAATAATGTATACATTTTAACGATGGAGGACGATTTGACACGTTACACTTTAGGAATTCCACTTCCTGACCAGAAGGCAAATACTGTTGCGGAAGCCTTTGTTACACACTTTGTTTGTGTACACGGCATACCAGAAACAATACTCACGGATCAAGGAACTAATTTCCTCTCGAAAACGTTTGCAAATGTTTGTAAAATATTAAAGATAGAAAAGGTTAACACAAGTCCATTCAGACCGCAGGGTAACCCCGTAGAACGCGCTCATAGGACTTTAGCCGAGTACTTAAGACATTATGTAGATAAGAATTTAAATAATTGGGATCATTTACTACCCTTTGCATTCTTTGTATATAATTCAACGGTACATACTTCTACTAATTTTCAACCATACGCATTAGTCTATGGACGTACGTTGGAGGTACCGATTAGATTAAAAGCCGAACCTGAACCACGTTACAATTATGATGATTATATATTCGATCTAAAAGAAAATATGCAAATTTCGCATAAGATAGCTAGAGATCATTTAATTAAAAATAAAATAAAAAGTAAAGAACGTTATGATAAAAATGAAAATCCACAAGAACTACACGTTAATGATTTAGTACTATTAAAAGATAATAATCATAGAACGAAACTCGACCCAATCTGGCTAGGACCATACGAGGTCACAGCAGTTATAGGGAACGAGAATGTAGCTATACAGCGAGGCCGCAAGGTTATTACTGTACATAGAAATAACGTAAAAAAATATTATAATGACGCACAAGTCGATTAAAAAATAGCAATAATAAAAAATAATAAGTATATAGCAAATATTAAGTTAGAATAATTATGTTAATTTTAGGAATAGAAACAGAACATTCATTTTGAAACTGGAAGAAGAAATAATAAATGGAAACCACGATACAACCAATTTAGGCATAGAAAAATTTCCGAAATGTTTTATAGAACACATAACTATAGCTAATAATAAATTAACTGAACCTTACACCGAAGCGGATTTAAATGAGATTACTCGTAACATAAAAGGGTTTCTGTATGTTATGACAGAAAATAGAATGGAAAATCTGGAAAAAATTAATTGTCAGGACCTAATTGAATTTATCGACGTTATACCAGAGCCAGAGGACCTACTTTATTACAAAAACTTATTCTCAGAAAATAATTAATAACTCGATGTATCATTATTAAAAAAAAAATAATAACAAAAATATTAACTAATTAAATCTAAGACGTTTGGATCAAAATGACCCAATAACCGGTCTTCGACGATTTCCGCATATTTTTGAATTATTCGGAATCAGTATCAGACACGGATCCGTCCTCTTCTCCGTCGCTCATTAATGCAGCCCGAACCACGTCGTCAGGAGGGGGTGTGAATCCTTCTGGCCATTCAACTTCTAGCGTGATATCGGAACGTCCGCGCACTAGGGAAAATATATATATAATAAAAATGGAATATAGTAAAAAAAAAATAAATAATAAATAATAATGTAAGAGTTCACACAATTGCGAAGAACATATTTTCTGCATCTCTCTTCTTTTCTTTGATAATCAGAGTTTCTCGTTGGGTCCATTTATAGCAAAATCTAAAAACACATGTGATAAATGTAATGAATTTAAATTATATAAAAATACAATAAGATAGTTTAATTTTAATATAATTTATACTTTTAGATTGTTGATGGTGGCGAGTTTTCTAGTCAAAACTGTCGACTCTGACGAAATAAATGCATCAGAATACTTTTCGTATATGCCTTATGGAGTTGGCAGGGGTATACAATATGAAGGTTTGGGGCCAGTTAGATTAATAGGAGCTCAATACAATCTTGTAACATTTTTTTCACTAAAAGAATATAACACGAAATATGAACTATTGGGGGAAAAAATAAAAAATACAACAAATTTATGTACTAACCAGAAGTACCAAGATTTATGTGGGAAGTATCAAGCAGTAATTACAGACTTATATAACGAAATAACTAAACAGAAAGAACGTACATATATGTCGCTAGGAAGTACTATGGAGGACATTAAAAACAACAGAAAGAAAAGGGGATTAATAAACATAATAGGTAACACCATGCATACGTTATTTGGCGTATGTGATGACAAGTGCACTAAGAAAACACAAGAAGCTATACAAAAAACGGAAGAATCAGGAACTAATATATTACACATAATGGCAGCTCAAACTACTGTAGTAAAATCAACAATAAGGAGTATTGGTAACACAATAAATCAAACCGAACAATTATACAATAATATTACGGAAAAGGAACAAAAACTAAACGAAAAAATGTCAAAAATACAAAACAAAACAAATGATATATTAGATTTACTAATGAAAAATGAAATACATAATTTATATACAATAATTATTAATCAATATTCCTACGAAACAGAAATATTAGGACAAATAGTAACTGCCGCTAGAGAGGGTATGATACATCCAAGTCTTATGATACCGCAAGAACTAGCATCAACATTAAAATCAATAGAACAAAATATAAAGAAAATATACAGTATTCCGATGGGAACAAAGAGATATGAAATAAATGAATTTCAAAAAATTACAAAAGTAAAAATCTACTATTCGAACGACAGATTAGTATTCGATATAGTAATACCACTGATTATGGACACTGAACTTACATTATACAGGTTAACACCAGTACCAATGCGTCATAACCAAGATAATTCTAGTGGATGGTACTTAGCCGACATTACTTACAATAATATTGCTGTAACCAAAGGTTATAAAAGGTTTACTACATACACAGATCAACAATTAAACGAATGTAAAGAAACATCAATATACAAAATATGTAATACACCACAGCCTATACAGGACAACAATGAACGCCAACCATGCGAAGTACAAAACTTTATAAAAGCTGACACGTATTCTAATCCTGAGTTATGTACGGTAAAGAAAATGAATTTAAGGAGAAGCGTATACCAAAAATTAAAAAGAAAAAATATATGGATTCACGCAGGAAAAGAGACTTTAACAGTGAGTTGCGCGAACTTAATAGACCCATTCATAATACAAACAAATGAAGCAGGAGAAATAGCTATAAACGACATTAGTTGCCAAGTATTTGCACGGGACGCAGTATTAACTGCCACGGAAGAAATCCAAAATACAAAATATAAAGACTTTACACCTGTAACTAACATGAATAATATTTTAGAAAAAATACCCGAACATATACACAAATTCGAAACAGATGAAAAATGGGAAAAAGGACCAGCTATGCAGTTCACAGATTTACACGATGCATCCAAATCTTTAGACGAAGTACAACAAATGATTAACCAAGAACTTATAAGAGAACAGAATCAAAAGCATCAATTTGTACACAGTAACTTGCTATATGTAACAATAGTACTGGCAGTAATATCTATTATACTAATAATAGCAATTTATATAATGATAAAATGCAAGTATATTAGGACCACAGAAGTCATGGAATTACCCGGCAGAATAGTTAGATATAGGACACCCAATAGAAATGACTACGTACGAAATTATGAAGAGACACCCTTCACTCCACCACCCTCACCAAGATAAATTAATTAATTAAAAAAAGTGATAAAAAAAAATAATAATAAAATAAATATATTTAGAGTAGTCGCTAGTCATAACAAATTATTTACTTATTAATAGAATAAATATATAGAATAAAATAATATAGTACATACAAAACGAAAATAAATACGTAACATATTAATAAAATAATAACCACAAGAATAAATAAATATTATTTACATAACGAAATAATTCATAGAATAATACTTACAATAATCACGATGTAACAACTATATAACAGACCACTTTAATTATTTCAGGAACTAAAAGGAGAACAAATTATTTAAAAACACACCTACATAAATAAGAAATATAAAATGAATAGGAACTCACCACCTACTTCTCGTACAGTTCAAAAAACACTACAAACAAGAGAATTCTTTCACAGACTTATAGTAGAGTTAATAACAGCACGCCACACACAATTAAATCAAGGGGGAACAGTGACCCTACACTGTTTCAGAAGACACTTAAGGAGGGCGAATGAAGACATGACACACCCCTTTCCAAGACTAGTTTTGGAAAGAGTTATGGTACATGTATGCAACTTCGTACACACGGTGGTTGAACGACCGGACCACAACAGACCCATTTGTGTAGAAATCGGTTTGTTGTTAGAGCAACTAATAATTAGAGGCGTGGCAATAGCCCAGTAAACGATATAGTTCCAAGAAAATAATAATAAAAAAAAAACATAAATGTATAATAATATTATTAAATTATAGTGTTACTGACGTTAAATAATAAATTTTATTTTAGCTCACAGATCCGTTTTTTCATAGTGGATTTCGAATTCTTTACGGTTAGTAAAGAGGAAACATTATTGGTATCCGGGGCGATTTCAAATAGTCTAGAAAAATACCAGCCCAAGAAATTGGAAGGAAGTCCCCTTATACTTACAAAAGACGATAAGTTAAGGAGATTCCGGAAATGCGATCTTAAGAAAATAGTGCAAACAATCAAGCGGGTATTCCGAGGGAAAAAGGCAAGCGTGATTACACCACTGTTGGACCAGTTATACAGAAGTATAAGCCATCCGGGGGAATCAACCTTGTCAACGGTTTACTTGCAAAGATATTTGCACATAGACAATAGGGATCCAATAATAGTTTTCTGGAATGGAACGACGGACATAACATTAATTAAACGATTAAGAATTAAGGGTATTGTAGCATTTTTAAATATATCAGCATATAGTATTAAAAATAATAACGAATTTAATTTAGAATTAACAAATTTAGAAACTAAAGAAGTTTTATATTCAGGGTATTTAGGGGAAATGAATAAAAATGGTAGAATGTTAGGATTATCGGAGGCGCATGGATTAATATGTGAAACTAATCATAATATTACTTATTTTCATGATCCAGTTACCGATGTAATTTTAACGAAATGTCTATTTAATTATGTTGTTTCAAAAATGAGACCCATATATTTATATAAGTTAGCGAAAAAATATAAAAAAAATTATTATAATCAGAATAAATGAATTATTATAGTTAATAAATAAGCCTTAGAAAATAAACTATACCTATATATATATATGGTTACGGTAAATAAATAATTTAACACTTGTAATATTATTTTAGATTCGTTGAAGAATTAAAAAACATAATAAAAACAGAAGTACATATCTATAACTTAAAAGAAAATAAGATGCAGTCAGTGTGTCTTAACAGGCATATATTGAAAGCCAACAAAAGATTAAATAACCGCTATGATCATAAAACTTTAAATAAAATAACAAGAAATCTTGAACTTTTTATAGATGATCACTGTAAGGGAGAATGTAAACATTTAGCAGAAATAATAGAAAAAACTAGGGACCCGAGTTATATAATATACTATCCTAAGTAAATTTTTGGTTGCATATGTGTATGACAATTTTAATAATTATTCATATAAATTTATTATATAAAATTAATTGGTGGAAGATGATAATTATTATATTGTAATCAAGGGGAAATACTAACGTTATACATTATATACTTACATTATATACTTACATTATATACTTACACTTTTAATATTGTAATTTCAGGTACAATACTGTGTTATTATTTTTGAAGGACTATTGCTCCTTCTTACTAATACTAGTTATTCAGTAATTTATGTATTTTGTTCTAACTAACACTGTACTAACCACGATATATAACTTTTAATATATATAAAAAAAAATATGTAACAGTAATTATATATGACACTTAAAAATTGTAATGTCTACACTGTAATATCAAAATTGTAAACTGTTATAACAATTGTAATCAAATGTATGTCAAATTGTAGATCAACTATTGTGATTAATTAACTTAACTATGATTGTTAAAGATTCTTAACCCTTAAAGGTTAACAATCTTTTTTTTGGTGGGGAGGTGTAATGGGATTACGCAATTCGTGTACAACGCTCACAATAACAAGTACTACTTATGTAGAAAGCGGCCTCGTCGACCACACCCAAAAGTGGTCATAGCTAGAATAAACGCTTCGTACAACAACAACTTCCAAGGGCGCCTACATGCTACGCGCCGCTCAATTCAAAGGGCGTCGCCTTCGTATATTCGTATATATAGAGGCTAGGGCCTCAATACAAATTAGATGTATCCAGAGACGAGAACAACACACGACTCGCTTAGCCGCCCAGCCATCACACACGACTTACACGGAGATTATCAACTTCGGAACGAGCTACAAATTCGCTACAATCAACACTATTATTCTGCTTGTTTTGCCTGGTTTAATATATTACATTTGATTATCATACTAATTTGACTATTATTATTTATCAAGTACACCAGCTTTTGGATCCCTGAAGGGCCGCATGTAACAATATTATTATTATTTAATTATGAAATTATTATTATTAAAAAAACAATATAGTATCGTTTTATTTTCAATACGCTTATAATATTATTTTAAAAGTAACAAGAAAATCATACTATATTATTATTATTTCATTAGTAACGTATGATTATTTATAAAACAATATAGTATCGTCTTATTTACAATACACTTATAATATTATTATTTCGTTATGAAAATAATAATATCATTAACATAATATAAAATATATATACATAATATATATATTTATCAGTGCCATCCCGATGGGCGATGGCAAGCAAACGGGGCACTAGCCCAGGGCCTCGCGGATATTCAATAATATAATAATATATCGTCTAAATAAAAATATTTCCAAACATCTTAGCAACGACTTATTAGAATTTAATATGTTTCAGATAATATATCAATGTTTGCAAAGTAAAAAAAACGTTTTTACAACAAGCTGACTGTTCTTATAGAGTAACATAATATTACAAACAACATTATGAAATATTTTGAATAGCTATAATCAGTACTGATATTATTAAAATACTGTAATAGTAATATATAGTATATGGCATATGTTAGATTATAATATGTTTATTTTCGTATTAAGATTTTATTATTATTATTTATTACCAATGTCTACCCGCCACCGACGCTCATCGAAAGTCATGTGAATATTGACTATATTTGTGTTTACTGTCGTAACTCGTAAACAATGACTGCATACGGCTGCATGATGACGAATGTATGATAAGTGATAACTAATAATATATAATATCAATTATATTATTAATAATACTAGCTCTAAGTATAACTCGGGGCCCGTTGGAATCGCTGAGAGTGGGTACCGATTTTGGAGACAATGAATTATAAAAGTCGCAAAGGTTGTAAGACGAAAATTTAGGATTTGTGATAAGGATTAGTGTTATGGATTGGAGATAAGGCTAGACGCTTTGGCGGGAATGTTAAAAGTTTGAGTGTCTAGCAATCCGCCACAAACGTTGTAAATGGATAGGCTGGATACGATCTCCAGGATCACCTATATAGAGTATACCTGCACATAGAGTGGTATGTGCAGTAGCATGACTGGTGCTTTATCTTATGTAAAAAGTGTAAAGTCGAAAACCGTGTTGGAGTTTCTAGCAAGTCAGTCATCTCAAGTCAAAATCTATTAACTTTCATGTTAGCCACTTAGGTAGGCAATCCGACTTCGTCGGATCGCGGACTATGTGCTACAGCAAATCAGGTAG
Source organism: Macrosiphum euphorbiae (assembly GCA_949089665.1). Lineage (NCBI taxonomy): Eukaryota > Metazoa > Arthropoda > Insecta > Hemiptera > Aphididae > Macrosiphum > Macrosiphum euphorbiae. The sequence goes on from CARXXK010000002.1 coordinate 27,128,364, forward strand.
GCAATCCACCTGCGGTGGATTGCAGACCCGACATCAAGCGTGAAGCGGCTATAAGTGAAAACCCTATCACACAACTTACGAAATAATTTACGAAAAATTCAAACTATATACATACAAACAAATATGATATGTATTTATTGTGTGATATAATATAACAATGAACATTTTGAGAAATGTGCAATTATAATTCCTAAAAAATATTAACATATTGGTAGATAGTTAGATACATACTATTATATTAACCAATACATATAAACATGTACCTATAGGCTATAGTGTATATATATTAATTTAAAAAAAAATTGCAAAAACCTGCATGTTATTTGTTAAAGTGTCTATCAAGTCAATCATCACCGTTTAAGACGAAACTAAAATGAGCAACCCGTCTATCACCTATATATAGTAGGTATATCACATAGAGTGGTATGTGCCTTCGCATGTCAGGTGCCTTTTCTTATGTAAAAAGTGTAAAGTCAAAAACCGTGTTGGAGTGTCTAGCAAGTCAGTCATCTCAACTCTCAAGTCAAAATCAAGATTAACTTTCAAGTTAGCCACCTAGGTAGGCAAACCGAAATAAAATACAAACTATATTTATATAACAATCATGGACATTTTAAAAAATATGCAATTTTAATAATTCCTAATAAAACAAATATAATATGTACCTATTTATTGTGTGATATAAAATGATAATGACTTTAAATAATAATAATGTACGATATGTTCCTGTATTATTATATTATTATTTAATTTATATGAAAAATAATGTGAAAAAAAAATGCAAAAAAAGTCGGGATTCGGGCGGCCGTGTTAATCATTTGCCATTAACGGTATCAATGCCCAGACGGCGTACGACGGATTTGAACCCGGGACCTACGTGTTTCCTACCTTACGCCTAACCTACTCGGACACAGTTTGAGATATGAAGGACAGTGAAAACATCAACAATTAAGCCGTGCGTCTACGGAGCGACGTAAACCGATATATTCGATGTACATCGATGTAATCGCATATAATTCGCTTGTAATACGCGCATCTCCCATATATATATTTAACGGGGCGTGTGAAAAGCGTTTTCCGTTAATAATTATTACATCATAGGGAAAAATTAAATTATACACTTATGTATATGTATATATCCGCGTACGGTAGGTCGGTCGCCGGCGTAATTTCTAAACGCGATTGCGAGGCGAACGAACCGATTTCGGGGGAAAAGCCCATATAAACGGCTTTAAAAAGACGTGGACTACACGATTCGGGCACAAACGGCGTGCGAATAGACGAAACGGTGGGAGAAAAGGAAAAAATCGGCAAAAAAGTCCGGTCGGGAGTGTATTTTTCGATCGACATTGCGACCGCTTCGAACGGCGCACGAATATAAACCGCACACCGGCGGCTTCGAATTAAGTATACAAAAGGACGGAAAGGGTCGAAATCGTGTAAAAACAGCTAATTTTCCGAAAATTTCAAAAATCGGCGAAATGATAGGAAAAGAGGTGATAACGAAAAACGTTTTAAAACCGACCGCCGCCACTGCGAAGGTACGCGATTGGTCGCGCTATAAGGAATCGACGGGACATGGCCGGCGGGCTGGGGAAACGGAGCAGTGCTTCATTTTTTACGCCATGGGTTCGCTATAGCCGGCGTTTTCCTTTCCATTGGTACACTATAGACAGCTGATTTCCTTGTCATTTTATATATTAGGACTAGATTCCGGTGTTTGTCATCCCGCCTACGGCGGAAAGACTGTGTGGGCGGTGGTGCATCTTTGTCGGCGATGCTGGGTTTTTTGATCCAGCCTGCGGCGGGAATGGGGGATCGTCGGTTATTGTGTTTTGTCGTGTTGGCAGCACTGGTTAAGCGGTAATTTTTGAACTCGGAAGAGTGTCTAGTCGTAAGTCACGCGATTCAAGTCGATCGTACGACACAGTCAGCCAGGTAGGCAATCCGACTACGTCGGATCGCAGACCATGCACCGGTCGGGTATGTCCGGTTCTGGTGTGTGTGTGTTGAAATCGGAAATTCGGATTCTGGGTTTGAGTGTCTAGCTATCAGTCATCTCGGGTAAAAGTCGATTCCCGAGTGTCGGATGCAGTGGGGGACACTGGGGGTGTAAGTCGCTCGTATGCAAGTAGCTAGTCAGGTAGGCAATCCGACTACGTCGGATCGCAGACCATGCACCGGGCGTGTATGTCCGGTTCTCGTATGTGTGTTGAAATCGGAAATTCGGATTCTGAGTTTGAGTATCTAGCTATCAGTCATCTCGGGTGAAAGTCGATTCCCGAGTGTCAGATGCAGTGGGGGTGTAAGTCGCTCGTATGCAAGTAGCTAGTCAGGTAGGCAATCCGACTACGTCGGATCGCAGACCATGCACTGGGCGTGTGTGTCCGGTTCTCGTATGTGTGTTGAAATCGGAAATTCGGATTCTGGGTTTGAGTGTCTAGCTATCAGTCATCTCGGGTAAAAGTCGATTCCCGAGTGTCGGATGCAGTGGGGGCACTGGGGGCACTGGGGGTGTAGTCGCTCGTATGCAAGTAGCTAGTCAGGTAGGCAATCCGACTACGTCGGATCGCAGACCATGCACCGGGCGTGTATGTCCGGTTCTCGTATGTGTGTTGAAATCGGAAATTCGGATTCTGAGTTTGAGTATCTAGCTATCAGTCATCTCGGGTGAAAGTCGATTCCCGAGTGGCAGATGCAGTGGGGGTGTAAGTCGCTCGTATGCAAGTAGCTAGTCAGGTAGGCAATCCGACTACGTCGGATCGCAGACCATGCACCGGGCGTGTGTGTCCGGTTCTCGTATGTGTGTTGAAATCGGAAATTCGGGTTCTCTGAGTTTGAGTGTCTAGCTATCAGTCATCTCCGGTGAAAGTCGATTCCCGAACGGACAATCCACCTGCGGCGGATCGGATGCAGTGGGGGTGTACGTCGCTCGTATGCAAGTAGCTAGTCAGGTAGGCAATCCGACTACGTCGGATCGCAGACCATGCACCGGGCGTGTATGTCCGGTTCTGGAGTGTGTGGGTTGAAATCGGAAATTCGGATTCTGAGTTTGAGTGTCTAGTTATCAGTCATCTCGGGTGAAATCCGATTCCCGAACGGACAATCCGCCTACAGCGAAAAGTGCTCGAAACGGCCGTTCAAATATGAAAAAGTATACAGGAGGTAATAAAATTGTATTTGTTGATAATCATAGAGAACAGTTATCGGGTGTTTTATGTTAGGCTTCACTGTAATCAATGTAATCATTGTTATGTTTTCGCGGTTATAACAAATAAGTCGACAAAATCTAATTTTCTGATTGGATATTTTCTAAAATATACCTACCATGTATATTTATTTAATTATGAGAATTAAGTCAAATTAACAAATAGATAATTATATTGGTGAATAACAAATTTTATTGAAATGTACTACTATCCTATTAAACGTAGGTGTCTATAAATGAATACACTACACATACTCTCGTTTCCGACACACTACTCCCCCCCGGGACTCGAATTTTCGAAAAAAACGGCAAATGAAGCAGTCATATTACAGTCGTACTATTTTTTAATATAGTATTTATAATCTGTAGCAGTATTTAACCAAATCGGAATCACGTAATAACTGTAATATATCAAGTAGGTACTACACGTAGGTTAGTTATATTATAATGTATTATTAAAAGAAACATGTAGGTGCGTCGGTAAATGTTAATAATTTTTTTGCCCAATAAATATCGTCGAACGAATAATAATAATATATATAATATAATAATGCAAATTAAAAAAAAAATTAACACTTTCGTTAAAAATGATAAATGTGACGAAAAAAAAAACGCAAAAAAAGAAATTCGATTTAACACGGCCCCGCCGGCGTTCGAAACCACGACCGTCGAATCACCCGTTTTAACGCCTAACCTACCTAGCCACCTACCGAGATGAAATTAGGAGCCAAATCTATGACTCTTAAGGGCGTTTGAGCGGACCACCATGTCCGCCACCTTCGGACGTTCAAGACGCGAGATTTGCGAAAAAAATCGATCCTCGAGGCGCATGTATATATGTATGTGAATAGCGATACCTACACGGTACCTACTCTCGTTTCCGAAACACTACTCCATCGCGGGACTCGAATTTTCGAAAAAAACGGCAAATGAAGCAGTCATTACTATTTTTATAATCTGTAGCAGTATTTAACCAAATCGGAATCACCTAAAAACTGTAATATATCAAGTAGGTACTACACGTAGATTAGTTATACGTTATTATAATGTGTTAATAAAAGAAACATGTAGGTGCGTCGGTAAAATCAAGTATTAATTAAATGTTAATTTTAATTATTTTTTTGCCCAATAAATATCGTCAAACGAATAATAATAATATATATAATATAATAATGCAAATTTAAAAAAAAAATTAACACTTTCGTTAAAAATGATAAATGTGACGAAAAAAAAAAAACTTGAAAAAAAAACTTTCAAATTATCACGGATGGCGCAAATTATCGAAAAACCCAGAGGCCGGGTTCGAACCCACGACCATCGAGTCACCTATCCTAACGCCTAACCAACCTAGCCACCTACTCAGATGAAAATCCGAGTCAATTCTATGACTCTTAAGCCGCGTCGCCATGATCGCGAAAGGCGAACGCCGTTTGGACGGCCGTCAAAGGGGCGTTTGAGCGGGCGATCCGACAGCGTCGGCGAGCGGACGACCGGCTCCGCCGCCCTCGGACGTATAATACCCGAGCTTTGCGAAAAAAATCGAACCTCGAGACGCACGTATTTATGCCTGTATATAGCGGTACCTACTCGATACCCAATCGGTACCTACTCTCGTTTAAGCGACGTTGCTCCTCCCCGGGACTCGTTTTTGAAAAAGTAGGTAAGCGAGCCGGCTATAAATTTAGCGTGGAACTCGAATACGTCGACGACGGGGAGGTCGGACGTCTCGTAGAGGTGCTAAACGCGACTCTAGTCGAAAAAGTCGAGAAAACCGTCGAAACGGCGACGACGCGGCGCTCTCGGCGATCGCCTCGTCCGCCGGGGGACTCGTTTTTGAAAAAGTAGGGCCACGTTTCGACGTTAAATTTAGCGGGGAACGCGAATAAGATCCAAACGGGGAGGTCGATGCGCCCTAAAACGCCCAAAACTCGAATTTTCGAAAAAAAATGCAAAAAACGCGCGCGACGGCGGCGCTCGTATCGCACGCGACATCCGCCGCCTCGGGCCCGCCGGGAAAAAAGTAGGGCCGCGCGCCGACTATAAATTTACCGAAGAATGCGAATAAGGTCCGAACGGTGCCCCCCGAGGCCCCGGAGGTGGGTAAAACTCGAAAAGTTTGAAAAAAAATCGTGTAAATAGGTCGAAACCGCGAAAAGCGATAAGGATTAGTGATAACGCTCCGCCGCCGCGTTTTCGCTCCATTTTCGTCTATAGCAGTTCGGATTTACTCCACAAGCTGCGCCCTCGGGTTCACGCTTTATAGTATAAGATTATTAGATAACTCCCAAGTTCGTTATTCGTTTTTTCTCGAACATATTTTATTACACGTATAGTGAGTTTCAAACGTGCAGCTGCCGCTGCGATTATTACTGCAAAGAATTGTATTATAATATGAGCGGTGGTACTCGACTCGAGCTCAACTCGACATATACAAACCTATACAAATATATTGAAAACCGCTATTCTATATAATGCAGTGTTTCTCAACCTTTTTGACCACCTAGATGGCTTTTAAGTAGGACTACAGACCACCAAATTTAGAAATCTGATTACAATATACAAGGTTTAACGTTTAAACACTATACTGGAAATATATTTTTTTATAATATAACAAGGACCGGTAACTTTTTTTATCGCGGACCGGCGGTTGAAAACCACTGCAATAGTGTACCTACCTATGGATTTCGATATAATATATTGTCCAGGGACCTTTGAATTCTAATGATGCCCAGGGCCTCACAAAACCTGAGAACAGAACTATTATTAGTATATTAATACATCGCAATTGCCAATACCCTAAAAGCAGCGGTACGTGAGTAGTGAGTAGGCCGCCAACTATTATGTACGAAATGTTGTATTGTTGTTTGGCCCGCACTAAAATTAAATAATACATACTATAGGTATATTAAAAATCTAAAGTGAGATAATAAAGTTACAAACTGTTATGTGTGGTCAATTTATAGTCATATAATGTACAATATCATCTGTTAAAAATGTCATATAATAATAGAAAATATAGCTTATAATATTTAAAATGTATGTAGTCCACGGATTGTCCTCAAATGGTTTTCAAAATTAATATTTGGCATTTTGGCCCTTTATACAATCGTAGCGAGGACTTTTAGGGAGCTCTAAAACACTAAAATCAAGTTTGCTTAAATTTAAAGTACTTAAATCCTAATAAACATCTTTTAGGTTTCACAGTTTCAGTTATAATAATAAATTATAATTATTTAATATTTGAATTATAAGATTTAAAATATATAATAGCATTTTAAAATATATCTATACTTGGACAGTTGGACGTCATACAGACATAGAGTCTTATATATATAGTACTCAATTAAATATTATTTGTATTGTTGCAATTTAAAATCACGTTCATACACCTACTCAAACATTATTTTATATTGGGTAATAACTATAATAGCAAGGTAACATCAAATTTGATTACCTAATTAATTTTTTTTGCTGTGCTTATAATATAATAATATATTAGTTTTACAATTTAATTTTTCATATTAAATTATAATAAATATCATATAGTATACTGGTCGAGGGTTTTATTATACTAGGATTACTATTTACTATAATAATATTATGTAGAGACGGTAGATGTAAGCACTTTTAAAATGTATCTATGATACTATATATTAAGTGGTTCTTAATTTCTTATACTTCAGTTTTTAGTGTTCTTACTATCATTACTCTTATATACCTAATTCGTATTTCGTTTATATTATGGTAAACAATAAGTTAAGCATACAAAGCCACACAATATTTGTTATTATATTATTATAACTATTATAATATGATATTATATTGTACCTATATGTATATATTTATTGTTATTCAATATAAAATAGTATGATTAATATATTATTCATTCATTTTTAATATATAATATTATTTTCAAACAGCTAGCTACATCCCAGACGGCAGTGCTATAGGTAGGTACTTATTATAAAACTAATGCAAGTATAGAATACAAAAATACACAATACCTATCAAGTATATTTTATATTTTCTAAATAATATTATAATTTAGAAAATATATATTATGTATTAAAGTTTGATTATTTGCCCAGTAAAGGCTTGAAACAGCTGAACTGATTTTGATGGGTAGATGAATTAATTTTAACCAGGGAAAAGTCGGTCAATATAACTAATAAGCAGGGCTCGTAACTTCATGCACTAAAAAATGCATAAATAAGCATGCATTCATGCACTAAAAATTGTCAAAATATGCATTAAAATATGCGCTTAAAAGTTCAAAAATATGCGTTTATATGCATTAACATTTTTAAATTATGCACTCAAAATATGCATTATGTAAATAAAACATGACCAAATTTTAAAATAATAAGAATAAATTCATACATTTTAAAAGTATTTTATTCCTTTTAATTTTTATATATTTAACAGTCAAAATTAATAAAATAAAAAATAAAATTAATACTTGTGAAGTTCAAATAGCTTTGTCATCTTTATAAATTTTAATTAGATAGTCAATTTTGTCTAATTTGTTTACCCTCTTATTCAGCACCAACAATGAAAACATTTGGAATGAAATATTAGGTTTTTCATTTTGAGATAATTTAGTAATATATATTTTATAAGTGTTTTTTTTTATGTTTTCCAACAAGAGGGCGCATTAGTAGACAAAATATGGCATAAAACCATGGTTTTGTAATTCAAGTAATACGGCTTATTGAAGTGGTTTACAGTAAAAATAACGATTATAAAAATTATAAAGTAGAACCTTTTTTTACAATCGTAAGAAGCCTGATTTTCGATATTTTTATTAATTAGCTAAATAATTACTCAATAAAAAATTTAAAAAACCGTTATAATTTACCACGCGATATTGGACGATTGGAACAAGATATCAAAAATCAGAGGAAACTTTTCAAATATTTGTCTAAAATATATTTTTATGAAATAATATGCACTAACAACTGTAAAAAATCAACTATATGCCAAATATGACTTTACACCCAAAACATGCAAAAACATGCACTATCAAACTTCATATTATTATTACTGTTGTTATGAAACGGATTTGTATCTCAGTTAGCATGTTTTCCTGTGTGGCAAAAAAAACATGCAGATGCATGAACTTACGAGCCTTGCTAATAAGTAATAACTATCTAATTATGTTTAACACTATTAGTCATTAGGTATACGTTTCTGCCTGATATTCATAAAATTAATAATTATTCAAATTCTCATAGCGGCTATACCGCAAATTCCCATAATAACCAATAGGTACACTAACTAGTAACTAGTTTATGTTGTTGAAATATTGAATAAATATAGGTATAAAAACAATTTGAAAACTATATTTCAGATTTATTGTATAAATAGAATATATTATATAGGTAATTTAAGTACCTAATTATTATTGGTAAATCAATTATTATTCCAGAATTCTGTAAATTGTTAATCAAATGTTATTATTTTTAAATTTTTTTTAAACGTAGATACTAAACGCGATGTGTGATTTTTGGAATAATTTTCACCCGTCGTCGTTAATATTGTAGGAGTCAAATTGCGTAAGAAATAATATTATTTATTGTAAAAATAACTGGATAATTTATATATCATTGTTGGCACTGCCCGCATTGCCATCAGTAATCATGATAATGGATTATTGTCGCAATAATAATAATACGACGTTATACTATTATGTCTTGTTGTACTCCACCACCATCTACCACAACGACAGTGTTATCTTTTATTATCATATCAGCGAAATACAAAAACTATTAACTGCCACACATTCAAAATTTCCCATGACGTCATGACGATCACGATATTTATATTTCGATATTGCAGGCTTTCGAGTGCCGAGTTGCGACTTGCGAGTGGTAATTTTATTGCGAGCGTGTCAGTGTTTGACATCGTGACCATCGTGGACCTGTGTACAAACTTTTATTTTTATTTTTATATAATCTTCCGAAAGTTCGTATTCGTGCGTATCGGGTATGTATTCTTTATATAAACCTAACTAAGCCTTTAATACCGTAAAAACGTACCGATCGACGTATCTACTTCAATACATATTAGGTAAGTGGAATACTGGTTTTGTAATTTGTAGTATGACACTAGGTATGTAATAATAATTTTTAATGTTAATTGTATTTTCTTAGTCTTGCATGAATTAAATAGTTAAATAGTTGTAAGGAGAGCCGCGTGTGTGGCTCCGTCTTACAAACATACAACATAACGTATTCATAGTGTTGTGTAGTTTCAATCTTTTTGTACAGGTACTTATGGTTAATTTTAATATTAGTCAATTGACCTATTATTATCATCTATAAAGGTTAAAGCTAAATTAGATGATCAGTTTTTTCTCACGGGTTCATATTTATTATGATATTTTAATTATTAGCCGATTTTTCTTACCTTATATATAGAGAGTATAATAGGTTAATCACTCTAATATTAAAGCTAACTACACAACATTAAAACTGCTAAGTGCTGAACATAAATTTGTTGTGTTGTACTTTTATAAGATAAATAATCGGTTTGTAATGCAACTTCTCACCCACACTCCTCAGGCTGGTAGACCAGCAAAAGTTTGAATAATGATTTAGTAGAATAGTGAAATGACATATGTTTTAATCTAGTATTATTTGATATAAAAACAACAAGTTTTATATAGTTTTTTTATGTTTAGTATTTAAATATTAATTAATTTTTTTTCTTATACCTTCCTGTGAAATATATTTGTAGGATTGTTGTTAATTTACATAATTTGTGTTGTACTATATTTAGATTGTCTTATAAAATGGATAAAATTATAAGTGAACGGACAAAGAGGAGAAGGGTTCAGGAAGAATTTAAAATTTATAATAGTGAAACTTCTACAACTAAGACTGAATCTCATAAAAATAAAAGTAGTTTATTAAATGAAACCCAAGATGAAATTGAAGAGGCCTGGGATGAAGTTCTTCATTGTGTCTCAAACAAGATTTTCGAATCCAATTCTAATGAATTTAGTAGTTTTGTGCCTCTGTCTTGTCAAATTTATCAAGCAACAGTTCTTATTGATTGTCAACATAATAATATTACTCTTGAATATCCACATAATATTCAATCACCAAACAACCCAATTGATAATGAAACTGAACATAATCTTAATACTGATCGATATACTGATGATATTTTTTCTATACGCTGTATGATTGCTAAATGGGCTATTGATTTTAATATTCCACATAATGCTATTAATTCTCTTTTATCTAGCTTAAGGAAACACTCTTGTTTTTCTGAGTTACCTAAAGATTCTAGAACCATTTTGAATACTAATAAAAATTCAATGTCTATGAACAACATAATAAGATCAGTAAATCCTGGTCGATATTATCATTTTGGCCTAAAGAATGGTATTATTACCAACTATAATTGTTCACCTTCAGTATCTTCAGATAATCCTTCACTGAATATAATTAGAGTTGCAGTTGGTATTGACGGACTGCCAATTTCAAAGAGTACATCTCAACAGTTTTGGCCAATATTAGGATATATTGTACCAAACAATAATGCAGTTTTTCCCATTGGAATATACCTTGGGATGGAAAAACCAGCAGACAGCAATGATTTTATTTTTGACTTTGTTTCTGAAGCAAAAGATTTAATTTTGAATGGTATTAGAATCAATAATAAATTATACAGCGTAAGCATTCATTTTATCTGCTGTGACACGCCAGCCAAATCATTTGTTTTAAAAATCAAAGGCCACTGTGGATTTTTTTCTTGTACTCGTTGTCAAATAGAGGGAGAGTATTTACTTAATAGTACTTGTTTTCCTCCTAGTCAATCAACAATTCAGCCAGCTGTAAGAACTCATGATGGTTATATTCAGAGAGTTCAAGAAGAGTATCATTCTTGTTTAAATAGTATTTCTTGTGTTGTTGATTTGCCAGAATTTAATGTAGTATCTAATTTTCCATTAGATTATATGCATATGGTTTGTCTTGGTACGATGAAAAAACTTATCAAATTATGGATGAGAGGACCTTTAAGTGTTAGGTTACCATCACATAAAATACACATTTTGTCAGATTCTATTAAAGGATTAAAAAGTTCATTTCCATGCGAATTTTCCAGAAAACCTAGAGGTTTAGATGAAATTGCTCGATGGAAGGCTACTGAACTACGGACATTTCTTTTATATGTTGGTCCTATAGTTTTAAAAGATATGGTATCAAATGATTGTTTTAAACATTTTATGTCACTTAATGTTGCAATGATTATACTTCTGAGTCCAAATTTTTCTTCCTACTTACAATATGCTCGTGACTTATTAAAATACTTTGTTGAGATGTTTGAAAAAATCTATGGCAGTCACTTAATTTCACACAATATTCATGGATTAATTCATATAGCAGATGATTATGAAATATATGGACCTTTGGATAGATGTAGTGCATTCCCGTTCGAAAATTACATGAAAAAATTAAAGTCTATGATCAGAAAACCAGATAAACCTCTAGAACAAGTGATTTACAGATACCATGAGAGTTCGGGAATATTATTTGATTTAACTCTTACTAGTACCAAGGAAAATGCATACAAATTATTAGGACCACATAATAAAGGACCACTATTTGATGAAACTATAACTAATCCGCAATACAAATCTATTTCATTTGTTAAATTTATTCTTAAGGTTAAGAATGACGCTGATTCGTATTTTTATACAAAACAAAATGAAGTGGTGAAACTAGTTAACATAGCTTATTCTCAAGAAAGTGGCAATGTTGTTTTAATAGGGAAAAAGTTTGAATATTCAGAAAGTTTTTATGAGCATCCAATTAATTCTTCAAATTTTGATATATTTATAGTGAGAAAATTATCTGATAGACTAAATGTCTGGTCTATATCTAATGTCAAAAATAAAATAATTTTGTTTTGTTTTGAAAACAAATTTATTGCAGTACCTTTACTGCATTAAAAGTAAAATTAACGCTTAACCTATAATAAATAATACTACATATATTATTATAAGCTACTATCAGTCTTGTTAAGTATTCGAATACTTGTATTTAAATACTAGTATTTAAATACTTTTTTTGTATTTTAAATACTTTTCAAATACTTTCAACCCGTGTATTTTTAAATACTTTAAAAATACTTTTTTTTTGTATTTTTATTCGAGAATACTAAATACTTTTATTCTAATGTTCAACTCGAAATTTCAATAATTACAAATTTTTCTTAATATACTATTTTAAATTTTGTTTCTAAAATATTATTCTATAATGATAATAGTTTTGACTAATGACTGTCTTAATGAGAATTTATAAATAAGGTTTCCCCAAAACACAATCAGATAAGTGATAACAGAATGACTGAATCCCCCGTCTGCTCCTCTCTACCATAGCATACGGCCATACGGGACACAGACCACCATTGGTTATATTGGTTTTTATATATGTATTTTATGTTTTAATATTCTAATTATATAACATCCAATATTATCTACCTCGCTGAAGTTAAACTTATTAGTAATTAAGTAATTAATAATTATCTATTGACTATCTTATATCTGCTTGTACTTATTAAAGTATTATTAAGTCATTGAAACGTTTATAAATAAGTTTAAATACCTATATATTTGCATATAGTGTTTAATTATTATTTATTAATAAAATTTACATTTCAATATGAAATTTATTGAACTAAAAAAAAGTATTTTTTAAGTATTTTGAATACTTATAAAAAGTATTTGTATTTATATTCAAATACTTTTAAAAGGAAGTATTTGAATACGTATTTTAAATACTAATGATAACAAGTATTTAAATACGTATTCTGAATACATTTGAAAAGTATTCTTAACAAGACTGGCTACTATACATAATAATATGTATAAATAATAATGTATATACAAATTGGCATGTAAATAATCAATAATAAATTGTCAAATTATATTTATTTACAATTGCAAAGAAGCTTCTAAGTTAGTTTATACTTAATTTTACCACAAGGTATTGGTATGTAGTTATGTTTTCTTTTTTTAAATTAAAATCTAAACGAAGTTACATATTTTAAATTTTAAGGATGTGGAGTGTTGTTCTTTTTGAAAAGGACAATACAGTTGAGGCTGTCCCATCAAACTGGTTCAAAGATGGGTTATGTGCGTGGCCTAAGAAAGATGAAAGAATAAAAATAACCCGTAGGATTCAGCCGAACAAGTTTGATTTTGTCTTCTATTCTGCCAGACTCTTGAAAAAAAACTTTGGTGAATACACATATAAATACATATTTATATTTAATCAATTCTATATTCATTAGATCCACAACAAATAATAATCAACTGATTTTATTTATAATAATATGTATGTTTGAATAGCTACCTACCCATATATGTTTATATTAAATATTTTACTATAGGTAATCTGCAAGAAGCCAGATCAAAGTTAAACAGAGCGCAAGTAAGGTCTGATTTGTCGTCGTCAGCTGAAGATAATTTACATGTACTCAGGAAAAAAAAAAGAAAAAAATCACCTGTTAGAGATCCTCCAACATTTAGGCCAGCTAAGAATATTGAAGGTACATATTATAATAACTTTTATTTCTAAGAAATTATACTAACACAACTTATAATAGACTGCAGTTCATTCAAATATGGAATAAATGAATAATGCAACAATTTTAATGTAATTATTTGTATTATAATACCATTATAGCTAATGATACACATGGTGACAAATAACAGTAAAATCAATGATGATTCAAAATATATTAATAAAATATGTGGCAATAGTATTCCATAATGTAGGTACTGCAAATATTATATTGTTTTGATCAAACTAATATGCTAAAATAAATTCATTAATACGTCCTTCTACATTTAATCCATCTATGAATATTAAAGATATGTTATTCTTTCTATAGACATGTTAAAATTGATTTAATTCTTACGTATTTATGATTAAAATGGATTACTAGATTTCTTACTTATATATTAAATTTAATTAAATTTTGTATTAATTAAGGTGATGATCAAAATGATGATAGAGATGTAGAAAAAATCGGTATTGAAAATAGTCCATCATCGTATTTGTTACCTAAAAAAAGTGTTGATCATCATATTATTATGACTGGTAAGAAATAAAATTATATCATTTAATTTATTGAATTAAATTAAAATTTTTAATTATTCATTGTTTTAAAATTTACAAATAAACTATCAGTAGAAGGTATGTATGAAGATAAGGTATGTTTTATTGTTTGTATTTTTTGTTGATTAAAATAATAGATAACGGTTCTCCTCATACTAAATCTGATCAATTCATAAATCGTAAACATATTGATCAACCATTTAGCAGTAGCAGTGTTCCTACGACTTCTGCAGCCATACAACAACCACACAATAGAGAATTCTATAGTCAAGGTGTGTATAAATTATTAAAAATAATAGATGTTAACAATAATAAACTAATATCTAATTTTGCAAATTTTTTATATAATACTAATTAATGCACTTATAATATAAACATACTTTTAAAATGTGTTAAATTATTTGTATTTTTTATTCATTAAAATAATAGGTGACGGTTCTCCTCATACAAAATCTGCACAATTTATAAATCGTAAACATGTTGATCAACCATTTAGCAGTAGCAGTGTTCCTACGACTTCTGCAGCCATACAACAACCACACAATAGAGAACTCTATAGTCAAGGTGTGTATAAATTATTAAAAATAATAGATGTTAACAATAATATACTATAATATCTAATTTTGCAAATTTTTTATATGATACTAATTAATAATATCCTATTTGTAATTAATATATACTTTTAATAAAACCATACTTTTAAAATGTGTTATATCATTTGTATTTTTTATTCATTAAAATAATAGGTGACGGTTCTCCTCATACAAAATCTGCACAATTCATAAATCGTAAACATGTTGATCAACCATCTAGCAGTAGCAGTGTTCCTACGACTTCTGCAGCCATACAACAACCACGCAATAGAGAATTCTATAGTCAAGGTGTGTATAAATTATTAAAAATAATAGATGCTAACAATAATATACTAATATCTAATTTTGCAAATTTTTTATATAATACTAAATAATAATATCCTATTTGTAATTAATATATACTTTTATTAAAACCATACTTTTAAAATGTTTTATATTATTTGTATTTTATAGATAGAATATATAATTCAAAATCAATGAAGGTTCAAACACCAACTCATCAAGTTAAAAGAAAACTCTTTGATGTTGATAGTTTTTCTGATGAAGGTAAATAATAAGAGAAAATGAATACAAAGTTATTAAAACATTTTTAGAATTTAAATTTATTTTTGATACTATCCGAATTACATATGAAATAATTGTTTTAGATATTATATTTTATAATATTTATTAATAAGATTTTTGATTTAGATGATCTAGGGACAATCAACACATCAGCTTCCCCTTTTAAAATCACTCGAATGTCATCTTCTATTGGTTCTCCAAAAATTAGTTTTGGTAAATTGTATTTCATATATTATACCATTAATAACTGTATGTTTAAAGTGTTAATTTTTGATATAATTATTGTAGATGAGCTATTTGATTTACCGTTGCCTAAATCAACTTTGAACAACAAAACACAAAATTGTAGTTTCAAATGTGAAGATATTTTAGGTAAGTTTTATTTTCAAAACTGTAGTGTATTATAAATTATAATATAACATAGTTTGAAATACTAATCTCAAAAATTGTTGGAACCGTAAAATGATATTAAATAATTTTCCTTGGTCAGATCATCTGTTGGACCGACCTGCGTATTATTATATACTTAAATACATTATTAATATTTGCTTTTAATTTTTTTTTTAGAGATTGTAAAAAAAACTTTAAGAGTAGTACTAAAAACAAAGTATGATGTAGAAACAATAAGTCAAAAACAAGACCAGCTAGAAACAGTTGTCAAAAATTCAAGTTTTCATGAAAAAATAAATTCACAAAATGATTACAACAGTCAACAAGAAGTTTCTTTTGAAATGCTTCCAATTACAAACGAAGATGACCTTGCTGCATTTGAAGAAAAATTATCTAGCGATAAAACTTTTAAGTCAAACTTAGTATGTTTTATCAATATAATTTGAAGAATTATAACATGTAATATCAATACCCATATTTCAGATTTCAGAATTGAAACGAAATGCCAAAAGAAATTTAACTGCAACTGTACGTCAATTACTAAGAACTGTTTATGATGATTCTTTATTGAAAGACTATAGTTTTAAAGGGCAAAAGTCTAAAAAGGTCTTTTCTACCCTCACCTCGTGCTCTGTCATTTTTGGTAAGATTTAATACAAATTACTATAACTTTAATTTGCTCAATACCTGTATTATATGTACGGTATACCTACCTATAATTGTATGTGCTAAATTTATTTACTCCTATATATATTGTACACATAGGTAGAAAATGGAATTCAATTAGAATAATGAATAACTCAAGTTAATTTTTTTCCCATAGTTTTCCGAATTAAATAAATAACCAAAAACAACCAAAAACATGGCAAAAAGTGTAATATTATGTTTTTTTATACCCAAAACTCAATTTATTGAAGTGGCCATTTATATTTAATCGTATTTGTTGTCATTAAAAAGAAAACAAAATGATTAAAATATTGACCAAATTTTAAGAGCATTCAGTTGTTATAACATTAGTTATATATATATTATATATATTTAATATATATTGAGGCAGCTTAACTATAATACAATAGTTTTATCTTGCTACATTTTTTTTTAAATTTTAAACTTGTATAGGTTAAAAATTCAATTCATTTTAAAATCTATTTTTTTTTCATTTAAATAAATAAATACCTAATACATTTTAAGTTATTTTGACAAAAAACAATAATCTAATAGAATATATAATACCATTAGAATTAATATTAAATAAATAAATTATTGAATGTTTATTATTTTATAGATTATTTTAATTAATTGATAAATTAACATTTTTTAGAAGCTGTAAGAAAATTGAAACAGTATGAAAATGTTACCAATGCTGATATACAATCACCGTTAACTATTTATATTGCTGGTGCAACTTCGCGTATTAATAAAAAACATGATTAACATTTTAATTAAATATATAAAATAACTAAGATGCTGTTAATTTATATAATTAAAACATTATTAAACAATTTATATTAAGCATATTATATAATATGTTTATTAATTGTACGATTTATGTTGTTTGTATGGTTATTAAATAGACCAAAAAAAAAGGTTTCTTAAATAAAAATTGACCATGTCTATTATATATATTTTGTATATTTTTTTTCGTTGCTCCCCCCATTCCAAAATCCTGGCTACGTTACTGGCTCCTATAATAGGTTTTATACAATAAGTATATATATATTAAATAGCTTTATATAGTATTATTATTATTATAATATATTCCAATCGGCAAAATTATATTTATATAATACGAATAATATCGATAAATAATATTATGAAAATATTATTTTACCGAGTTAAAAATATAAAAATAATATTATCGTAGTGTCATTATTTTAATGTAAATTTGTAGGACGAATAATGTAACTATAATATTTCAAAAACATTATTTTTACATTTCTGTATTGAAAAATTAATATTATTTTTGTATTAGTCATTACTTATATAATGTTAAAAACAATTGTAAATAATATTTTTTTGCTATCTGGGTTATTTTGACTATTTTAAAAGAATATAATTCCGGCCCCTACTTTTTACTATACTAATTTATCAACTTTTACCATGGGTATATCGATCTAACAAAGAATACTTAACGTTTTCTTACATAAATTTACACTTTCTTAATGTATTACTACTACACAAAGTAGGTACTACTGTAGACTCTTTACTGACCTCTCCTTTTTTAGTGCATCGCGTAGGTACTGGATAAGTGTTGTGGCGACCCACAACAATGACACTTTTGTAACCGCGCCAGCCGCCACGAGCCCCTCCTCTAATTACGTATACTGCGCGTACCTACAACTGCCTCCATGACGCGACCGTTGTCGGCTATCGAAAGCGTTATCACTTTTTCGGAAGTACATCGTCGCAACTCACCGCGCTCCGTCGATCGATTACGTTACGCCCGAATACCGAACGCCGTGATAAAAACCACATTATTTTATACCCGCTTTTTGAACACCGTTGTCAATGTTTTTATTATTTTATTATTTACCGAATATTTCTCCTTTTTCGACTGTTACAGTCGATTGTATTTTTAATACCTACGCGTTTGTTTTTATTTTATATTGGTAACCTAAATCGAACACTGACAATCCGTCGATTCCCGATCCTTACCAAAGTGTTTTATAATTGTCTGACTTTGTTTGTAGGTAATACAATATTTACTACCGATGTATGTTATTTGATACATAGTGGTGATAAATATAAATGTACTGATTTTATCACATTGAAGACTGTGTGGCGGACCAATGCCACATGACCTCCCTCCGCCGTCGGTAGTACCGTATATCTTTGATTTTGTTCAACGGTTGGTCACATTGCGATCGCGTCTAGCGGCGGCCTCCGCTTGGTTGCGGCGGCCGACCTGTCTCTCTCTCGTTTTTGCTGTTGCTCCGTACGCACGTCCGCAGGATTTAATAAAAAAGTAATAAAATAAACCACGCGCTCTTTTTTCGCCGCTCGCGTAGCTCGTTCGTTTTTCTTCCAAAAACGCCGCACGAAAACGCACGTGACCAGCCGCTCACCTCCGAGTACCGATCGACTCGATCTGCTCGCCTTTTGTTAAGTTTAATTATTCTTTTTGTAATAAACCGCGCATCGCGCACCTTACACGTTAAACGCGTTCTCGTTTATTTTTTAATCGTTGGTGTTCGATCGTGATAACGACCCGAACCCCACATTGGTGACCTCTTCAAGTGCAAAGTTTTCCTTTGCGTACACGCACGAATTCGTAACCGCCGTTTCCGCGCTGAGTGTTTCCGCACGTTTTCGCAATACACGCGTCATCGTAGTGCACGTACCCGTCGTACGAGTGGTGATCTTGTTCCGTGTTAACCGTCATGGCCGCCGAAGGAAACGCGCCTAATATCCAGAACGTCGCCGGCAACCTGAACCAAGGCGTTGAGGCCATTGCAAACATGCGGCTTCCGGCATTTTGGAAGCGCTCTCCGACACTTTGGTTCAACTACGCGGAATCTACGTTCGTAACACATCGCGTCACTGCCAACGCGACTAAAGTACATTTCGTCGTCAGCGCTCTAGACGAAGAGGCAGTACGCAACATCGGCGACCTCCTGAACACAGCCGCTCCCTACTCCGACATCCGTACGCGTCTCATCAGCGCCTATGAGGTGCCCAGAGCGCTGCTTTTCCGCGAGATCGTCAAGCCCGGAGGTTTGGGTGACCGCCGACCGTCGCAGCTGCTTCGCGACATGCGTAACAGTATGCCACCTGGCATAGGCGAAGACGCATTGAAAGAATTCTGGCTTCAGAAACTCCCGTCGAACGTGACCGCCATACTCGTCAGCCTCGACGCATCGTTGGACGAACTGGCTGCGCGCGCCGATCGTATTTTGGACGTGTCCAACCCGCAGAGCGTCGATGTTTTGTCCAAGGGGCAATTTAGCGAACTGGCCGACGCAGTATCAGTGTTGTCACAGCAGGTCAAGTCCCTCACTCAAATCGTCAACTCCACGGAAAAACCCTCGCGACCTCGATCTCGGGCACCCGCGCGCTCGGACGCGCAGCAACCGGGGAAAATGTGTTTCTACCACACCAGGTTCGGCAAAAGGGCGCGCGCTTGTCAATCGCCGTGCAGTTTCGAACAGGAGTCGCGGGAAAATCCCGCGTCCGCGCCCGCGGAAAACTGAGGAGCGCGCACAGGCCACCCGCCCTGTACGTCGTCAGTAATTCCACGCGGGTACACATCAACGATCAACGTTCCGGCAAGCTGTTCCTCATTGACACGGGCGCTGAAATTTCGGTCATACCGTATAGCTACGGCTCACACCAGCCGTCCGACTTACACCTCACAGCCGCCAACGGAACACGCATCAAAACGTTCGGGCCCAAAACACTTGTGCTCGACCTCGGACTTTCGCGTCCTTTCACATGGACTTTTGAGATGGCTGATGTCTCACGCTCCATCATCGGTGCCGACTTCCTACGCTATTTTGGCCTCCTCGTCGACGTCCGGCAACAACGCCTCGTCGATCCTGCCGACAAGCGAGCAGCCACCTGTGCAGTGACAGCCGCACCGTCGGCACACACCGCCTTGCTCACCGTCGCTCGCTCTCCGGATTGGGATAGATTACTCCAGGACTTTCCAAGCGTGACCCGTGAGTCACCCGTACCTGAATCATTCCGACACGGAGTAGAACATGTCATCGAAACCAGAGGACCGCCCCTTTTCGCGCGTCCGCGGCGGCTGCCTCCCGATCGGCTCGACATCGCGCGCCGTGACTTCGAGCTGATGCAAAAACAGGGGATTTGCCGACCTTCATCTAGCGCGTGGGCCAGCCCTCTGCTATTGGTGCCCAAGAAGGACGGGTCTTTCCGCCCATGCGGCGATTACCGCCGGCTGAACAGCGTCACCGTTCCAGACCGGTACCCGCTTCCCTACCTGCAGGACTTCACCGCCAACCTTGCAAAAAAAACGGTCTTCACTAAGCTCGATCTGGTCCGCGCCTACAACCAAGTCCCGATCGCCGCTGGTGACATCCACAAAACCGCTGTGACAACACCGTTCGGCCTTTTCGAGTTTCCAGTAATGTGTTTCGGCCTGTGTAACGCCGCACAAACCTTCCAAAGACTGGTCAACACTGTTCTCGCCGGCCTCGACTTTGTTTTCGCTTACGTCGACGACGTCCTCATCGCCTCCGCGAACGCCGACCAACACGTCGAACATGTCCGCACCGTACTCGGCCGTTTCGAGGAGTTCGGGATAGCCATCAATCCGGCGAAGTGCGTTTTCGCCGCGAAAACGCTCACCTTTCTCGGACATGTAGTCGATGCGCAGGGCTTGCGCCCTAACCCGGACAGCGTCGACGTTATACGACGGTGGCCGCAACCGAACACCAAAAAAGAACTACAACGTTTTCTCGGATCATTGAATTTTTACCACCGATTCGTCCGAGGCGCCGCCAACGTTCAAGCACCACTGTACGATATTTCCGCGGCAATTAAAAAAAAGGACGGCCCACTCGGGTGGACTGACGCCGCCCGGAAGGCATTCGCGGCCTGCCGAGAGGCACTCGTTACCTCCGCGCTTTTGGTACACCCGCAGCGCGACGCACCGTTGCGCCTCACCACAGACGCTTCCAACATCGCGGTCGGGGCAGTCCTGGAGCAGTCCGTCGGCAATAGATGGCAACCACTCGGATTTTTTTCACGTAAACTCTCCGGCGCGCAGACACGGTACAGTGCGTATGACCGCGAGTTGCTCGCAGCCTACCTAGCCGCACGACATTTCGTACACGCGATCGAGGGCAGATTCGTCACGCTCCGTACGGATCACCGCCCACTACTGTTCATGTTCTCGCAAAAGGCCGAGAAACTCATCGACCGTCAAGCGCGGCACGTCGCGTTCCTATCACAATACTTCCACGAGGTTGAACACGTCAGCGGCGAACTCAACATCGTCCCCGACGCACTGTCGCGCCTGGAGTTGGCCCCCCTCGATAACGGGCTACCTGACCTGGACCAATGGGCAGCGGACCAAGCAAACGACACCGACCTACAGGACATCCTTGCGGGCAGGACGGAGTCGTCACTTGAATTGGACGCACGGCAGACAGCAAACGGACCGGTCTACTTCGACATAGCCTATAACAGGTCAAGACTTTTCGTTCCGCTTCGACAGCGTCGCGCGGTTTTCAACACCTTACACCGACAGGCGCACGGTGGTGGTTCGGCCACAACTGCGCTTATATCGCGACGTTTCGTGTGGCCTGGTATGAACCGAGAAATACGGCGTTGGGTCAAGACATGCGAGCAGTGCCAGAAGTCAAAGGTACATAAACACACCGCGACACCGCTGGCTGTGTTCACGGCCCCGGACCGACGTTTCGGCCACATACATTTGGACCTGGTCGGCCCACTGCCCGTTTCGGACGGCGCCAAGTACCTCCTCACCTGCGTCGACAGATTTACGCGTTGGCCCGAAGCTTGGCCCGTCGACAACATGTCCGCTCACACCGTCGCGTCTACACTAGTAACGAATTGGATCGCCCGTTTCTTGGTGCCAGACGTCATCACCACAGATCAAGGGCGACAGTTCGAGTCTGACCTAATGCGCGCGCTCAACTCAACTTTCGGGATCCAGCATGTTCGCACGTCCCCCTACCACCCGCAGGCTAACGGGTTTGTAGAACGCTTTCACAGAACACTAAAGGCAGCACTCACTGCGCAAGAATCACCGCACTGGTCCCAGCGACTGCCAATCGTCCTCTTGGCCTTGCGCAACACAGTCAAACCGGACACCGGCGCAACACCT
Organism: Macrosiphum euphorbiae; assembly: GCA_949089665.1. Lineage (NCBI taxonomy): Eukaryota > Metazoa > Arthropoda > Insecta > Hemiptera > Aphididae > Macrosiphum > Macrosiphum euphorbiae. Next base: position 27,151,068 of record CARXXK010000002.1, read on the forward strand.
GCCGAACTCGTTTATGGGGCGACCCTTCGCCTTCCTGGTGAGTTGTTCCACTCCGCGCCCTCAGAGATGAAATCGCTGGATTTCGTCATGGCACTTAAGTTGTCCATGACCGAGCTTCGACCGTCGCCCGGATCTAATCACGACCCGGCCCGACGTATTTTCGTTCCTACACAGCTCGACTCCGTCAGCCATGTTTTCGTCCGCGTCGACGCGCAGCGCGCTCCGCTTCAACCGCGTTACGAGGGGCCCTACGCCGTACTGGATCGAAGAGAAAAGGATTTCAAGCTACAGCTGGACAACCGGACGTCGTGGGTGTCAGTAGACCGGCTCAAACCTGCCTTCGTCCTCCGCGAGGACCCAGCCCTGGACCACTCGTATGCCATGCAGTCCGTACATAGATTTCCGACATCGAAAACACCTACGGTATTTTCTCCTTCGTCGGGGGGGAGTGATGTGGCGGACCAATGCCACATGACCTCCCTCTGCCGTCGGTAGTATCGTATATCTTTGATATTGTTCAACGGTTGGTCACATTGCGATCGAGCCTAACGGCAGCCTCCGCTTGGTTGCGGCGACCGACCCGTCTCTCTCTTGTTTTTACCGTTGCTCCGTACGCACGTCCGTAAGATTTAATAAAAAGTAATTAAATAAACCACGCTCTCATTTTTCGCCGCTCGCGTAGCTCGTTCGCTCTCTTTCCAAAACCGCCGCACGAAAACGCACGTGACCAGCCGCTCACCTCCGAGCACCGATCGACTCGATCTGTTCGCCTTTTGTTAAGTGTAATTGTTTTTCTGTAATAAACCGCGCATCGCGCACTTAATACGTTATACGCGTACCCGTTTATTATTTATTCGTAGGTGTTCGATCGTGATAACGACACGAACCCCACACATTTTTCGATTATTAATTACTATTTACTATATTATATTATAGGTAGCCGATAGGTATGGTATAGGTACATTTTAGTAATTTTATTAGTTGTAGTTCGAATGTATTTATGTGATATTTGATCATTATACATCAGTCGTGACTCGGGAACAAAATTGTATTCAATGTGTGTTTCTATTTTCTTTAGGTACTACCAAGTAAGTACATAGATTTTGTAATATTGGTTTTTACAATTTACAATTTATTTGTTTAGATAACTGTTGAACTATCATAGTTTCATACTGAAATCTAAAAATAAAAGTAGGTAGGTACATAGATTAAGTACCTATATGACGTGTCATAAACTGTGTTAAGTAGGTATGCATTGTTATATTATGAATTTATGAATATGAGGTAAGCATATTATATCATAAAATAGCTATCTTTTACATTATTGTACCACAAAATAAAACTTAACAATTATGAATTTTTTAAATTGCTGATTATGTTAATTATTTTTGTTAATTGCAGTTGAATTATGACAATTATTGAGTATTTTTATAAAAAAAAAAAAAGGTGCTCTGCTGTACAGTATATGTTACAAGTGGGTCACTGTATAATGGATTGTCTTAAATATGAATTAAATGATATAATATAATTGTATAAGAAAAACGATTCTGAGCGGAGACGGTATGTCAGTCTAGGTATAAGACATATTATATACTTATCAATCGTATTAAAAAAAATTTAGGTACCTATAATAAATTCCAAATTAATCATACCACAATATCCATTAGGTACTTATAATTCGTTATACGTCAACAACAAACCCTGATACTATCATAGTCCATACTCCATAGATATATAATAGTGTACTTTAGAAGTTTCAAGTACCCACGAATAATATCACACAATCACAACAAAATAACTAAAATAGTTATTATAGGTTTTTTTTATGTAATTTTGTCCAAAGTTGAACTTAAAATGACTATAAAAATAAACTGTGCATATGTATTTTTTAGATTTTTTGGTAAATGAATTAACTACTTACGTGGAATCTTGTTTTAAATTTTCAATTCTTAGATTTAAAAGTTGAACATTTTATACATTTTTAACTACAAAATAATTATTCAATTTTAAATTTGATAAATTTTGTCAAAATTTGATCTTTAAAAGCTTATAAAAAAAAATTGTACCAATGTATTTTTAATATTTTTCAACTGATATTGTAACAATATATCAGGAGCCTTGTATTAAATTTTTAAATTTTTTGGCCCAACAGATAACACTTTATTGATATTTATAGAATAAAAAACTAAAAAAATTGAAAACTGAAAATGTCCGTAAACAGCTCATAAAGAGTCGAAATATTTTCAAAATTGTACAGTGTATAAGAAATGCTAATCTGAACATTCAGTGAAATTTTCATGTATCTATAGTTATTCGTTTTTGGATTACAACAAAATAAGAAAATTGCTACATGAGAAATCAAGTGAATATCCTATGTTGTAAAAATTTTGAATTTCAAAACGCTCATAAAATTTAATTTGACTTTCTTATAGATAATTATTTATAATTAGGTTTGGTTATTATTTAATTAAATTATTGCTAGTTTACAACAAATATTTTAATACATCATTTGGACAAAGTTCATTTAAAGATGGACAAAAATTCATACTTTTCAATAAACCTATAAAATATTATCAAATAATTTTTTTACTCTATTTAATTTGGTTTTTAAATATTAATAATATAATATTTAATATAATATATATTATTTTAATAATATACATTTTTATTTAAATGACTTGTGTCTTCTGCATTTAAATTTTACTGTTATATCACTTACATGACTTGAGAGTAATGTTATGCAATTCCATAGATAAAAAATCCTTATTTGAGTAAATACTAAAATAAATTTTTTTGTCGAGTATTTAAAATACTACTCAAATACTTTGAGAAAGTATTTGGAATACCTTAAAAATACTTTTGGTTTTTAAAGTAGGTTTATTATCATGTTTATTTTAATTATTTATTAAATAAATGTTTATTAAATTTTAAAAACATTAGGGCCTTGTTCAATATTCATAGTCAATGCTTAAGAATAAGTATTGCCTAAGCTAATTTTGATAATTTAAAAATACAAATTTGTGATATTAACTAAAAGCAATGCTTAAGGTATGTCTCGACCAACCTTAATTTAAGTAGGTAACACTTTTTCTTTTTTTAAACCAAAGTCTCGTTTATGTATCTCATTTGAATCTTAAGTGTAGCTTAAGCAATACTTATTCTTAAGCATCGACTACAAATAGTATTCAATTAAACATGGACCTTAGTTTTCAAAATGTTCATATATTTTTATTGAATAACTATTGAAAAAACCGGGTTTTCACAAACATTTGTGCTAACACAGAAATACAGAATACTAAATAAAACTATTACTGTAGTTGGCAATAATATTTTTTCAACCAAATATTTTGAATAAAAATAAAATGTTTGAAAAAAAAAGTATTCAATACAATTATGTATTTAATACAAAAAAAAGTATCGAAAATACTTCATGCTGAAAATATTTAGAAAGTTATTCAATACTTGAAAACTTTTACTCAAATACTTTACAGCACTGTAAATAGGTACTAAATCATTTCAAATTACTCTACCTATTGTAATAATCAGCAGTTGATTTAAGGTGAGGGGGGACGAAAGGTTCCCGACATAGACTTACCATCTATGCTAAAAAAAAAATAGTTACCTACGTATAATTTATATGTAACAAAATTCAAAAATAAATAAATATTTTAGATAGTCTTGGTAATTTTCGCTTTAATAAATATTATATATGAATAGCAGGTATAGGTACCTAACAATAAAATTAACTGCTTTATATTATAAAGTATTATAACCCAGATAGCAAGATGATATTTTATTTATAATAAAAAAATATTATTTTTAAAATTATATGATTGTAGTCAATAGGCTGGTGTGGTGTGAACAGTTTGAGATTATTTAAAAAGGATGGATATTTATATTTTCCAAACATACTTCAATTTTTATTTATTCTAGCAGTATTACCAGTTACAACATCTACAATAAGTGAGAGATATTTTTCAATTCTGAAAAAGATTAAATGTTGTATTTTAGAATGACTGTTATTAGGGCCTAACACTATTTTTCATCTTTTTATGACCCTAAGAACATACCTTCTTCATTATTCATCGTAAATGCTTTTCAACGGTATATTTTCTGTAGCTGCTCGTTGTTTTAAAACTGCTCGGAAATTATTGATCAGCCCTGGTTACTGATCCCTGGTTCTCTACCATGACCTCTGTGTGGTTTAACCTTAACGAATGTACCATTTTTTAATCTTTTTATAGAACTGTTACAAAAATGTGTACGAGCTTCAATGCATTTAAAATAACTGAAATATTAAAAAGTTGCTCTGCTGTACAGTAGGTTACAAATAGGTCACGGTATAATGGATGGTATTAAATTTGAATTCAATGATATAATATCATTGTATAAGAAAAACGATTCTGAGCGAAAACTGTCAGTCAGCCTATGATATTATGAAGTATATTTGAAAATATTAAGGTGAATAAAGTAATTTATAAATAACCTATTTACGTGGAATCTTGTTTTAAATTTTCAATCCTCAGCTATAAAAGTTGAACATTATTAACTACAAAATTATTATTACATTTTAAATAAGATAAATTTTGTCAAATTTGAACTTTAAATGTTTATAAAAAAAATTGTGCCTTTGTAATTTTAATAATTTTTAACTGCTATTGTAACAATATATCAGGAGCTTTGCATTAAATTTTCACTCTTTTTTACACAAAAAATACAATTTTATTGATATTTATAGAAAAAAAAGCTAAAAAAATTTAAAACTGAAAATGTCTTTGTTACTTGTTACTTTTGAACCCCCAAAGTACCAACTAGATTCACTTTCCTATCAGAAAAGATACTGTTGAAGAAAATCCAAGCACTTTTACTGTCCTAAAATTTGATGACAAACACAAAAAAAAACACATCATTGTAGAATCAATACATTCATCGTTTCTCTCAGAATCTAAAATAAATAATTACAATAACTTTATTTTAAATTCATAGTTACTTATAATAATAATGACGTGTCTTAAATTATTACCTATGTTAAATATGATATAGTAACTGAAAAAACATCACTATTTCAAAGGTAATACAATTGAATATTTTAATTTGAAAATGTATAACAAAAAATATTTAAGTGTAATGAATAAATTGTACAAAATTATAAAATTAATTTAATTTAAGTTGGCATAATAACTAGGTAGGTATTTATAATTAATCGTACTTACGTGATTCCATTTCGACTGCCATTATTATTATATTTGTATCCATCATTGGCGTCCATTTTTATTTTTAATCATTTAAAATTAAATTAATTTAGGTATACAGTATACACCATATAAATGTATAAAAAATATTAAATATGACAGAATCACAATTAATACACCAACAAAGACCTCAAAGAAAAACAAATCTCGAGTGACGTGGCTTTTGAGAATATCGAGAAAGGCCAAATCGCAAATGACAGTGGCGAGACGTCTAAAAGTCTTAACTGTTGCGTCATATTGTGGGACGAAAAATAACTAACCATTTTTTTTTTTTTTATTGTCCATAATATGATCACAGTACAGTAGTTATAATAAAAAAATATCGAGTATAATGGCCCAACACACTGAGGAAAAAACTTCTTATTGGTGAAATTTTAGTACTAATAAAAAA